>JAMPIV010021838.1:0-461093 GCA_024509875.1 Oreohelix idahoensis | reverse complement strand
ATAATAAACATTTAATTAAAATTCTATTTATATTAATATTTAATTATTAATTTTTCTATTTCATTTTTTATTTATGTTATTTTTTTTTTAATATTTAATTTTTTTAATTTTTATAAAAACTTTATTAATTTTATATTTCATTATTTATTTCCCCTATTCTTCTTTTTCTCTTCACCCTTTCCACTCCTTACTTCCTATTACTATTAACTATTTTTATATTATATATATATACATATATATATAACTTATCTAATATAATTCTAAATACATATTACTCAATAATATAATATTTAACTTATCATATTTATTTATATATACTATATCTTACACTCACTCAATATACAATTCCAGGGCGGATTGACATAATTACTTGTTTTCCGCCAACTCTGCACTTATGAAGGATTCACTCGCGGCCGGATTTATGAATTTTTAGTTGCACATCTAAATTCAAGGTTTTTTTGTGAAGTGTGTGGTTAACTGGGTTTGGTTTTTATAGGGGTTTTTAGTTGTTAAGTTTCTTTATTGTAACGTTTGCGCTATTATTTTTACCCCTTTTTAATTTATATTTTTTTGGTTCTTTCTTATGTCATCCTATTGATAAGTCCCAAAACCCCTATCGAAACAAGGGTACGGATCACAGAATGGGTCTTAGTTCATTCTTATATATTTCTGACTGCTTTGGGAAATATTCTGTTTACTGAATACTTCCAGACAGCCTGGAATGAATGGAACTATTAACGTCTATCTTGGGATTCCAAGCCCACTCTTTATTTATATAGTCGAGTAAAAGGCCAGCGCTGTCTAGTCAACAGTTCTTAAAGTACGGCTAGAGAAATCAGTAAGAGCTGTAAATGATCTGCCATGAAGATCTGGTAGAAACCTGCGGCATTAACTAAACGAGTGCCACATGTTTTTTAAAATGCTTAACACCGTAGAAACCCCCATAGTAGGAAGATAGTAAATTTCATTGTCCAGAGACTCAGAAAACAGTACGTACTGCATGAAATTGTGCGAGGATGTCAGTCAATGACATAAACATCCAAGTGTTTTAAACTTAATAGTCGATCCGACAGGTAGAACTAAACCCCATAGAGACATCAGTTGGCTGTATTAGAATTTTACACAACTCTAGACCCAGTGTCTGAAGTGTCATACCCCAAGATGAAAAGTGAGTAGTCCCCATGTTACGCCCATGGGATTCCCGCCGACTCCCAGCCTGTTGACACGTGAAAATAGATGGCCTATAAGTAGGCTGTTGGTTTACTGTCTGTCATTCCAGGTTGACTCAAAAATCCTCGCTAAGGTTTGAGTCACCAGAAGCATCCTAATGGTCAAACCAGCTTTGGAGTACCAATACCAGGTATGCGCTGTATGTCCTGGCAGAATTGAGGTACAGCCATTTACTCCATGAACCCGCTATCCACACAATCAGCCTGCATGCATATTGGTATAAACCTTGACCCCGGGGCTCCCCCTCACCGTTTAAGAACACAGTAAGATGATTTCAGTTTTTGCTGGCACTGACTGATAGTCATCTAATTTGTTGAATGGCCAGGTGTCATTTGATGAGTCTTGCTTTAAAATAGCCGAGTAGGGATAACAACTACAGCCACCATACGACACCAGCTTGCGGCGTTGCTTGGTTATAATTGCATGATATGAAGTTCCCACGTTAGAGGGGCTATGTGAAGGATGGTTTTAATGTCAGGTAATTACCGTGACACTCGTGACAATTAGTTGTTTACTGGAAGCGTTGAGGTCGAGGGAGACATGTTTACAACCCTCGGACTGGGATCGTGCCTAGTAAACTGTGTGGCAGTGCGGTGTCAATCGAGATGCCATGAATTAGGTGACACAAAGTCTACATCCACTTTGCAACCATACAATTGCTGTCTCCATTCGACCATCTTACCGTGCTCGGGTTATTGAACGAGTGTTACTGAATGTTTTTTTTGTAAACAGCTATCAAGATTTATAGTCTACTAGGAGACGCTGACCCCAGCCACCTGCTATTCGTACGTGCTCCCCCGCCCTGGTCGAGCGCTTCGCTTTCTAGCGTAATCTCAGTGTAAACATAAACTTTTTTTTATAGTCTTCAACAAATGATTAAGTGACACGAAAGTTCCTGAATAAGACATAATGTGTGTATCTCTCCGCTTAAAAATTGAACGGCAACATTGGTTACTACCGGCCAGCTCAAAAGGCTACAGATCGGATAGCTGAGTTTCTATCAGCCCTGACCGAAGATGTCTTACAGGGTAAGGAGCCAAGACGGACTTATGAATTCACCCTCTGATGTATTCGGCAAGTATATTACCAGCGTGCTTCGTAAAGGAATAATTAGATCGTTCTCGTACCCTTCGACACGTTGTTAAGGCAAGGAAACTGAGAACCTTATGGTTTGCCCGGAGTATAGTGATGTCAGTTCTTTTCAATCTGTATCAATAACAATAAAGAGATTGATAAGTTTCATTGTCATTTAAAGTCTGCCAATGACGCAGTTTTCAGTCATTAAACAGGTTATATGGTGTTCTGGGACCACTTCTTGGCGCGAGAATTCGTCATGATCTGTACTTTATTTTCGGCGACTTATATGTTATTTTGCTACGGGATCAGGCTTCACCTTCCTTTGATTAATTCCAAGACCTTTTTCATCCACGTTCACAACATTGTAGCACAATTTATTTTCCATACAAAGAATTCTCACAGAGCTAAAACCTGTTAACTGCAAAATTAAAAAGACATATTATACATTTCAAAAATGGCAGAAAAAAATCTTTCGAAGCGTCGGATTGGCTAAACCGAGTTAAGAGTGGTTTCCTCTCGTGGTTTGAAGTTACTAGGATCGGAAAACCTGGTAGCGGTTTTTTCTACGCTCCAGTTCTACAGAGCCTGTTATCTATATAAGAAACCTAAATGAAAGGCAAAGTATCTGTCTATGTTTTAATACAAATCCGCACGGCCTTATTATTTCTTGATGTATTTTGGCAGAGGACACCACATAAGTCTCTTTAGATACCACCGGGTAATGCCATGAGTTATTTAATAATTTAATTTTGTTATTATGAAAAACATTATGAGTAATTACAGTTTTTTCGTAACAATTGTAAACATGTTCAGGGGCTATAATCATTTTAAAAAATTTCGTGAGTAATGAAGGGAAGTAAAATAAATGTAAACACTATTGTTTTGTTTTTGTGGCAACTGCAATTCTTTTCATTACTTTACAACATAGTTTAAAACTATTAACCATACACTTTTAATTTAAAGGAAAATTTATAAAAAGCAATGAATATACAATGTGGATCCTTATCATAATAAAGGTAAGACTCACCTCGTGGTGTGCATTTTTTTCTATACGTAATACAGGGCCGTACTCAAACAAGTGTTAACTTAATCAAGGTAAACAATCAAAATTATGAATAAGGGAAACAATTTAAACGATACAATTATTATTAAAAGTCGTTATTTACAATGTCACTCTTCTTTATTTTACATAGCAGTTTAAATTATTTAAACAGACACTAATGCATTATGATAATATAAAAAATAAAATATTTTTTTAGTATTTAAGTTATTATTACTGTTTATATTAAATTAAGTTACATTTAATCAAGCAGTTTCTTTTTATTTAACAAATATTACATAGTTTATCTGAGACTAAAATCTTCATAACTGCATCAGACAGCAACATCTTTTATAAAGAAAAAGGTTTTTATCACATTGCTGAACCGAACGGTATTCTGTAATTGGACATGAGCCACTGTTAAAAGTGGTGCGCCTCGCCAAAATAATGCAACATTTAAGTTACATTTTTTTTTAAATTTTAGGTCATTAAAAAAATAAAACTAGCTCAAAGTTAAACAATACACCAGAACGAAAAAGCATCTTTGTTTAGCCATGTGTAATATTATAACAGGCGTTATCGGTATGTTTAGGTTGAACAGGTCGTGTCTCACAGAAAAGAGAAACTTTTATTTAAAAAAACAAAGCTCAATACATTCACTATGCCTTTTATATTTGAAGTATGAATGACAGAAAATAATAATCATGTTTTTTTAATGTATTTTTTAACAAGCAATAATGTACAGTATATATGTTTGGGAAGAACGTGCTACGAAAAACAGTAGTAAGAACGTTAAAAAAGGATGAGTTAGACTATTCTTTCTTGGTCTTTTTTTCCCCTGAATTTTAATTTTTTTTTCCACAGTAGTAATAGTATATTTACAGTTTTTAGCCTGGTCTACCATCTCTATGGTTTAAGTCGTCTGCGTTAGGAGCCTTTTTGTCAGTTAACAGCAGCGATAGATTAGAAAACTGATAAACAGGGAGAAGCAAACACAATAAAAACAGAAATTTTTTTTTATTCTCTTTTTTGGGTAGGGAGCACTGTATCCTTTTCTTTATTCTTTCTCGGGTAATTCGCAGTCAGTTATTTGCCATGGCTGAGCTTGCAAAACTTAGAACAATGCTAAGAGAGGAAGCAAAAGAAACATGATTACAAGGAGACGAGTTGCTAGCTTTTGTGAATGGCGAAATAGACAAATATGAGGCGGAGAAGAAGGAAGCGGAAGCTAGGGAGATGGAGAAAGCAAAAGAACGGCAATTGAAGCAGAGGAAAATTGAAACAGAAATGCACATCTGTAGAGACATGGAACGAGAGAAAGAGAGATAACATGAGGAAAGAGAGAGAGAGAGAGACAGAGAGAGAGATAGAGAGAGAGAGAGCGACAACATGAGGAAAGAAAGAATGACCAACACCGTGAGCACGAATTGGCGCTTAAGAATCTAGAGGTCCAATGTCGCGGTGCAGCCTCTCTCTCCAGCAATGGAGAGTTTTCGTCACCTCAGTCACCCTTAGCTGATCAGTAGCCAGTCTTTTCAATTAGCTGCTATGTCTTTTGCCCTAGAATCCTTCCCAAGCCCCAGTGAAAAAATGTAACTGATCTAGACAAATTTGAGAGAACGGCAACGCTGTACGGTATGGAAAGTTCGCGATGGTGTTTAAAGCTTTCCCAGGCCCTAAAAGGCAATGCGTATGATGCGTATGTGAAACTGGGAAGCAGCTATCAAGACAATTACGACATGCTTAAGAAAGCTTTACTTGAGCGCTTCGAAATGAAAGCTCGCACATTGTTGCAACTTTTCCGAAACAGCAGGAAAGAGGGAACCGAGACTAACGCTCAGTGTAAGAGATATGACCAAATGAGAATACCAATATTGGATTATTTGCAGACATCCAACTTACCTATAAATATAGAGGAGGTGTTGAGAATAGACAGACCTAGGGAACTGCATAATATAGTCAAACAATATTTAACACGAACACATGTTAATATATAGTGGCTGGGAATGTGAAGGTCTGATGCTGTTCTTACAATGCATGTGACTTTAAACAGATGAAAATATCTGGTAAAGTCCGTTATATAACTAGAACCACCAAGCCTTTACACCCCTCCACTTTAATATTATTCTTGTTCATAGTTTATCCTTGATTTTGTTTGTTTGTTTGTTTGTTTTTTATTTTTTATTTTATTATTTAACGTATAGGCCTAAGCACAATTGTGAGTATCCCTATTTTCAAATGTGATGCCACTTTCTCATGTCGGCAGTTGTTCATATTATTTGGAATTGAAAACAATATATATCCTAATTATAACCCATCAGAGGTTGAACGGGATTTCTGTTTATCTTCATTAATATAAAAAAAAGTTCTCTTCTCGTCTGAAGGGATATTTGACTAAGTGTTTGGAGTTTTCAGAACTTCTTTGCACTTTTGAAGGGTTAGAAGAACTTATTCTAACCGAACAGATCAAAAGCACTTTGTTAAACTAAATCGGTAGATTTATTGCTGAACAAGGAGCTGTAAAGCTCGTACATCTTGAGTAAGTCCGGGCGTTCTGGAAACGCGCAAGCCAAAGTTCCAGGCTCAAAACGCAAACCTACAGATGAGCTTTCTCGCAAAAATAATCTAGAACACTCTTCCCAATCATTTTCCCACCAAAACCCGAGAGAAACTGTACCCCATACCCCTCTCCAAAACAAATCGAAATTCTACAAAACCCGTTATCCCACCGAAACTCATGATCATCCAAAGCGACTCCCATGGCAACACAGCCAGAAAGGATATGACAAAGGGAAACCCCCTGCGCCAGGGATATCTGATCAGGGAAAACCAAACGGCCCGAATCGGATCGCTTGTTTACAAACAGCCTCGCAGTGGAATAGTAAGGTCACTGGTTTTCAACCTGAGGGTGAGAGGCTTTCTTCGCAAGGAACTGTTATATTGAACGGGACTTCCACTTATTGTTTGTTTGATCTAAGTTTGAGCTTTGATAGTATTGTCGCGAGGCATTTGGTCAAGCCAGGTCAAGAAACGGAAGAAACCGTCAATTTATGTGGAGTTTTTTAAAGTAGATGCACCCATAACGCTTCTAGTCGCCCTGGTGAAGATACACTTGGATTTCGTCTTCTGGTGTTATTAAGCGCGACTCTATAATGGATTGGATCCGATCTACCCAGTCATACTTAGTTTCGTAGATACGTGTTTACAGGGAGGACTCGAAAAAAGAGCCGATTGTGGCAGCAGTAAACCTACAAGGAGGCAAACAAAAAAAGGAAACGGGGAGAGCCTGCACCTAACATGTTACCTAAGGAACTGAAAGAGGCGCAACAAAAGGACCCTACCTTGAAGCCCTATGGCGAAGGACCCCAGACACAACCGAGAAATTGTTTCTAAGGATGGAGTGCTGTACCGAAGAACGGGCGACCCTGAACAAAGACATAATCAGCTTCTATTACCGACCCAGTACAAAGAACAAATCTTATAAATGGGGCACTCTCTTCCCTTTAGCGGACGTATGTAACAAAACGCCACTTTACAGCGAATATCTGCTCACTGTTGATGGCCAGGAATTAACACTGACATCATCAGATATGTTAAATGATGCGACAAGTGCCAACGTGTGGCACCCAAGCATTGGACACCCCCAGTTCCTATGGAAGAAATGTCAATAATGGGAACACCATTTGAACGGTTTGTGATCGAAATTTTAGGACCCTTAGAAAGAACTAAAAGAAGGAACAGGTTCGTCCTGACCTTAGTCGACACATGCACTATGTGGGCCGAAGCTATACCACTAACATGCACGGATTCCAAGCATGTCGCAGAAGCCCTACTGCAGATATTTACACAGTTGGGATTCCCTCAACAAGTTTTGACGGATTACGGATCCCAATTCCGTAGCCTGTTAATGGAGGAGATCTTAATGATTTTGAGGGCCAAACACATCCACACCAGCCCGTACTATCCGGCCAGAAATGGGCTCATGGAACGTTTTAACGGCAGCCTCACCGTGATGTTACGTAAGGTGGCACAGGAGAAACCTGAAGATTGGGACATTTACATTCCTCCAGCGTTATTCGCCTACAGGGAAGTCCCCCAGGCCTCTACAGGGCTACCGCCAGCTACACTTTTATTCGGCAGACCTATTAAGGGCCCGCTAGAAGCCTTACTACGGTCACTAACAGACCAGAAGGCTGATGAGACAGTCGTCTTAGCATTCAAGTACGTATCTGACATAAGGAACGGTTACAACTAGGATGGGATCTAGCAACAACCAACCTTAAGTGCGCACGCATGAAGCACGCTAAACAATACATCAAAACAGCGAAAGAGAGAGAATTGCAACCAGAAGAGAAAGTTTTGTTGCTACTTCCTACTGGAAACAACAAACTACGCATCGGATGGCAAGGGCCGTTTACCATCTTTAAAAAGATCTCGAGAACGAACTACAAGATCTCTGTAAAAGGTAAGGAAAAAGTCTACCACAAAAATCTGTTAAAGAAATATTTGGAAAGACCGGTGCTTTTCCCGGAACATCTCTTGGCGGTCGCTATAGCAACCGAGGATGAGGAAGCTGACGATAGTTGCATGGAATACCCACTACAACAAACGGAGTCATTCGAAGATGTTAAATTCTGCAACACCCTCTCAGAAGCACAACTGACAGAAACTAAGCCGTTACTGAAACAGTATTCATCAGTCTTAACGGACATACCTGGTCGTACACATCTCGTGGAGTTTGATATGAAGCTGACAAACGAGACACCTTTAAGAACCAGAGCGTATCCGATCCAGTATGCGAAAGAAGACAGGTTACGTGGAGAAATAGACCAATTGCTACAAGCTGAGATTATTAGCGAGTCTACATCTCCCTATAACTCAAGCGTCGTACTGTTACAGAAAACAAATAAGGAAGTTCGGCTGTGTACTCAACACAGTAACAGAATTTCAGCCCGAACCACTCACAAGCGCCTCAGAACTGTTTACCAAGCTAAGCAAGGCAAAAATGTTCTCCAAGGTTCACCTGAGTAAAGGATATTACCAAATACCAGTCAAGGAGGAAATTAAACCCATGTTAGCCTTTAGCACCAGCGAAGGACGTATTATTTTTAATTTTATGCCTTTTGGTTTACACAATGCACTAGTAGTCTTCACCAGAATGATGAGAAAGATTTTGGAACCTTTGCAAAGTCCAAACATTCACAATTTCATGGACGGCATACTTATTGCAACGGATAACTATGAAGAACATATTGCTACGGTCGCTATGCTCCTCAGAAGACTAAAGGAAACTGGGTTGACCGCCCGATCTAGCAAATGTTTAATCGGCTTTGAAAAGCTTGACTTCCTAGGGCATACCATTTCTCAAGGTTATATGTGGCCCGTTGCCAAAAACATCGAGAAAATACGTTCAGCAACGAGGCCAACAACAAAGAGAGACACACTTTCATTCCTTTTACTTTGCGCATATTACCAAATGTTTACCACAAACTTCAATGGCCTTACAGCACCACTCAATGACCTCATGCGAAAGCGAAAACCCGATAAAGTTGTTTGGACCGCAGAGTGCGAAAACGCTTACGTCACTCTGAAGGAACATAAGCTGTTATCCCGAATTTCTAAATTTTTTTTCTTTATTTTCTACCATTCTCTAATGTTACTCCCACCTTTAAGAAACCTCTCGTCTTTTCTGCGCGTGGGGGACACCCAGCGGAAACAAGGGGAAATTGGATCGGGACCACTGCTTCAGGCGAGACGACCAACATCCTAACCTGTTGTTTCCAGTTGCTTATGGCAGCCGCAAACTGAATACAGCAGGGGGGAAAGGAACTATTCGACCGAGGAAAGAAGGAAAGAATGTTTTGGGGCACTCGTGAAACGGAATCAAGGGAGACCACCATGAATATTTATATGGTGAGTTTTTCATTCACAGTACAAACTGACCATGCTCCCATTGGCATTCATAGGAGCCAATAAGGATTTTAACACGCAAAAATTATTGCGTTGGGGGCTCTTATTGTTGTTTAGCGTTCATAAGTACAATACATACTAGGGAAAGAGAATTGTAGGAAAGGAGCAGATTTTATGAGTCAAAAATTGGAGCGAAAAATGACGAGGAAAATGAAGCAAATTGAGGATAGAAAGTCACTCCGTAGCTTTGGATGGGACAGTAGTTCTATTTTCTATTATAAATGAGGGATATGAATGGTTTTTTCACATTCTACAAAGCAGTGCCCGGGGGGGACGAACGGTGACGTATAATGGAAAGAGAGCTTATACAGTAAAGGTAATCTGGACAGGTGTGGACCTCGTAGCTGTTCTCTCTGAACTTTTTTCTAGCAAAAACAAAACCAAAAAAACCATGCATTTACAGCCTGTGTTTACTCACTTTTTAATCCACGCCTCTTTTCTTGAACGTAAGCAAATCGAAGTGCTTACAAACTTTCGTGAACTGCCTGTCAAAACAAGTATCGAATCAGGTTTGTTTACCTCAGCTTATCACGCGAGCTTTTCTTTCAATCATACGATACCTGACAGACCGCACGTGAATAACCCAGAATCTTTTGAAGTGAACTCACGGGCAACATCTTTTCCCGAGTACTCTTTGTAGTTCGTACTCAGGGGAGCCAAAAAACCCTGGGCTCTTTGATCTCAGAAGCTGGCATTCGTACAGAGAAAAATCTTCGAGAACTCCGTTACACGGATATTATAGTCTTTTGATAGCGTCAACGCCTGAGAAAGGCCGGGGGGGGCCGGGGTGGGGGGGGGACCATAAACACTTTTATCTGGGGAACTCATGTGTCTGATTCTCCGTTACTCACACAATAGTGTGAAAAGTAACATCATCCATAGATCAGAGAAACATAATGATATATAAACTATGTATTTCTTAAACCTGCTATCAGTTGTCACTCAGAAGTTTTGGATAATCTAAACACTCAGTTTCTAGAAACCATTTTCGCTAAATGTGTTAATAGCCATTCGTGGGAGGGGGATCTTTCCCATTCTGATTTTTGGGTAATTAGAAAATTAGTGGTTTTAGTGGTTTAAAAGAGTTAGCTTTTACCATTAAATTAAAAGTTTCGTTAGCATACGTTTATAATTCCCTTAGATTTTCTTGCGTTAAAAAAAAAGTTGAAATTTTAAATAAAATAACGCTAGGCTGTTTCATACCAGTTGTTCAGTTATAAGGTTAATTTTCACCACACGCTTTCTCACACAAGGAAGCAGAGATCGGGTTTTTAAAAAGCTGGGACTGAGTTAAATTCTAGGCGCGACTGATAGTGACAGAAAAGAATTCACGTTTTATTTCATATTGTGCATTTATTATAAGTGCCTATTATTTATACCATACGATGACTAACAGAAGCCGACAATTTAACAGCTACTAACGACAGGCGATATTTATGTAAAGGCGCGTATTGATAATTGAATAATAATTAACATTGCACGCTGATCGTTGACCGGGGGCAGGAGGGGAAGAGCTGCATAATTAAACCAAACCTGCACTCGCTAAGCGACGCCGATAGGGTAGGCTAAAGACACGGTGTGCCTTTTAAATTTAATTAGGACTGACTGAGTGGATAAGCGATCGTCTTGTCCCCGTCTGTGTGCATAAATGTAGCTACGAAGGGCGTTCAGAAAGTAATGCACCACATTGTTTTTCTCAGGAGCTGTTTATTAAAAAAGCATGAAATTTATACACAATATACATGGATATGTCATGTAAACATCGGTATTATTTAACATAATCCCCATCAACGTGTACGGCTTTATGCCAGCGCGAAACAAGTGCATGTATTCCTAGCCCGTACCAGATTTTGTCTTGATTATGTAGCCATAGTCAGTTATGACCGAAGGGGCTATTATTATGTAGCCATTTCTTCGCTGCATGAATCACTCCTTCATCATCTTCAAACCTTGTCCCACGGAGTGCATCTTTAAGTGAACCAAATAGATGAAAATCAGGCGGTGCCAAATCGGGACTATAGGGCGGATGGGGTAGTACAGACCAACCCAATTTGGTGATTGCTTCCCGTGTTGCCAGACTTGTGTGAGGTCGCGCATCATCGTGAAGGAGAAGCAGGTCTGCTGGATTCTTGTGCAGCCGAACTCTGCGAAAACGTTGATTGAGTTTTTTTCAATGTCTTAATGTAAGCTTGCGAATTGATTGTCTCTCCTCTTGGCATAACGTCCACAAAAATCACACCTTCAATGTCCCAAAAGACAGTGATCATGACCTTTCCAGCTGAAGGAATTGTCTTGAATGTCTTTCTTCGTGGTGATTGCGGATGATGCCACTCCATTGACTGTCTTTTTGTCTCAGGTTCAAAATGATGTGCCCAGGTTTCGTCACCTATAACTATCTTAGCCAAAAAGTTATCTCCATTAGCATTGAAACGCTCTAACAATTCAGAAGAAATTGCTTTCCTTTGCAATCGGTGGTCATTTGTGAGACTTCGAGGAACCCATCTTGCGCAAACCTTAGAAAATCTGAGAGTTTTTATAACTGCATTTGCACTACCAATGCTGACTGACAGCTGTGAGGCCAATTGATGAGTAGTGATTCGCCTATCAGTAAGAATAATGTCCTCAGCGCATTTCAACATTTCTGCGTTGGTGGCTGTGGCAGGACGTCCACAGCGTGGCCGATCAAGCAGCTCCGTATCTCCAATTCCTGATTCTTTGATTCTCTGAACCCAGCTACTGACTGTACTCCTGTCGACTGCAAAACTTCCATACACATCACATAGACGCCTGTGAATGTTCACAACAGTTTCCTTCTCTGCAACGAGAAATTCTATCACAATTCGCTGCTTATAACGCAAGTTGCTAACACGCTCCATTTCAACGGTTTAGGGCATCTGTATTATTTGACCGGTTGCGGTGCAATTTGGTGCACACAATTAGCTCATTCCATATTTGAGGTGTGTAAAATATAGAAGAATAGCATTTTTCCATAATTTAAAAAAATATATATATTTCCGCAGACCTGATCAAGAGTGTCCAGCGGTCTTGTGGTCTTTTCTTCATTTACTGATTGGTTAATGTTCTCTTTTTCTTGGCTTGTGCGTCACCAATTTCATTTGTGAGCAAAGCATTGACCAACGATACATGAGAAACATTTTAAATTGTAATTGTAAACTGGACTTACCAAACCCAGCAATATTTTTTCATTTTATCAGCCCACTGGGATTTACAAAATAACACTTAAACTCCCGACTTCTGACAGTCGTATACAAGAAGGATTTTATTGTTAGAGAATGGACTGGGGCCAATTTGGAAAAAAAACCTGGCCTATTTTTATATTCAGGATAATTATATTTCCAACGGATATCACCAAGAGTAGGTAAGCGTTATTGAGTGGCCACTGTATGAAAGAGAGAGTGAATAATTTTCTTTGTTACAGGGACTTTACCAAAATTGGATTCGCTTAAACTTGTTAACTTTACTGGGTAGCATATTGTAGGAAACTGTTTACTTCACTATCTACTCTGTAACATAGTGCTAACCTTTGACCTTTGGGTTATTAATTTTTTAGGTTTTTTTTTCTCCAGAGGGGGAGGGCACATTTATTATGTTATTTTCATATGAATGTAAATCTGATTTTAATTGATCTTTCTTTAGATATTTGGTGTTGTCAAGTTTAATGATAATAAACAACAAAGAAAACTTAACTTTGTGTGTTTGTCAGACTCATACCCAATTAACCGTAGTTTTTCACGTTTGTGTGTTTTGTTGTCACATAGGTTTGTGTGTGTGTGTAGTTAAACTTATAATTATGTGTATGAGGAGGGCAAGGTTGTCTTGTACTAAATTATAGTCGTATAGATAGGCTGGAATAGAGAAACTTACTCATTCCATAGACATATTTTGTTCCTTAAACTATCACCTGTGAAATCTATTTCTCATACCTTTTCTCACGTACTTATCACCATCCACTCTACTCAGACGGGCTAAAATAGCTCTCAACCTGTCAGTACGACAATGTTATCTCTCAACTTAAAGCTTTGTCTTCCTCTTGCACGTTTTAATCGACTCTTCCTGCTATTGTGGACTTCAATAAGGTGGTTATTTTGTCATGATCAAAATATATAGCTGTATCATTTGTAGCTCTCTCTCTCTCTCTTTAATTCTGATTCCAATCTAAGGTTTTCTTGGGCCTCTTAATTTCTTTTCTTCTCTTTCCAAGAGACGTACCCCATTCTTCTATATACCCACAACTCAAAAACCATAAATTCTGTCGTCCGACTGTTTGTTCATTGGCCCTGTTTCGATACCATTCAGTATTGAATATATATATATATATATATATATATATATATATATATATATATATATATATATATTATATATATATATATATATATATATATATATATATATATATATATATATATATACACATACATACATGCATGCATGCATGCATGTGTGGCCGTGTATATAGTTGTTCCTTTGGAAACAGGCTATACTCCAACAAGACGGAGGAAGCACAGACCACCCCATAATTTTATATTTTATGAGAAACAGAATATAAAAAATATAGTGTCACATATTTAGGGTAGAGTCGCTTCTACACACCATTTCTAATAATTGGGTGATTTCCCCTGACCAATCGGATAGCTCAGATTTACCCCGGGGAATATAGAACAGGACGCCATCGGGCAGTAGAATGAAAGAGCGCAACTCAAGAGGTCGTATCTGGTCCAGCTCTACATATTTCTTAGTTTGAGGAAGTCAACTTCATACATTTATTTTAAAATGTGCATTTCAGGACATTGAGTGGTTTTATATTTCTTACTTGCGTAAGTAGTGACTATCATTCAATGTATATTTTGAATAGAGCTCCCAACCCTAGTCGCAGCAGAACTAGGTTCGAGGATTTGAGTCAATTTGTAAAAACTAGTCTTACACCTCAAACCATGTAGAGCAGAAAATATCCTTGTGTTGGAAAGTATTTAACTCAAGGAATACTTATGATGATAAAGAAAACAAGGACAAATCTGAAGAGATGGGTAAATGTCGTCGAACCTAAGATAAGACGGTAACTTAAAGGAAGGAACACGGTGGAATGAGAGAAAGTTCGCCATATTTTGACAATTGAGTAGGCCTATGAGACAAAGATGCAAAAAGGGATTTTTGCATCGATGAAAAAGCATCTGATGAGATGTTAAAACTTTATTATGCTTATTATTGTAAAAATGTTCTGAATTCCAGACTTTGTTGAAATTTAAGTTTCATGCTGAAAGATATTAAAAGTTTTGCATGAAATCGAACGCTGTTGAAAAGGTGAATTACTACAGTTTTGAGATTAAGCTAAGAAATCTATCCATTTCAATTAAATTCGCTACATCAACACCTAAGAGAAGAAAATCGAACCTGGTAACACAAATTTAGGAGAGAAATCTAGATCTCTGGTGATTAGGCCAGTTAAACATCTGCTCTCTGTAAAGTAAACTGAAAATACTGCATATACCGGCACTGCCACATGATGGTAATATGGTGCCGTTCCAGTCCTAAGGAACACCTGCCCCGGCCACATGAAGGTAATATGGTGCCCGTGACCACTTCTCTTTGATAAAGCGAATAACTAGCGATCATAGACCATGGACGATTTACTACATAATTTTCAACAGCTTGGTGTGGAACAACAACAACAACAACCACAGAACCAACCCGTAAATACACAACCACTGCAGCCCCAGGACAGACAAAATATGGAAGGACCAACAATAATAGCGCTACGGCAAATTACTGAAACCCTACAGAAAAATGACAACTACGCGAAATTCACACAGGTTAGATCCATTGTTCAGCCGTTCGATGGAAACAAGAAAAAATTCAGAAGATGGTTGTCCGACATGGAAAAATTTGCGGCACTAGCAGAGGCAACAACATGAAGAGAAAAAGAAAATCGCTCTGTTAGGTTCTGATTCGTACGTGACTGATTTTTTAAGAAGGAGGTCCCAGCAGTACCCCACAGAAACCTACGAGTCCCTAAAAAAAGAGCTCACCCAGAGATATGGGGAAATCATAGACAAAATGCATGCTTGGTCAGTCCTTAGAAGCATGAAACAGGAAAGAGATGAATCGGTACAACTTTTTGGAGATCGATTCCTCAATATGGCAGAAGAGGCGTTTTGCGGAGAAATCCCTACCACACCTGATGTAGAAATACAGTTAGTGGGGATATTTGCCGATGGCCTTAGAGCGGAAAATATCAGAAGGCATCTTATTAGAAAAGACACCAAGACTATTGCTGAAACAATCCAAGCAGCAATACAGGAGGAAAATCTTCACCGAAGGTTCCAACAAAGAGCAGGTAGGGAACCCCGACCAGAATATAGGGACTATGATGAGCATGAGCCTATGGAAGTTGACCATACCAGGAGGCAATGGACTCGCCCACGACAACGTGATGATAGAATCCGCAATTATAGACCCCCCACACAGAGGCAAAACGACGTCAATAATGTCAGTACAAACGGATGCTTTACATGCGGTAGGCTCGGACATGGTTACAAGTCCTGTAGAGCAAATTACAATCACGCACCACCCAGAAGGGGAGGTTATCAACCACAACAACCCGCACCACCCCCACGTAATTACACCAGAAATCAGTATACCAGAGGCGCACCTCAACACCTCATGCGTCAGGGAAACGGCCGCGCCACTCACTAAACAGGACCGTTAGTGAGGGCAACAATCACAGAAATTGGTCCAAAACAAAAGAAACAACACAGAACAGAAATTGTCAAGTGGGCCCATCCAGAAAAATACAATATGAAGAAATGCTGCATGATGGAACAAAAATACATCCGGACCCCAGTTCCTGCATCATGTCTATACAGGGCCAACAATATAGGGCACTGGTAGATACAGGAGCATCCATCAGCCTTATTAGGTTCCAGCTGTTCAAGAGGATCCAACACTTAGTACGATTTCAACCGTCCAAAACACACCTAGCTTCAGTCACGGGACAAAGACTAAATTCAGTTGGGACAGCATGGCTAAAATTTTCCTTAGGCGAAACAAACTTTGAACACCCATTTATTATTACTAAAGGAATGTCTAGAAATTTTATCCTAGGGAGGGATTTCTTTAACAAACACAAAGTTCGAATATACTATGACCTCCAGAAAATCAAAGTCAACAATACATACATAGATCTCCAGGACGATATCCACATAGCGTCTTTGGTAAGGATTACAGCTCCCATAACGGTGGCTCCAAACTCCCTGGTCATAGCAAAAGGCAGAGTAAAAAATTCTGAGTACATAACACCAGGGCAATCAATTCAAGTACAGCCCCTAGCAGAAGAAAGCATTATTGATGACCCATTGTTGCAAATTACAGAGGGAATCGCTGAAGTCTCGAAGGCTAGAGATTTCCCCATCATGATATTGAATATGTCAGGAAAAACTACCACTATAAATAGAGGCACAATTGTAGCACAAGTGGATACGTCAACGATAAGACAGACTAAAACCAATAGAGACCATCCACAAATTGTCTCAACCACCCCCACTGGACATAATGCACGAAATCGCAGTACAAATAACCATAGTACATGGAAAGTAAACAGTTATAAGGCTTATGCAGAAAAAGGCAGCAACATCAGTCACAGCTATGTTACACCACAGCATACCCTACCCAGATGGCAGAAACGAACCAGTCCATACATAAGAAGAGAAAGGCCACAGTATGAAAATGACTATAATTACTCATTCTTGCGCCCCAGCACACCAAGAGAAAAGATGAAGTGCTGTATATCACAGAGTAACAGAGAAACAGAAATTGTCTTGCCAGGAGGATATCCAAAGCGACAAGACAGTGATACATGCCCCATGGAGTATCAATATAACTCAAAAACAGGTGGATATGATAAAGTCCCAAAACCAATTGAAATTTCCGAAGAAAAGGAAGAATTCTTATATGACTATACCACAGGAGGATACTATAGCAGCAAAGTTGGAAACAGAAAGAATGAAAAATTTTCGCCCAGGGAAAGAAGACAGCCCTATAGCACAAACAGAAGAAATACAGTAACGTACGCGGATAAGCGCAGTTACGGCAGAAATAATCAGAAAAAATGGCACAATAACGACTACCCCAGAAATAATACTAGAAACGTATATACAGTAAATGCAGTGACAAATGGAAATGCACACAGCACATGGCAGAGGAGACAGTACCAAGCACAGCCCAATGAACGGCAAAGAAATACGCAAAAGAAAACCACATACCAAGAGCAGATATTTTCACAAGATGCAAGAAAAATGTCCCAAGATTATGGGAATGAAACGGAGGCATCAAGACAGACCAGAGATATCATAGCAGATCATAAATACAGAGAGAGAATAGCTCAGTTACTTGCAACCCTGAATGCCACAGAAGATAATAAGCAACGTTTGAAAACGTTTGTAGAAAAGCACCAAGATGTATTCGCACTCAATGACATGGAATTAGGCAGAACTAACACTGTCACAATGGACATTCAAACAACCACAGAGGAGCCAATACATATGAAACCCTATCATACGCCCTTGAAAAACAGAGAACTCGTGGAAAGGTCTATAAATGAAATGCTACAGGCAGGAATCATCGAAAGATCCCGTTCCCAATGGTCCTCACCCATAGTGATCGTAACAAAGAAAGACGGCTCCAGTCGCTTTTGCTGCGACTACCGTGCCCTTAACAAAATCACAAAAGTCATTTCCTACCCCCTCCCCAGGATAGACGATCTACTTGCGACGTTAGGAAAGTCTACATACTTTACCACACTTGATGCAAGGTCAGGCTTTTGGTGCATCCCCATGACACCTGAGGCAAAACAGAAATCCACATTCTGTTCACATATGGGAAGTTTTTTTTGGAATGTTATGCCATTTGGTCTAAAAGGATCTCCAGCAACATATATGTCACTCATGGATGAAGTGTTAAAGGGTCTACATCCATTTGCCCTGGCATACATAGACGATATCCTGATACATACCGCAGGCACGATGGAAGACCACCTCCGCAAGGTTGAAACAGTGTTTGATAGACTCAGGCATCACCAAATAAAGTTAAAACTGTCGAAGTGTGAGTTTCTAAAGACAGAAACAAAATATTTAGGCTTTGTCATCAATAGACATGGCGTCAGACCTGATGAAGATAAAGTCAAAGCCATAAGAGAAATGCCTAGCCCCAAGACGGTGAGACAAACACGCTCATTTATTGGTACAATAGGGTACTATAGGCGCCACATCATCAATTTCTCCAGAGCAGCAGAGCCTTTGATAGCCCTTACCCGCAAGTATGCACGCTTCAAATGGACAGAAGACTGCCAGAGATCCTTTGAGTATCTTAAAAATGCCCTAACCACCATCCCACTGCTTGGACATCCAGATATTTCTCAGCCCATGATACTATACGCCGATGCCTCAGATAACGCAATTGGTGCATGTTTGGTACAACCAGTACTAGAAGATGAAACACCCATCCTACCAAACATTCCCAATGAGAAACCCATTGCATTCCTATCCCACGCATTGTCAAAGTCACAAAAACGGTGGACCACCACTGAGAAAGAAGCATATGCTATTCACTATGCAGTACAAAAGTTTGACTTTTATGTCAGAGGAACTAAACTCATTATAAGAACTGATCATCAACCTTTGGTTAACTGGCTCACCAAAACACAAGAACAGCCAAAGAAGTTACAGACATGGGCAATGAATTTACAGTCCTACGACACCACTATCGAACATATCCCAGGCGAAATGAACACCTGTGCAGACCTCTTATCCAGGATTAAATATGATGATGAAACTGAAGTGAAAACAAATAGAGTCAAAAATGATGGCACATCCTCAGAGATTGACGATAATGCTAAAGAAATTAATGAAATTACTTCATCAAGTCGAAGAAGTACCTCAGATTCTGCCACTCAAGTAGAAGAAGAAAGCCAAGATATGTTTGACATGAGAGTAGAACAAGCAAAAGATGCAGAAATTGTCAAGCTGCTCACATACGTGAAAGAAAACCCAACAAAAAGTAAAGATTTTACAGTACACCCAACGGATGGAGCTCTATACTATATTGATCAGAAACAAGAAGGGACACTAAGAAAAGTCATTCCAGCACATCTAGTCCCAGAAGTATTGCTACAGTTTCATGATAACAACGGGCACATGGGAAGAGACAAAACAATTGATGTCATAAAGAAAAGGTATTATTGGCAAACTTTCTACAAAGACATTACAGAATATGTAGCCACCTGTAGAACATGTAAATTGAGAAACATGAAGCCACATTTAATTCCCCTTCAAGAAATGCAACCTTCCCATTACCCCATGCAAACAGTAAGCATTGACTTATCAGGTCCTTACCCACTCACCCAATCAGGCAACAAATACCTCCTGCACATAGTTGACCAATACTCTGTTTGGCCAGAAAGTTACCCACTCAGTGATGCCACATCGCAGTCCATCACGCAAATTTTTTTACAAGAATTCATTCCCAGGCATGGCTGTCCAAAACGAATCATTTCAGACAACGGTAAACAGTTTATCGGTAACCCATTTAAAGCCACCTTACACCAGCTGAATATTGAGCATACTACAACCACTTTTTATTGCCCAAATGCAAATGGCAGAAATGAACGCATGCACGCCACCCTACATGATATTATTAGCAAATATATCAAGAGGAACCACCAATACTGGGACCTATACATTAACCAAGCTCTTGAAGCCATCCGAGTAAACGTCAACGATACCACAGGAATGTCACCCTTTCTCATGCTATACGGAAGAGAACCAAACTTTCCGTTAGACAACCTACTTCGCCCACAAAGAAAATACATGGGAGAAGACCCCATCGAAATAATCCTTCAAGAAAAGTATAAAGCTCACCAGATTGCACAACGAAATACGCAGAAGGCATTTCACAAGAAACAGAAACAACATGATAAATCAGCCAAGCTACCAACGTACAAAATAGGAGACAGAGTATACTACAAGAAACATGTACGCAGTTCAAAATTCGATGACCGATGGTTAGATGGCTACAAAATCATGAAACAAACTACGCCTGTAAACTTCATTATTTGGAATGAAGAGAAACAACACCAAACAAAAGCTCACGTAAAACAAATCAAAATTGATAATCAGCGGCCCATTCCGCCTCTGACGACAAATACAAGACCAGTCAGAAAGGCCACCCTAAATTATAATCCATCCAGCACAGATTCGTCTGACATATCAGAGTCAGAGACGACAGACTCTGAATTTTACCAAGACGACCACATACCCAGACCACCCACAGATGAAATACATCGAGCAAGACAACAACGAGACTCGTCCGAAAGCGAAGAAGATATCCCACCACTTGAATTGCGTAATCGACTACAAGACAGAGACCTGCGCATTAGAAATGAAGAAATCATGCCTCAGACGTCACACGATGACAACAACCAAGCACCTTATATCCACACTCAAACTTACTCCCGCAGTGATAAATCGTCAGCTGATACCTATCACACCCCCAGTTCAGGCAGTTCTAGTTTTAATACTAGTGAAAACCAAACACTGCTATCCCACAAGAACAAGATTGCTCGTTCAAAACAATCAGATCCTGAAGAAACTATACCCAAGCAGATTGTTGAACCATATACCAGCAATCTTTATGGAGACGAAACAGAACAAGACATGAGAGAAGACAGTGTCAACCCCAGCACAGCTTTGTCAGACCCCAACGAACATAATGACAGAAAAATGGTAGAATTATATGAACAAGAAACAGACATTGATACAGCTAGTTCTATTGAAACCAGTGATGCGGATAGTACATTATTTGTACCAGTCAGCTCCAGCGTCAAACGCGCCTATAAAACAGAATCTGATGACTCAATCCCTAGCAACAAAATTCCGCGTATACAGCACAACTATATCAGACGAAAGATTCTGAAGAAACGCTATCGTGTTTCAAAGCCCAGCCGAGAAGTGTTAGCCTCAGCTCTACTAGTCAAAAACAACAGTGTGCAAATTACTGTGCCCATTGTAAACCGTGCTAACGTTCAGCACAACCAGGTCAGAAGAAAAATCAAGGCGAAACATATACCTGCCTCAAAACCAACAGATGTTCCAGCCATACAAACCCTAACCACAGTGAAACCATCACCGCAATCAAATGATGTTAAGCCAGCACCGCATTCGTCAATGTCCTCAGTGTCCCAACAATCAGCAAATGCAGTGTCGTCGCCTATCACACCCGTCCCCACTGCTACTCAGTATGATGCTCGCCTATCCAGTCGGGAAATTGCAATGCTCGAGGCGATGAAGGAATTCAAAGAACTAGCGAAGCTATTCTGAAAACACGCCCCTCGAGTCTTCAATGTACATGCCATTCCATGTACGGCCAACGCATATGTGAAAAAAACCTTTTAACAATGTACTAACCTTCCTATGTACTTTATTTTCAGTTTCTGACAGTTCAAATGACTTGCTTCCAGACTAAGATGTCAAAAGCCCCACTGAGAAACTTTTTCCAGCCTTAGAATACTGATGCATCAAGACCAGCCCACGGAAGATTTTCTTTAGATAGCATAGTGTTGTGAAATAAAAATAACAAAACAATTGATAACACACGGTGTTACGAGTTTACAGACACCCTTATTTAGTTACAGACATTTTCTTAATATTTAGAATGGTTTTTTTTGTTCATATATTCTGATGCATTCATATCCACTTTGATCATATGCCACCTCCATCACACATTTTGATGATGATTTTAACCAGACAATTCTTTTGTAAAACATTGACTGCCCTGAGGTTAGCAGCTCCTTGATATCTGCCACCTTGATCAATCATACTGTTCCTACTATGACTTCTCTTAACAGCACATAACTCATACCCCCACCAGCTTGATCCCTGATACTCCAACAATATTTTGTTGATATCACAAATACCCCAATGACATTTGCGCATGCTGAATTTCTGCAAATGAAGAAGCCCTTGAGAGCATTAGTATATGCTAACCCCAGATTGAACAAATTGCACCTATTTGTTGATGATGCCTTTGCCCATGTTAAAGAAATAGCATTTGCACATGCTGACCTAGCAAATGAAATACCCCTTTACAGCATTTGTATATGCTGAACCCACATTGAATACCCCATTACCACATGATAACCACTAATGACACATGAGATGAAGAAGCAACTGGTTATGTATGATGAAAATGCCATTTTATATTAAGGTGAAACTTTATGTTGTCACAACTGAGATTTTGTTGTAATGTTTATGCACAAAATCCCCCACATTAACATTGGAGGAATAATCTTAGTCTTTCGTGGTTACGAGATAAGACAAAGAGATAATGGAATATTTTATGAATACCATGGACATGGAACAAATCAGAGCAGATGATTGTTACACATATGAGGTCCATATTTGAAGTCATTATTGAAGGATTATCAGTAGACAAGAGACACAAATGAATTATGATAATCCCATGGAACCACAGGTACTAAGGACACAAAATGGAGATTAAATAATGGAGAAAAAAAAAAAAAAATATGACTGAATAATTGCTATGCCCAGAGGTAAAGGAAATAGAGATACATCCGCATTTTTGGAGAAGATATCTCTTTGATTTTTGCACACTGCCTTTGTAATATGAACATTGTTGTATAACAAATGACTATTCCTTATCACGAATTACAGAATGTTGTAAGATAGTTGGAATAAATTGACAATTTACTATACTCATAATATACCCAGAATTACAAGAGAGAAAAAAAATACATGGTTGATGAAATTGGACGTACTGAGATTCTGCTCACCCCGAGGATATTGGATAAGAAAATAACGTTATCCCAAGGACAGACATGTCACAGATATATCATGGAGATATTATGACATAAGAAAAAAAAATACCTAGATTGGAAATGCAGCAAACTTGGTCAAGGACACCATGAAATAGACCCCGCCCCACACTTAAGATAACTGACGGATGAGATTTTTGAATTATAAGTACCATAAGTCACCCATCTGGCTGTAGTCAGCGGATGTTACAGGCACCACATAACTCTGACTAACCCTCGACCAGCGAAGGCAGAGTTGGTGTCGAAATTTTGCACATATGTAAAAAGACATGTTTTTGTTCATGTTTTGGTAAAGTCTAGACATTTATGTTAATGGTTCTATAAATGATTAGTTGATATATTGATGATAAATATTCGCAGATATAGTACATGGACAATTAATAAGGATATATTTCCAGTACAGAATAAGAGGAATAGGAAGGATCCACATTTTAAATATTGGAGCACCATGAGCGATGAATTGGACTTATAAAGAAAATGGAAATGGTACACTGTATGCAAGGATAACCAGAAATAATATGGATAAATAGTAGTCAGAGTGCCAGGAACTTTGTCTTATAAGAATATTGTAGATTCCTCACGATCAATTGATTATTTTCTTCCTTTCTATGTCACATTTTTTGAGTGATGACCCCAAAATTTTTTTCATCTCATATTGTCAAACAGTTCTTACATCTCAGTTGATAGTTCCATAAATAATTGTTTGATGTGTTTTGCATAAAGGTATTGCTAGATAAGGTACATAAGGAGTTACTAAGGATGAATTCTCAAGATAACAGGAGGACTAGAATAGACACAATGATATTGGAACACCATAAATGATACATTGGTGTTATGAAAAAAAAAAAAAAAAAAAGGAGACAAATATAAATTGTATACAAGGATGCCTCGAGAGTGACAACATGGATACATATTGTCAAGAGTATAAGCAGTTGTCGTAACAGAGAAAATAAAGTAATACGGAACCCAATGTAGAAAATTCATGATGATTTGGAAACTATATTTTTCTTTTCCCTTATATTTCATAATATGATAGTAACACATTCGTCTGTTGGTTGCTGAATAATTTGATGTTTGAAAATTGATGTATGATAAGTCAAAGAAGATCTTTGAAGAATAAATATATATATAAAATAATATTGCTAGGAAAGAGTTCACAAAAAAAAAAAAAAAATACTGTATTGACAGAAAAGAAGGAATGATTAGAAATAACTGACTAATGGACAGGATCACCACCAGACGCACGGATATTGGAGACAAACATCACATATTTTGAAGAAGAAAAAAAAAAAAAAATGTAATATAGAACATTTTCTACAGTGACGGACTTAGAACGAGTTTATACACTTACCATTTGGAAAATGTCAATGACCAGAAACATTCAGATAAATAAATAAGGATAAGGCATGAGGTTTTAATGCTTTTATTGTGAAAAATGCTTACTTATAAAAATGATGCTAGTTATATTATCGTCTGACAAATATGCATATTATGTCTAGAGATGTTTTCTACATGTAATAATGAGCAAGTGGCTCATTCACTGGAAAAAAAAAAAAAAGAGAAGATGATGAGTACCCATGAAAACATTGGCTATTCTATGAAAGTAGATTGCCATTACCATAGGAATTGGAGATCCTGGCCATTACTAAGGATATTGCAGAGTACTTGGGAAATAGAATAAATAAGTACGCCAGAAAAAAAAAAAAAAGATTTTTTAAGTACTTGCAGGCTTTTAATATGGAGCAAATAACAGGAAAAGAAAAGAGATAACACCCCCACCATATCCAGGAGAATGTAATCAACTATATTTTTGAATGAAATGTAATAGATTATGATAATCCAGCCAAGTTCGGCAAATAAGATAGTTTATTGTTCATTCCCCAGTGTTGCCACTCGTCACATTTTTTTTAGTGATGACCTTATGATTGTTTTGCAGATTTTGTTGGGCAGTGTTGCCAATTTGTAAATTTGGTGAAAAATATTATGATGTGATGAATAAGTTACACTTTTTAAAGTTGATGTCCACTACTAGTTTTTTTTACATAGCAGACGACCTCATATAGACATAGGACCCCAGTATAGGAATTAAATTAAATTTTTTTGGAAATATTTTTGGACTTAGAAAAATTTTTGAACTTTAAATTTTTCTGAAAATTTTTTTGAACTTAGAAATTTTTGGGGATAAATTTTTGTTATTGATAGTACTCAAATGTCTCCCTACGGGATACATTTGCGGAGCCCCGGGATCTATATGTGGCCGTGTATATAGTTGTTCCTTTGGAAACAGGCTATACTCCAACAAGACGGAGGAAGCACAGACCACCCCATAATTTTATATTTTATGAGAAACAGAATATAAAAAAATATAGTGTCACATATTTAGGGTAGAGTCGCTTCTACACGCCATTTCTAATAATTGGGTAATTTCCCCTGACCAATCGGATAGCTCAGATTTACCCCGGGGAATATAGAACAGGACGCCATCGGGCAGTAGAATGAAAGAGCGCAACTCAAGAGGTCGTATCTGGTCCAGCTCTACATATTTCTTAGTTTGAGGAAGTCAACTTCATACATTTATTTTAAAATGTGCATTTCAGGACATTGAGTGGTTTTATATTTCTTACTTGCGTAAGTAGTGACTATCATTCAATGTATATTTTGAATAGAGCTCCCAACCCTAGTCGCAGCAGAACTAGGTTCGAGGATTTGAGTCAATTTGTAAAAACTAGTCTTACACCTCAAACCATGTAGAGCAGAAAATATCCTTGTGTTGGAAAGTATTTAACTCAAGGAATACTTATGATGATAAAGAAAACAAGGACAAATCTGAAGAGATGGGTAAATGTCGTCGAACCTAAGATAAGACGGTAACTTAAAGGAAGGAACACGGTGGAATGAGAAAGTTCGCCATATTTGACAATTGAGTAGGCCTATGAGACAAAGATGCAAAAAGGGATTTTTTGCATCGATGAAAGCATCTGATGAGATGTTAAAACTTTATTATGCTTATTATTGTAAAAATGTTCTGAATTCCAGACTTTGTTGAAATTTAAGTTTCATGCTGAAAGATATTAAAAGTTTTGCATGAAATCGAACGCTGTTGAAAAGGTGAATTACTACAGTTTTGAGATTAAGCTAAGAAATCTATCCATTTCAATTAAATTCGCTACATCAACACCTAAGAGAAGAAAATCGAACCTGGTAACACAAATTTAGGAGAGAAATCTAGATCTCTGGTGATTAGGCCAGTTAAACATCTGCTCTCTGTAAAGTAAACTGAAAATACTGCATATACCGGCACTGCCACATGATGGTAATATGGTGCCATTCCAGTCCTAAGGAACACCTGCCCCGGCCACACATGCATGCATGCATGCATGCATATCATACACACACACACATACACACACACATACACACATACATACACACATACATACATACATACATTCATACATACATACATATATATATATAGATAGATAGATATATATCTCATTTGATGATTGTCAGTATGAATGTGTGAACTAATTGTTTACATGTTAGTATTTTTCTCATGCATTTAAATACAGATTTAGCCGTTCATATTCTGTCCTTGATTTCAGTTTGATATCTGCCATATTTTGTTTTTGCATTACCAATATATCAAACACTGTTTAGTAACAAATACCTTATCGTGCAGGCCCTTCCTCCGAACATCATTTTGGAATAGTCGCAGGACATTCCACGGCAACAAGGGCGCCATTCATCGCAAAAATCATTCTCCCTTTTACACTTCTGTAAATATGAACTATTTTGAGTTAAAATATCTATCTATCTATCTATCTATCTATCTATCTATCTATCTATCTATCTATCCATCCATCCATCCATCCATCCATCCATCCATCCATCCATCCATCCATCCATCCATCCATCCATCCATCCATCCATCCATCCATCCATCCATCCATCCATCCATCCATCCATCTATCTGTCTACCTTTCTATCTGTCTTTATCTATCTATCTATCTATCTATCTATCTATCTATCTATCTATCTATCTATCTATCTATCTATCTATCTATCTATCTATCTATCTATCTATCTATCTATCTATCTATCTATCTATCTATCTATCTACTTGTCTGCCTGACTGTCTGTTTCCCCATTCGTCGATCCCATTCTGATCGTTAGGTCAAATATCTATACATTCATCTGTCGATCGAATCCACCTGTGCGTCTATCTGTCGGTCGGTTGGTTGGCCTGGCTGTCTGGCTCCTTATATGTCTGTCAGTCTGTATATATGTCCAGTTGTAAGTAGGTCTTTCTGTTTGCCTCAATGTATATATCTAGTTGTCTCTCTATCTCTGTACATGAACTCATCCCTATAATGAACAAACACTAATCTTCTTCAGTGTGCAGACATTAATCTCCTTAAGTGTGCAGAAACTAATCTCCTTTAATGTGCAAACACTCATCTCTTTTGAGTGGGCAGACACTTCTCTTCTTTAGTGTGCAGATCCTCATCTCCTTTAGTATATATATCCAGTTTTCTATCTGTCTGGACTGTACATGCATGCATCCCCTACAATGCGTGCACACCTATCTCTTTCAGTGTGCAGACATTCATCACCGTCAGTGTGCACTCATCTCCTTCAGAGAGCAGACCTCATCTCTTTAAGTGTGCAGGCACTCACCTTTCTCAATGTGCAGAAAATCTTCTCATTTAATGCCCAGACACTCAACTCTTTTTCTGTGAAGACGCCCTTCTAATTTAGTCTGCAAACACTCATCTCCTTCACTCTATAGACACTCAGCATCTTCATTTTGCAGACATCACCTTTCTTCTTTCTTTGATCCTTAGCCGCCGACCGTCAAACAGTCAGATGCCATCACGCCTGGTGGCGTCTTATAGGGCAACAACAAATTGATTCCACTTTGCTTGGTCGGTAGCCATCCTTCGTACAGTGCCCCAACTCTGGTTCATTCTTTGCATCTCAGCTTCCGCAGTCCTCCGCCAAGTGGTTTTTGGTTGGCCTCTCTTTTGTTTTCCTTCAGGGGTCCATAGCGTAGCTGTTCTTGTGATGGCATCGGGGTCTCTTCTGAGGACATGACCAACCCAGCTCCAGCGTCTGCCAGCTGTGATGGTGTGCATATCCTCTTGCTTGCTCCGAGTAAGCAGATCTTGGTTGGTGATGGTATTCGGCCAAAAGATTCGGTGAATTTTTCTTAGGCATGATGTGTGAAAAGAGGACAATTTCGACATTTCCTTCTCTGTAACTCTCAGCATTCCGCACTATAGAGAAGCACATAAAGCACACAGCTCTAATATAATCTTAATTTTGTGCTTGTGCTATACTGAGAGGACTTCCAGATCTCGTTTAGACTAAAAAAAGCTGTTCTTGCTTTGTTCATTCTGTTGTTGATGTCTTTGCTTGCTCCGCCATCTTGTGGTACTATGCATCCTAGGTATGTGAAGGTGTCTGTCTGTTCCAGTTGCTGATTCCTTACTGATATGGGCTCAGGGTTGCTCACATTGAGCAACATGACCTCTGTGTTCTTTAGATTGATGTTCAAGCCCACCTGCTGGCTATACTTAGTAAGTTTATCCGTTTTTTCATGGATGTGTTGATGTGAATGTGCTAGTAGTGCAATATCATCTGCATATTCCAGATCTTCCAATGTAGAAAATGTAGTCCATCGTATTCCTCTTGGACTGCCCTCTGTTGTCTGGCGCATCACCCAGTCTATGACTGTTAAAAATAGAGTGGTTGATAAGGGACATCCCTGTCGTACTCCTATCTTTACCTCAAAGGTTAGGTTGCTCTGCCCAACGCTATACGTAAAGTTGGCATAGAGGCTTTTTATGATTGACACTATACAGCTTGGAATTCTATAAACCCTCAGTATTTTCCATAAACTGTCCCTACGTATACTGTCAAAAATTATTGTACAGCTGTCTTTGCCATTCTGAGCACTGCTCTATAATGTTCCTGAGGGTAAATATATGATCTACACATCTTCTGTTCTTTCTAAATCCTGCTTGGTCTTTCCCCAGTTTGTGGTCTACTACTTTTGAAATTCTCTGTATAATTATCCAGCCTAGTATCTTGCTGGGAACTGAGAGAAGAGTGATTCCTCTCCAATTATTGCAGTCTGCAAGATCTCCCTTCTTGGGCAATTTGACAATTATTCCTTTGTTCCACTCCGTTGGTGTTGTCCCTGTTTTCCAGACGTGTGCATATAGTGGTTCCAATAGTTCTGCTGCTAGCTCATGGTCTTTCTTAAATAGCTCTGCGTTTAAGTTATCATGGCCAGGAGCTTTTCCATTCTTTAACGCTTTGATTTCTGTGATAATTTCTTCTTTTCGTGGAATGTCTGTCCAACTTGTTTCCTGTCTCTCTGCTACCGTGATGAGATTTCCTTGCTTATCTCTTACTAATGTAATATTATTTGTACCTCGTTTTCCGCTGATGATTTTAATTATTATCTCTTTCAATGCACATTTATTAATCTCCTTCAGTGTGCAGACACTCTTCTCTTTCAATGTGTAAACACTCTTCACCTTCAGTGTACAGACACTCATCTCCGTGTGAAGACACTAATTTCCTTCAATGTGCAGACACTCATCTCTTACGGTGTGCAGACATGTTATCTCTTTCAGCGGGCAGACAATCTTTTCCTTCAGTGAGGAGACACTCACCTGCTTGATTTTGCATACACTCTTGTCCTTCAATGTGCAGACACACATCTCCATAAGTATGCAGACACTTATCTTTCCACCGTGCAGACACTCATCACCTTCGTTGGTCAGACAGTTATCACCTTCAGTGCTCAGTCGCCCATCACCTTCAGTGTGCAGACACTCATCTCCTTCAGGAAGCAGACTCCCATCTTGTTTAGTGTTTAGACAAACATCTTTTGTATTGTGCAGACAATCACATCCTTTAATGTGTAAACTTTCATCTTCTTTGGTGTGCAGGTACTCATCTATTTCAGTGTGCTGGCATTCATCTTCTTCAATTTGGAAACACTCTTGTCCTTCGGTGTGTAAACACTCATCTACTTCAATATGCAGACACACATTCCCATTACTGTGCTGACACTCTTGTCATTAGATTTATAAACACTCAACTCCTTCAGTGTGCAGACACTCATCTCCTTCAGTGTGCAGACACTCATCTCCTTCAGTGAGAAGATACTCATCTCCTTCAATGTGCAGACACATCTCCTTCAGTGAGAAGATACTCATCTCCTTCAATGTGCAGACACATCTCCTTCAGTGAGAAGATACTCATCTCCTTCAATGTGCAGACATTAAACTCGTTTAGTGTGCAGACACTTATCTTCTTCAATGTGCAGACACTCATCCTTCAGTGAGCAGAATCACATATAATTCAGTGTGTAGTTACCCTTCTATTTCAATGTTTAAACACTCATCTCTTTCAGTGCGCAGACCCTCAACTCATTCAGTGTACAAACGATTATCTTTTTTAACGTGGAGACACTTATCTCCTTCAATGTGCAGACACTCATCTCCTTTAATGTGCAGACACTCAACTCCTTCAATGTGCAGACATTCGTCTCCATCACTGTGCAGACACTTATCTCCTTTAATATGCAGACACTCATTTCCGTCAATGCGCAGACAATCATCTCCTTCAATGTGCAGACACTCATCTTCTTCAGTGTGCGGACACCCATGTCCTTCAATGGACACCCTCCTTAACTCTGTCCATTCCAATGTGAGCAGACACTTCAGTGAGCATCTCTCTTAAACTCTACAGATAACAGATACTCATCTCCTTCAGTGAACAGATCTTCTTCAGTGAACATATACTCATCTACTTCAGTAAGCAGATACTCATCTCCTTCAGTGAACAGATACTCATCTCCTTCAGTGTGCAGACACTCATCTCCTTCATTGAACAGATACTCATCTACTTCAGTGACCAGATACTCATCTCCTTCAGTGAACATATACTCATCTCCTTCAGTGTGCAGACACTCATCTCCTTCATTGAACAGATACTCATCTACTTCAGTGACCAGATACTCATCTCCTTCAGTGAACATATACTCATCTCCTTCAGTGTGCAGACACTCATCTCCTTCAGGGTGCAGACATTCATCTCCTTCAGTGAGCCGATACTCATCTCCTTCAATGTGCAGGCAATCATCTCCTTCAGTGAACAGATACATTTCTCCTTAAGTGCGCAGACACTCATCTCCTTCAGTGAACAGATACTCATCTCCTTCAGTGTGCAGACACTCATTTCCTTTAATGTGCAGACACTCATCTTCTTCAATGTGCAGACACTAATCTCCTTTAATGTGCAGACACTTATCTCGTTTAATTAGTAGACACTCATCTCCTTCAATGTGCAGACACTCGTCTCCTTCACTGTGCATACATTCACCTCTTTTAAGGTGCAGACGCTCATCACCTTCAATGTGCAGACACTCGTCTCCATCAGTGTGCAGACACCCATGTCCTTAAGTGAAATGATACTCATCTCCTTCAGTGTGCAGACACTCATCTCCTTCAGTGAGCAGATACTCATCTCCTGTGCAGACACTCATCTTGTTCAGTGAGCAGAAACTCATCTCCTTCAGTGTGCAGACACGCATCTCCTTCAGTGAACAGATACTCATCTCCTTTAGTCTTCAGGCACTCATCTGTTTCAGTGAACATATACTCATCTCCTTCAGAGGGAAGACACTCATCTCCTTCAGTGAACAGATACTCATCTCCTTCAGTGTACGGACACTCATCTCTTTCAGTGAACAGATACTCATCTCCTTCAATGTAGAAACACTCATTTCCTTCAGTGAGCAGATGCTCATCGCCTTCAATGTGCAGACACTTATCTCCTTCATTGTGCAAATACTTATCTCCTTCAATGTGCATGCACTCATCTCTTTCAATGTACAGACACTCATGTCCTTCATTGACCAGATACACATCTTTTTTTAGTGGGCAGATACTCAAATCATTCAATATGCAGACACTAGTCTCCTCTGGAGTGCAGATACTCATTTTCTTTAGTGTACAAACAATCCCTTTTATCACAGCATACACACTCACTCCTTCAATGTGCAGACACTCATCACTTTCAGTGGGCAGACATTCATCTTCTTTAGTGTACAGAAAATCATCTTCTTCAGTACACATACACACATCTTCTTTAGTGTACAGAAAAACATCTTCTTCAGGATACAGACACTCATCTTCTTTAGTGTACATAAAATCATCTTCTTCAGTACACAGACACTCATCTTCTTTAGTGTACAGACAATCATCTTTTTCAGTATACAGACTCATCTACTTCAGTGTACAGAAAATCATTTTTTAAGTATACAGACACTAATCTTCTTTACTATACAGAAAATCATCTTTTTCAGCATACAGACACTCATCTTCTTCATTGTACAGGTAATCATCTTTTTAAGTATACAGACACTCATCTTCTTTAGTGTAAAGAAAATCTTCTTCTTCAGTACACAGACACTCATCTTTTTCAGTGTACAGAAAATCATCTTTTTAAGTATACAGACACTCATTTTCTTTAGTGTACAGAAAATCATCTTCTTCAGTATACAGACACTCATCTTTCCAAACACAACTTCTATTTAGCTGCTGCAGCATTAGTAGTCACATGTTCTAATTCACATAGATCATTGTCCAAGGCTACTGTAAGATCATAGTTTGAGTGAAAAGTCACACTGTATATGTTTTTCGTGTCCTGTCTGCCTCTAATTGACAAAGTTCATCCTTCTTGACTATTATAGTTCTCCAATTTGATTGAAAGCTCACACTGTATATCTTGTGCGTGTCATATCTGTGTCTATGATATTAATAAGTTTTATCAAGGTATAAAACGTTTTCTCGTTTAAGAAAGAAGTAATGGTACAAAATTAATGTACAATTAAAGACACAAAATTACCTGACCATGTACCGGGTTTTCTTGTACAATCAATACACAGATGATAATAGCGACAATAGAAGTAATTGTAATACAACGTTGAATTTTTTTTTCTTGCTTGGTCTTTTCTTGATGGAAAGTGAAAGTTATTTCTCCTTGTGAAAAGACAAACGTTTATTACGTCTCACAAGATCCAAAAAAAAAAAAATCATCACTAAAGGAGATGAGTGTCTGCAAATTAAAGGAGATGAATTTCTGCACACCAAAGAAGATGAGCTTAAGTCGTTAAAATGAAAGTAACAAAATATTTACAAACTGCATGCTTGAAAACCACTTTTATAACTCCTAGTATCCGACTGGCCTTTTCAGAAGGCCAATGGCCGTTCGCCATTTTACGGCTGGCCTTTCTAGGAGGCCAAAGACGGTTTAGACGGTTGCCGTGTCGATAGCGAAAGAGTTAACATTATTTACAGTTACCCTCAACTTCCTTAACATTATTTACATACTTTTCTTCCCATAAAAGAGTTATAATGCCACTTCTGGTAATAGTGAAGTCTCTAACACTTCATTCTCCTACGGCAGTATCTGCTATGGGATATCTTTACTTTTTAAATAATTATAATCATAGTGTTTTATACATATATTTATATATATAACCACACTTTTTATAATTATTAAAAGAGAGTCAGAGGTAAACCAAAAAAAAAAAACAAAAAAACACACACACACACAGACAAGATAACTAGATACAGAACTGAAAAAGAAGAGGAATTCGTGGAAAGACCTTCGCGCGAATGGCATCTGACAGGAGGACATGCGTTTGTTGAAGGCCTTGCTGGGAAAACAGGTATTTTAAAATATTTCTGTATTGTCATTATCTTACAATACTGTCGTGACCACCGCAGGAACATCATTTATGCTATTCGTATTTCGTACGAATGTTTCCTTACTTGTAAACCCCAATTCCAAGTACAAAGTAAACGAAAAGTTACAATAGGACATCGGTGGGTCGATTTTGATTACATTTAGTACGGTTCATTACTCAAAAAAAAAAAAAAATGTTTTTTGTCTGTCTGAGAATAGCTTCGTCTTCAAATGGTCGTTTGAAAAGATGATCAGCTGAACATGCATCACAGCTTATTAAATCATGGATTGATAATGACAGCAATGACTTTTCAAGTACTGATAGTTCAAATGACGCTGAAATTAGCGATACATTAGCAGATTCTGAGGACAAGGGGGCGTGTCCCTTGGGTGGACCTAGTTATAGAACTGGTAGGGGATTGCTAAAAAGGAAATGCCATAAAAACGAAAGAGAAGATAGATCTAGATCACAGCTGAGATCGGTAATCACTGATTCTGACAATGCAGATCTTCAGAACAACAATATTATTGATCAGGAGGTTGAATGGAATGAAGTTGATAAGGGTTCAACTCAGAATGCATTTCGCTTTGCTCCACCTCAGGGAAGGACTAATGGTGTGAATCCAGATATTGTCCCCGAAGACTCACCAGCACTTTTTTGCCTCAAAGCCCTTTTTACAGAGGAAATATTGGAACAACTTCTTGTGTCTGTCAATGATTATGCTGATCACATCTGTCAGTCAAAAGCTGCAACAGCGAGCACTAGGTCTGTTTAATTGCAACTGGCATCCAATAACACTACATGAACTTTACAGGTTTTTTTCTGTTATCATAGCCATGGGCATTGTCAAAAAACCAAAAATGAGTGATTACTGGTCTCTGGAGCCTTATATTTAGACGCTTTGGTTCAGGCAGATATTTACAAGGGACAGGTTTCAAGCATTGTATCACACAATGTTCCATGTAGGAAAGGCAGGTGGGCACATAAAATGTTCAATGCCTCAAAGCCTAAGAAATATCATGTCAAGACCTTCAGCCTTTGTGACAGTAGTACTGGTTACGTTGTCAATTTGTTGATTTACTTCGGTGCCAATACATCATACAGTCCTGAGCTAGATGTAAATAGCCAACAAGCCATCAAAGTCTTTGATACACTGCTAAAACCTTGTGGAAAAGGCCATCATATTTATGCAGATCGTTACTACACAAGTTTTGCATTGCAGCAATATCTTACCGACAACAGTCAGTATTTTACTGGAACTGTAAATATAAATCGTAAAAATTTTCCAAAGGCGCTGAAGAATACACAACTGATGCATCTCCAGATGAAATGGTTTCTCGATCTAGAAAGTAAATTTCTTTGTGTAATGTTTAGAGATAAAAAGGCAAAAAAGTCATGCATTCTAGTGTCAAGTTCTGCAACTGTGGAAACCAAACAAATCACAAATCGTTTCAGCGAAAGAAAGCCCAAACCCGCTATGATTGATTACTACAACCAACGAATGAATGGATGTGACAAGGTTGACCAGTGTGTAACAACCTATGGAACATTCAACAGAAGAACCAGAAAGTGGTGGAAGAAAATATTCTTTTGGATCTTTGAAGTTTCCCAGTTGAATGCTTTTGTGTTGTTTGCACTCAGCAGATAAAATAATTCAAAGAAGCAGACCCTACTGCAGTTCAAGAATGAGTTAATTACAGAACTTAGTCCTATTGCTTTTGATATTATCCAGAATATCCCACACAGAGTACCTCATGCAAATCAACACAACAGTCCGTTGAACCGTCTGTGTGGAACCAGACACATTGTTAAAAAATCGACATTTCTGCGCAGGTGCATCATTTGTAGCACCCCTCAAGTTAGAGTGAGAACATTTTTTTATTGTGATGGGTGCACAGATCATCCACACCTTCACCCAAATGACTGCTTTGCCAAATACCACGAGGCAAAGTAGTTTAATTTTAAGATTTGGAGTGCATCTTCAAAATGTGCCAAAAAATTGTTAATTGTAATAAAAATAGTATTTATAAAAAGGAGGAGCAGCTGAAACTTTTCTACATTGTGTGAGTGTACTTTCAAATGGAAGTAGTTTTAGGAGTTTCTGGCTTCAAATTGGATTATTTTTGTGGGTAAGTACAACTCTTTTTAAAATTTTTAAATATTTATAAACTTTCCTGCAATCTGCACTGTATAGGCATGTTGCATGTTTAAAATCATTCAACATTTCAGTTAGATGCATGTCAAAAGGGTTTCTTTTCTTCACATTTTAATATATAACATTTTATGTTATCGTTATAAATAAGTTATTTAATGCTAATTCAGTAACGGTAGTCATGTCTAAATATAGGCTAAAATATTTTTGCGCTTTGTCTGAATATACCAAAAAAATTCAGATTGTTATAAAAACTTTATTTGTGCTCAGAAACAACTGCAACTTTACTACATTATGTGCAAACGGATGTTGTTTAAAATAAAAGTAGTTTTATGGGTTGAAGTTTACCATAATTAATTACACATAGTGATAAGTACAAATTCTTTTTCATTTTTTTACATTAAAAAGTTTTTTTTCATTCATTAATCTATATGTTGCATGCACGTTTAAAACTACTGAACCATTCAGTTAGGTGCATGTCAAAGGAGTTTTATTTTTCTACATTTTGATATATAACACTTTATGTTATCATTATAAATAAAGTATTTAATTTAAAATCAGTACTGGTAGTCATGTCTGTAAATATATGATTAAAATATTTGTGCGCTGTGTCTAACCTACCAAATAATTTCAAATTGTTATTAAAACTTTATTTGTGCTCAGAAACAACTGCAACTTTACTACATTATGTGCAAATGGATGTAGTTTAAAATACAAAAATAGGTTTATGGGTGTAAGTTTACCAGAATTAATTACACATAGTGATAATTACAAATTGTTTTTCATTTTTTTACATTAAAAGGTTTTTTTTCATTTATTAATCTATATGTTGCATGCATGTTTAAAACCACTAAACAGTTTAGTTACATGCATAATATAGGAGTTTCATTTCTTCACATTTTGATATATAACACTAGATGTTATCATTATAAATAAAGTATTTAATGCAAAATCAGTAATGGTAGTCATGTCTGTAAATCATCATCATCAGTTGCCATCTCCACAACGAAGGTTGGCTGTAATGGATCTCCAACGTCTTCTGTCTCTTGTCTTGATGGTGCACTATGATAGACTCTTTCCTGTCCATCTCTTGATGTTGTCTTCCCACTTATAGCGCTGTCTTCCCCTTGCACGTTTGCCTTCAACTCTCCCTTCTGTTATGGTCTTCTGCAAGGTGTTATGCCTTTTTATGTGGCCAAAGTATTTTAGCTGTCGAACTTTGACCTCCCTCATTAGTTCTCTTTTCATACCTAGATTTTCTAGGACCTGCTTATTTGTTTTCATCTCTTTCCATGAGATACGCCCCATTCTTCTATATATCCACATTTCTAGAGCCTCAATTCTTTCTTCCAAATGCTTATTCATCGTCCATGTTTCTGCACCATACAGAAATGCAGAATATATATAACACTTTATGATTCTCAGTTTTAATTTGTGAGATAACTGTTTGGATGTCAGTATATGTTTCATGTAAATATATGTCTGTAAATATACAATTAAAATATTTGTGCGCTTTGTCTAAATGTACCAACAAATTTCAAATTGTTATGAAAACTGTATTTGTGCTCAGAAACAACTGCAACTTTCCTACGTTATGTAAAAATGGATGTAGTTTAAAATAAACGTAGTTTTAGGAGTTGAAGTTTACCAGAATTAATTACACATGTTGATAAGTACAATTTGATTTTAAATTTTAAAAATATTTTGCACTCATTACTGTATATGGTGAATGCATGTTTAAAACCACTGAACAATTTAGTTAAGTGCATGATATAGGAGTTTCATTTCTTCACATTTTGATATATAACACTTTATGTTATCTTTATAAATACATTTTGTAATGCAAAATCTGTAAATGTAGTCATGTCTAAAAATGTACTCTCTGAAATTAGCTTGTAAAAACGTGGTTTTTGAGCTCGTATACTAAGACACAAATAGAACTATAAATTATGAGGAAATATTTACAAAATAGGAATTTGTCGAAATTGAAACAATTAAAATGGAACAAACTCGAACTTAAAATGGCATTATGATGAATAAACAAAACACAAATTAAATTGTCTTATTATATATGTCTTTCTCTGTCCAACATATGATGAAAGAGATAACTAAATCACGTGATGCAACTTTTGAAAATTATGGTAAAGCGGCGCATAGCGGAATGAAAGTAAATTTTGGACACTCACTAAAATGGAGCGCATTCAGTCAACCAATAGAAGACTAAAGCCACATAAGTAAGATAAAACAAATAAGCCCAATTAAGTAAGATACTAGAAGAACAAAGTCACATAAGTAAGACACTAGAAGAACAAAGTCATATAAGTAAGATACTAGAAGAACAAAGTCACGTAAGTAAAACACTAGAAAAAAAAGTCATATAAATAAGATAATAGAAGAACAAAGTCACATAAGGAAAACACTAGCAGAACAAAGTCATAACTAAGACACTAGAAGAACATAGTCACATAAGTAAGATACCAGAATAACAAAGTCGCATAAGTAAAACACTAGAAGAACAAAGTCACATAAGTAAGACACTAGAAGAAAAATATTGCATAAGTAAGATACTAGAAGAACCAAGTAAAATAAGTATGAAACTAGAAGAACAAAGTCACATAAGTAACATACCAGAAGAACAAAGTCACATAAGTAAAACACTAGAGGAACAAAGTCACATAAGTAAGACACTAGAAGAATACAGTCACATAAGTAAAAGACTAGAAGAACAAAGGAGTGCCTCCCACATTAAATTTTATTTGTGAAGTAATATTATCACTAAAAGATTCAAATCACATAAGTAAGATACTAGAAAAACAAAGTCACATAAGTAAGATACCAGAAAAACAAAGTCACATAAGTAAAACACTAGAGGAACAAAGTCACATAAGTAAGAAACTAGACGAACAAAGTCACATAAGAAACATACTAGAAGAACAAAGTCACATAAGTAAGATACTAGAAGAACAAAGTCACATAAGTAAAACACTAGAAGATCAAAGTCGATTACGTAAGACACTATAAGAACAAAGTCACATAAGTAAGATACTAGAAGCAAAAAGTCACATAAGTAAAATATAAAAAGAACAGAGTCACATAAGTTAGACACTAGAAAAACAATGTCACAAAAGTAAAATACTAAAAGAAATAAGTCACATAAGTAGGATAATAAACATAGTCACAAAAGAAAGATACCAGGAGAAAAAAGTCACATAAGTAAGAAACTATACGAACAAAGTCACATAAGAAACATACTAGAAAAACAAAGCCATATATGTAAGATATTAGAAGAACAAAGTCACAAAAGTAAAACACTAGAAGATCAAAGTTGATTAGGTAAGACACTAGAAGAACAATGTCACATAAGTAAGATACTAGAAGAACAAAGTCACATAAGAAAGACACCAAAAGAACAGAGTCACATAAGGTAGACACTAGAACAACAAATTCACATAAGTAAGATACTAAAAGAACAAAGTCACATAACTAAGATACTAGAAGAACAAAATCACATAAGTAAGAAACTAGAAGAAAAAAATCGAATAAGTAAGATACTAGAAGAACAAAGTCAATTAAGTAAGATACTAGAAGAAAAAAGTCACGTAAGTAAGATACTAGAAGAGCAAAGTCACATAAGTAAGACATAAAAAAAACAGAGTCACATAAGTTAGACACTAGAAACACAAAGTCACATAAGTAAGATACTAAAAGAACAAAGTCACATAAGTAAGATACTATAAGAACAAAGTCACATAGGTAAGATACTAGAAGAACAAAGTCACATAAGAAACATACTAGAACAACAAAGAATCATAAGTAAGATTCTAAAAGATCAAAGTCACATAAGTAAGTTAATAGAAGAACTAAATCACATAAGTAAGGTACCAGAAGAACAAAGTCGCATAAGTAAGAAACTAGAAGAACAAATTCACATAAGTAAAAAACTAGATGAACAAAGTCAATTAAGTAAGATACTAAAAGAAAAAAGACACATAAGTAAGATACTAGAAGAACACAGTCAAATAAGTAAGATACTAGAAGAAAAAAAGTCACATAATTAAGATACTAGAAGAACAATGTCACATAAGTAAGATAGTAGAAGAACAAAGTCACATAATTAACATACTAGAAGAACAAAATGATAGAAGTAAAACACTAGAAGAACAATGTCCCATAAGTAAGACGCTAGAAGATCAAAGTCACGTAAGTAAAACACTAAAAGAAAAAAAGTCATATAAGTAAGATACTAGAAGAATCAAGTCATATACGTTAGACACTAGAAGAACACAGTCACATAAGTAAGATACCAGAAAAACAATGTCACATAAGTAAAACACTAGAAGAACCAAGTCACATAAGTAAGACACTAGAAGATCAACATTGCATAAGTAAGATACTAGAAGAACCAAGTCAAATAAGTATGAAACTAGAAGAACAAAGTCACATAAGTAACATACTAGAAGAACAAATTTACATAAGTAAAACACTAGAGGAACAAATTCACATGAGTAAGACACTAGAAGAACACAGTCACATAAGTAAAAGACTAGAAGAACAAAAACACATAAGAAGGATACTAAACATAGTCACATAAGTAAGATACTAGAAAAACAAAGTCACATAAGTAAGAAACCATACGAACAAAGTCACATAAGAAACATACTAGAAGAACAATGTCATGTAAGTAAGACACTAGAAGAACAAAGTCACATAAGTAAGACATCAAAGGAACAGAATCACATAAGTTAGACACTAGAACAACAAATACACATACGTAAGATACTAAAAGAAGAAAGTTTCATAAGTGAGATACTAGAAGAACAAAGTCACATAAGTAAGATAGTAGAAGAACAAAGTCACATAAGTAAGATACTAGAAGAACAAAGTCACAATGTTATATAAGTAAGATGCTAACAGAACAAAGTCATATATGTAACATAGTAGAAGAACAATGTCATGTAAGTAACATACTAGAAGAACAAAGCCACATAAGTAAGATACTAGAAGAACAAAGTAACAATGTTACATAAGTAAGATGCTAACAGAACAAAGTCACATATGTAGCATACTAGAAGAACACTGTCATGTAAGTAACATACTAGAAGAACAAAGCCACGTAAGTAAGATACTAGAAGAACAAAGTTGCATAAGTAAGACACTAGGATAACAAAGTCACATAAGTAAAATACTCGAAGAAAAAATGTCAAAAAAAGTAAGATACTAGAAGAACAAAGTCACATAAGTAAGACACTAGGATAACAAAGTCACATAAGTAAAATACTCGAAGAAAAAATGTCAAAAAAAGTAAGATACTAGAAGAACAAAGTCACATAAGTAGCATACTAGAAGAACAAATTCAAATTAGTAACATACTAGAAGAACAAAGTCACCTAAGTAAAACACTAGAAGAACAAATTCATATAACTAAGACACCAGAAGAACACAGTCACATAAGTAAGATACCAGAATTACAATGTCACATAATTAAAACACTAGAAAAAATAAGTCACATAAGTAAAACACTAGAAGAACAACATTGCATAAGTAAGATACTAGAAGAACCAAGTGAAATAAGTATGAAACTAGAAGAACAAAGTCACATAAGTAACATATAAGAAGAACAAATTTACTTAAGTAAAACACTAGAGGAACAAAGTCACATAAATAAGAAACTAGAAGAACACAGTCACATAAATAAAAGACTAGAAGAACAAAGTCACATAAGTAAGGTACTAGAACAACAAAGTCACATAATTAAGATACCAGAAGAACAAAGTCATACGTAAGACACCAGCAGAACAAAATCACATAAGCTAGAAACTAGAAGAGCAAAGTCACATAAGTAAGAAACTAGAAGAACAAAGTCATATAAGAAACATACAAGAACAACAAAGTCACATAAGTAAGAATCTAAAAGAACAAAGTCACATAAGTAAGATACCAGAAGAACAAATTCACATAAGTAAGAAACTAGAAGAACAAAATCGCATAAGTAAGATACTAGAAGAACAAAGCCAACTACATAAGATACAAGAAGAAAAAAGTGACATAAGTGAGATGCTAGAAGAACAAATTCGCATAAGTAAGATACTACAAAAAAAGTCACGTAAGTAAGATACTAGAAGAACAAAGTCACATAACTAAGATACTAGAAGAACAAAGTCATATAAATAAAATACTAGTTATATGACTTTGTTCTTCTAGTATGTTACTTATGTGACTATGTTTTTCTAGTCTCTTACTTATATGTCTTTTGTCTTCTAGTGACTAACTTATGTAACTATGTTCTTCAAGTATCTTTCTTATGTGACTTTCTTCTTCTAGTGACTAACTTATGTGACTTTGTTCTTTTAGTGTATTACTTATGTGCCTTTGATCTTCTAATATCTTACTTATGAGACTTACTTCTTCTAGTATCTTACTCATGTGAATTTGTTATACCAGTATCGTACTTATGTGACTTTGTTCTTCTAGTGTTTTACATAGGTGACTTTGTTTTTCTAGTATGTTACTTATGTGATGTTGTTCTTCTAGTATCTTACTTATGTGACTGTGTTCTTCTAGTGTCTTAATTATGTGACTTTGTTCCTCTGGTATCTTATGTGACTTTGTTCTTCTAGCATCTTACTCATGTGAATTTGTTATACTAGTATCGTACTTATGTGACTTTGTTCACTAGAAGAAAACACTAACATAAGTAAGATACTAGAAAAACCAAGTCACATAAGTAAGATACCAACAGAACAAAGTCACATAAGTAAAACACTAGAAGAACAAAGTCACATAAGTAAGATACTAGAAGAACAACGTCAAGTAAATAAAACACTAGAAGAACAACGTCATGTAAGTAAAACACTTGAAGAAAAAACTCACATAAGTAAGACACTAGAAGAACAGTGTCACATAAGTAAGATACTATAAGAGCAAAGTCATATGAGTAAGATACCAGAGGAACAAACACAGTCACATAAGTAAGATACTAGAAGAACAAAGTCACATAAGTAAGATACTAGAAGAACAATGTCAATTAAGTAAGATACTAGAAGAACAAAATCACATAAGTAACACACTAGAAAAAAAAAAGTGACATAAGATAGACATAGAAGAACACATTCGCAAAAGTAAGACACTAGAAGAACAAAGTCACATAGGTAAGACACGAGAAGAACAAAATTACATAAGTAAGACACTAGAAGAACAAAGTCACATAAGTAAGACTCTTGAAGATCAAAGTCACATAAGTAAGACACTAAAAGATTCAAATCACATAAGTAAGATACAAAAGGAACAAAGTCACATAGGTAAGATACCAGAACAACAAAATCACATAAGTTAGAAACTAGAAGAAATAAGTCACATAAGTAAGATACTAAAAGAACAAAGTCACATAAGTAAGATACTAGAAGAACAAAATCACATAAGTAAGATACCAGAAAAACAAAGTTGCATAAGTAAGAAATTAGTAGAACAAATTCACATAAGTAAGAAACTAAAAGAACAAAATCATATAAGTAAGATACTAGAAGAACAAAGTCAATTAAGTAAGATACTAGTAGAAAAACGTCACATAAGTAAGACACTAGAAGAACACCATCACATAAATAAGATACTAGAATAAAAAATGTCACATAAGTAAGATAGTAGAAAAACAAAGTCACGTAATTAACATACTAGAAGAACAAATTGTCATAAGTAAAATACTAGAAGAACAGTGTCCCATAAATAAGATACTAGAAGATCAAAGTCACGTAAGTAAAACACTAGAAGAAAAACGTCATATAAGTAAGATACTAGAAGAATCAAGTCATATAAGTAAGATACTAGAAGAACAAACTCACATAAGTAACATAAGTAAAATTCTAGAAGAACAAAGTCACATAATTAAAACACTAGAAGAACAAAGTCATATAACTAAAACACTAGAAGAACACAGTCGCATAAGTAAGATACCAGAATAACAATGTCACATAAGTAAAACACTGGATGAACAAAGTTACAAAAGTAAGACACTAGAAGAGCAACATTGCATAAGTAAGATACTAGAAGAACCAAGTCAAATAAGTATGAAACTAGAAGAACAAAGTCACATACGTAACATACAAGAAGAACAAATTTTATATATGTAAAACACTAGAGGAACAAAGTCACATCAGTAAGACACTAGAAGAACACAGTCACATAAATAAAAGACTAGAAGAACAAAGTCACATAAGTAAGATACTAGAACAACAAAGTCACATAAGTAATATACCAAACGAACAAAGTCACATGAGTAACATATTAGTAGAACAACATCACGTAATTAAAACACTAGAAGAACAAACTCACGTAACTAAAACACTAGAAGAAAAAAGTCATATAAGCAAGATACTAGAAGAATCAAGTCATATAAGTAAGATACTAGAAGAATAAAATCACATAAGTAACATACTAGAAGAACAAAATCACATAATTAAAACATTAGAAGAACAAAGTCATATAACTAATACACTAGAAGAACACAGTTGCATAAGTAAGATACCAAAATAACAATGTCACATAAGTAAAACACTGGATGAACAAAGTCACAAAAGTAAGACACTAGAAGAGCAACATTGCATAAGTAAGATACTAGAAGAACCAAGTCAAATAAGCATGAAACTAGAAGAACAAAGTCACATAAGTAACATACAAGAAGAACAAATTTACATTAGTAAAACACTAGAGGAACAAAGTATCATCAGTAGGACACTAGAAGAACAAAGTCACATAAATAAAAGACTAGAAAAACAAAGTCACATAAGTAGGATACTAAACATAGTCACATAAGTACGATACTAGAAAAACAAAGTCACGTAAGTAACATATTAGAAGAAGAACATCACGTAAGTAAAACACTAGAAGAACAATGTCACGTAAGTAAAACAATAGATTAAAAAACCCACATAGGTAAGAAACCCAAAGAACAGTATCACATAAGTAAAATACTATAAGAACAATGTCACATGAGTAAGATACCAGAGGAACAAAGTCACATAAGTAAGCTACTGGAAGAACAAAGTCACATAAGTTAGATACTAGAAGAACAACATCACATAAGTAGAACACTAGAAGAACAACGTCACGTAAGTAAAACACTAGAAGAAAAAACTCACATAAGTAAGACACTAAAAGAACAGTGTTACATAAGTAAGATACTATAAGAACAATGTCATATGTGTAAGATACCAGAGGAACATAGTCACATAAGTAAGATACTAGAAGAAAAAAGTCGCATAAATAATATACTAGAAGAACAATGTCACATAAGTAAGATACCGGAAGAACAAAGTCACATAAGTAAGAAACTAGACAAACAAAGTCACATAAATAAGAAACTAAAAGTATAAGTAACATAAGTAACATAATAGTATAACAAATTCACATAAGTAAGATACTAGAAGAACAAAGGCATGTAAGTAAAACACTAGAACAAAAAAGTCATATAAGTAACATACTAGAAGAATCAAGTCATATAAGTACGATACTAGAAGAACAAAATGACATAAGTAACTTTCTAGAAGAACAAAGTCACATAAGTAAAACAATAGAAGAACAAAGCCATATAACTAAGGCACTAGAAGAACACAGTCACATAAGTAAGATACCAGAATAATCAAGTCACATAAGTAAAGCACTAGAAGAACAAAGTCACATAAGTAAGACACTAGAAGAACAACATCGCATAAGTAAGATACTAGAGGAACAAAGTCAAGTAAGTAAGGAACTAGAAGAACAAAGCCACATAAGGAACATACTAGAAGAACAAAGTTACATAAATAAAACACTAGAGGAACAAAGTCACATAAGTAAAAAACTCGAAAAACAAAGTGACATTAGTTATTCACAGAAAAACACATTCACATAAGTAAGTCACTAGAAGAAAAAGGTCACATAAGTAAGAAACTAGAAGAAAAAAGTCACATAAATAAGACACTAGAAGAACAAGGTCACATAAGTAAGATACTATGAGAACAACGTCACATAAGTAAGGTACTAGAAGTCAAAGTCACATAAGTAATACACTAGAAGATTCAAATCACATAAGTAAGATACCAGAAGAACAAAGTCATATAAGTAACATACCAGAAGAACAAAATCACATAAGTTAGAAACTAGAGAACAAAGTCACATAAGTAAGAAACTAGAAGAACAAAATCGCATAAGTAAGATACTAGAAGAACAATGTCAATTAAGTAAGATACTAGTACAAAAGAAGTCACATAAGAAAGATACTAGAAGAACAAAGTCACATAAGTAAGATACTAGAAGAAAAAATGTCACATAATTAACATACTAGAAGAACAAAGTGACATAAGTAAAACACTAGAAGAACAATGTCCCATAAGTAAGATACTAGAAGAACAAAGTCACGTAAGTAATACACTAGAAGAAAAACGTCATATAAGTAAGTTACTACAATAATCAAGTCATATAAGTAAGATACTAGAAGAACAAAATCACATAAGTAACATACTAGAAGAACAAAGTCACATAAGTAAAACAGTAGAAAAACAAAGTGACATAAGTTAGACATAGAAGAACACATTCGCATAAGTAAGACACTAGAACAAAGTCACATAAGTAAGACACGAGAAGAACAAAGTCACATAAGTAAGACACAGGAACAATAAAGTCACATAATTAAGATACTATGAGAACAAAATCATATAATTAAGATACTAGAAGATCAAAGTCCACATAAGTAAGACACTAGAATATTCAAATCACATAAGTAAGATACAAAAGGAACATAGTCACATAGGTAAGATACCAGAAGAACAAAATCACATAAGTTAGAAACTAGAAGAACAAAGTCACATAAGTAAGATACTAGAAGAACAAAATCACGTAAGTAAGGTACCCGAAAAACCAAGTCGCATAAGTAAGAAATTTGTAGAACAAATTCACATAAGTAAGAAACTAAAAGAACAAAATCACATAAGTAAGATACTAAAAAAACAAAGTCAATTAAGTAAGATACTAGTAGAAAAATGTCACATAAGTAAGGCACTAGAAGAACAACGTTACATAAGTGTTGCGCACATATTAGTCTGCGACGCACAGATTACGGTACGTAGGCATACAAATGTAAAGTTATGGCTATTTGTCCGAGGAAAGTTATTTAATTGAGAATCTATGATTCTGAGAGTAAGGGGACAGAACCCGGATCGGTCGATGTTAGATTCGATTACATGGGTTATCTTTTCTTGTGGGTCAATCTGGCGTATAAATATTGTTTATGTCATTTTTTGCGTCAGGTATGGCCAGAAACAGATTGGTCTTGTTTAAAATGTTTATGACCTGAATTTATATGTATTCCTTGACTAATTAAGGTGATTGGCTCTTATATCTTTGTATCTTTGTATTTCTATGTCGGACTATTTTGTGAGCTGAACTCTGGGGGTGAAAGGCGTTGTTAGGCATGCGCCGTTCTTGAGAGAGAACAGAAAGGCTGCCATGTCGTCGTGTCTATGGCTGGTTATTTAGAAAGTGTAAAGAGTGATTTGTGATCTGTTCTAGGAAGGAGATGGTGTCTCTGTATAATGGCATTATCAGAGATTCTCCTATATTCATTATTAACGCCTAGGAATGGCGTGCGTTATTCGCCTGTATGTGTTTTCTAAACCAAGGTAAAACACATACCCTTTTTTGTTGAACTTTGTCGCTAAGCCGAAACGAGAGACGTATTATCGTGCATCTCGGGTTGCTGACCACAGATGAAGATGACATGTAATTTAGCAGCACCAGATTACTCCAGTAACCAGCTTATTGATAGCAGAAATAGATAGAAGCAATGAGGACATTTATGATTATATATCGAAGTAATTCTGCCTTATACTTCTCCATCCCAAGTGAGCGAAGCTCAGGGAGGAGGAGCCATTTTTGATTCCCGCCATTGTAAGACTATCATCGGAGAACAGAAAATGTCTTACTACCTGATGATGGTACAGGGAGCTAGATAATAAATATAAAAACCCATTACTGTGGTTTAACATGGTCGTCATAACCATTGGATGAACTTTCGGCTTAAGAATCTTAGCCAGGAGAAGGTTCGGTCAGTGAACCATTATTGTTGATGTTGTATCCACCTTAACTAACGCGATTAGTCAGTTAGAACCTGAGACGATAGACAACCAGGAGATTGAGTGTTTCCCTTCTATCGTTCCTTTATATTGATGTACCATATAACTATACATCTGATATTTTTCAAGTATATGATGATTGTTGTGCCAACGTGTTCTAATGACTGTAGCTGTGAGGTCGAAGTGTACGTCCATTAATAAATGTATGAAACGTCATCAGTGGTCGGCCCTTATTGACTTCTGCTTATGATTGACTGAGTGACTTGTCAACTCAACAGAACTATACACACATTCGCGTCCTTTACACCTACATTCTCACTCAATGTCAGCACTGTGTCGGAACGAGTTGACCTTTCATCTACGTGTCCAGTATGACCCAATTGAATAAAAGAAAACGTCAACAGGCTTCATACTTATCAATAAGTAATATACTATAAGAAAAAATCTCACATAAGTAAGATAGTAGAAGAACAAAGTCACTAATTAACATACTATAAGAACAAAGTGTCATAAGTAAAATACTAGAAGAACAATGTCCCATAAGTAAGATACTAGAAGAAGAAAGTCACTTAAGTAAAACACAAGAAGAAAAAAGTCATATAAGTAAGATACTAGAAGAATCAAGTCATATAAGTAAGATACTATAAGAACAAAATCACATAAGTAACATACTAGAAGAACAAAGTCACATAATTAAAACCCTAGAAGAATAAAGTTATATAACTAAGACACTAGAAGAACATATTCGCATAAGTAAGATACCAGAATAACAATGTCACATAAGTAAAACACTGGAAGAACAAAGTCACATAAGTAAGACCCTAGAAGAGCAATATTGCATAATTAAGATACTAGAAGAACCAAGTCAAATAGGTATGCAACTAGAAGAACAAAGTCACATAAGTAACATACTAGAAGAACAAATTTACATAAGTAAAACACTAGAGGAACAAAAACACATAAGTAAGACATTAGAAGAACACAGTCAAATAAGTAAAAGACTAGAAGAACACAGTCACATAAGTAAGATACTAGAACAACAAAGTCACATAAGTAAGATACCAGAAGAACAAAGTCACATATGTAAGATACTAGAAGAACAAAGTCACATAAGTAAGATACTAGAAGAACAAAGTCACATAAGTAAAACACTAGAAGAACAAAATCACATAAGTAACATACTAGAAAAACAAAGTCACATAAGTAAGATACCAAAAGAACAAAGTCACATAAGTAACATACTAGAAGAACAACGTCACGTAAGTAAAATGCTAGAAGAACAACATCACGTAAGTAAAAAACTAGAAGAAAAAACTCACATAAGTAAGACACTCAAAGAACAATGTCACATAAGTAAGATACTTTAAGAACAAAGTCACATGAGTAAGATACAAGAAGAACAACGGCTCATAAGTAGAACACTAAAAGAACAAATTCACATAAGTTAGATACTAGAAGAACAAAGTCACATAAGTAAGATACTTGAAGAACAAAATCATATAAGTAAGATACTATAAGAAAACAGTCACATAAGTAAAACACTAGAAGAACCATGTCACGTAAGTAAGCTACTGGAAGAACAAAGTCACATAAGTAAGATACTAGAAGAACAAAGTCACATAAGTAAAACACTAGAAGAACAAAATCACATAAGTAAGATACAAGAAAAACCAAGCCACATTAGTAAGATACCAAACGAACAAAGTCACATAAGTAACTTACTAGAAGAACGAATTCACGTTAGTAAAACACTAGAAGAACAACATCATGTAAGTAAAACACTAGGTAAGACACTAGAAGAACAGTGTCACATAAGTAAAATACTATAAGAACAATGTCAAATGAGTAAGATACCAGAGGAACAAAGTCACATAAGTAAGATACTAGAAGAACAAAGTCGCATATGTAAGAAACTAGATGAACAAATTCACATAAATATGAAACTAGCAGTATAAGTCACATAAGTAACATACTAGTATAACAAATTCACGTAAGTAAGATACTAGAAGAACAAAATCACATAAGATACCAGAAGAACAAAGTCACGTATGTAAAATAATAGAAGAACAAAGTCACATAAGTAAGATACTAGAAGAATATAACCACATGATTAAGATACTAGAAGAAAAAAGTAACATAAATATGATACCAGAAGAACAAAGTCACATAAGTAAAACACTAGAAGAACAAAGTCACATAAGTAAGACACTAGAAGAACTATGTCACATATGTAAGGTACTTGAAAAACAATGTCATATAAGTAAGACACTAGAAGAACAAAGTCACATAAGTAAAACACTAGAAGAATAAAGTCCCATAAGTAAGATACTAGAAGAACAAAGTTACATAAGTAAGATACTGGAAGAACAAAGTCACATAATTAACATACTAGAAGAAAAAGCAACATAAATAAAACGCTAAAAGAAAAATTGCACATAAGTAAGACACTAGAAGAACAATGCCAAATAAGTAAGAAACTATAAGAACAAAGTCACATAAGTAAGAAACTAGAAGAAAAAATTCACATAATTAACATACTAGTATAACAAATTCCAATGAGTAAGATACTAGAAGAACAATGTCGCTTAAGTAAACTACTAGAAGAACACAGTCACATACATAAGATAATAGAAGAACATAGTCAAATGAGTAAGATACTAGAAGAACAAAGTCACATAAGTAAGATACCAGAAGAACAAAGTCACATAAGTAAAACACTAAAAGAACAAAGTCACATACTTTAGACACTGGAAGAACAAAATCACATAAATAAGATCCTTGAAGAACAAAGTCACATAAGTAAGATACTAGAAGAACAAAGTCACATCAGTAAAATACTAGAAGAACAAAATCACATAAGTAAGATACTAGAAGAACAACGTCACGTAAGTAAAAAAACTAGAAGAAAAAACTCAGATAAGTAAGACACTAGAAGAACAAACTCACATAAGGAAGATACTATAAGAACAATGTCATATGTGTAAGATACCAGAGGAACATAGTCACATAAGTAAGATACTAGAAGAAAAAAGTCGCATAAGTAAGATGCTAGAAGAACAATGTCACATAAGTAAGATACCGGAAGAACAAAGTCACATAAGTAAGAAACTAGACAAACAAAGTCACATAAATAAGAAACTAAAAGTATAAGTAACATAAGTAACATAATAGTATAACAAATTCACATAAGTAAGATACTAGAAGAAAAAAGGCACGTAAGTAAATCACTAGAACAAAAAAGTCATATAAGTAACATACTAGAAGAATCAAGAAATATAAGTACGATACTAGAAGAACAAAATGACATAAGTAACTTTCTAGAAGAACAAAGTCACATAAGTAAAACATTAGAAGAACAAAGCCATATAACTAAGGCACTAGAAGAACACAGTCACATAAGTAAGATACCAGAATAATCAAGTCACATAAGTAAAGCACTAGAAGAACAAAGTCACATAAGTAAGACACTAGAAGAACAACATCGCATAAGTAAGATACTAGAGGAACAAAGTCAAGTAAGTAAGGAACTAGAAGAACAAAGCCACATAAGTAACATACTAGAAGAACAAAGTTACATAAACAAAACACTAGAGGAACAAAGTCACATAAATAAGACACTAGAAGAACAAAGTCACATAAGTAAGACAATAGAAAAACAAAGTCACATAAGTAAAAAACTCAAAAAACAAAGTGACATTAGTTATTCACAGAAAAACACATTCACATAAGTAAGTCACTAGAAGAAAAAGGTCACATAAGTAAGAAACTAGAAGAAAAAAGTCACATAAGTAAGACACTAGAAGAACAAGGTCACATATGTAAGATACTATGAGAACAACGTCACATAAGTAAGGTACTAGAAGTCAAAGTCACATAAGTAATACACTAGAAGATTCAAATCACATAAGTAAGATACCAGAAGAACAAAGTCATATAAGTAACATACCAGAAGAACAAAATCACATAAGTTAGAAACTAGAGAACAAAGTCACATAAGCAAGAAACAAGAAGAACAAAAACGCATAAGTAAGATACTAGAAGAACAATGTCAATTAAGTAAGATACTAGTACAAAAAAAGTCACATAAGAAAGATACTAGAAGAACAAAGTCACATAAGAAAGATACTAGAAGAAAAAATGTCACATAATTAACATACTGCAAGAACAAAGTGACATAAGTAAAACACTAGAAGAACAATGTCCCATAAGCAAGATACTAGAAGAACAAAGTCACGTAAGTAATAAACTAAAAGAAAAACGTCATATAAGTAAGATACTAGAAGAATCAAGTCATATATGTAAGATACTAGAAGAACAAAATCACATAAGTAACATACTAGAAGAACAAAGTCACATAAGTAAAACAGTAGAAAAAACAAAGTGACATAAGTTAGACATAGAAGAACACATTCGCATAAGTAAGACACTAGAACAAAGTCACATAAGTAAGACACGAGAAGAACAAAGTCACATAAGTAAGACACTAGAAGAACAAAATCACATAATTAAGATACTATGAGAACAAAGTCACATAATTAAGATACTAGAAGATCAAAGTCCACATCTAGTGTATACATGTATGCGCTTATGGGGGAACTTTGGGTTTGTAATGATCAGATTCTGCTCACTGCAGAATCTAAGGAGTCGCTTTCCATTGTCATTGAGAGTATCTTCTCCATATCTTCCGATAACTCCACCCCATCTAGCATGGTCATTTCCAACTCTGGCATTAAAATCTCCGAGCATGATAACTTCATCTAGGCAGTCATCCACTGTCCTTTGAAGCAGCTCGAAGAATTCCTCCTTGACCTCTGCTCTCTCATCCTCATTTGGCCCATACACTATGACCAGGTTGACTATGGTTTCTCCTTCTTTTAGTTTTACAACCATAATGCGCTCCGAGACAAAGTTCCATCCCTTGATACTATCTTTTTGATTTTGGGCCACTATGCAACCCACGCCCCCTTTAGCTCTTTCAGATATGGGTACACCACTGTAGAGCAACGTGTTGCCATCGAGATCCATGACTGAGAAGTCAGTGATCGACTATGCCATTGTTCGGAGAAGCTCATTCAGATATGTCCGAGATGCAAGAGTCTGGAGGGGGCCAGAGATTGGAAGTGATCACTACCTGCTAACAATCAAACGAACAACTGAAAGAGTTGCTCAGCCTAGGAACTGCCCAACATCACGCAAGAAACCAAGTAAACGAGCAGGAGAAATGAGCATTAGGACCTACAAGCTGAGAGAGCCAGAAATTAAGACCAGATATCAGGGGCTTATTGCTACAGCAGTGAGCAACACAGAAGAACGACCTGATGACTTGGAAACCCTCTGGAATAAATTCAAGGATATCATAAAGACAGCTGCTGCAGAAGCATGCGGTGAAGTACGACTTGGGAACCAGAGAAAGAGGACACCTTGGTGGACAGAGGAAGTCAAAGAGAAAATAAGAGAGAAGAAAATGGCATGGAAACAATACTTAGGAGCTAAAAACACAACAGGACAAATGGAAAAATATAGAGAATATGTGACACTCAGAACAGAAGCAAAGAACAAAGTGCTAGCAGCAAAACAGAAGTCCTGGGAAGAATTTGGAGAAAAGCTAGAAAAAGATGCACAAGAAAACCAGAAATTGTTCTATAAGACCCTAAAGAACATGAGGAAGGAAAAACAATGTCCTCTCAAATTTATAAAGGACAAGCAAGGCAAATTGCTTACTGCCCCAAAGGAAGTAATGGAAAGATGGAAAGAATATTTCTCAGAACTCCTGGATGGTGAGCATGGTGAAGCACCAGAAATGATAACCACTAGCACAGAAGAGAAAACCAATGATGGTGAAGATGACATAAAGATGGAAGAACTGAGGGCAGCACTGGAGAAAATCAAGATGGGCAAAGCAGCAGGGCATGATGGTATAACACCAGAAATGGTTAAGTACATGGGAGCATCAGGCGACCTATTACTCCTAAAGGTCCTACAGGCAGCATGGTGCAACAAGACCATACCAAAGGATTGGGAGATTGCCATCATAACACCAATTTTCAAAAAGGGTGACAATCGACAATGTGGAAACCATAGAGGCATATCCCTTCTCAGTGTCCCTGGTAAAATCTACTCTAGAATCCTAGAGCAGAGACTCCGACGTCTAGCTGAGCCACAATTGGATGAGGTCCAGTGCGGATTCTGAGCAAACCGAAGTACTCAAGACCTAATCTTCACACTCAGACAGCTGAGTGAAAAGGCCCTTGAGTATAAGAGTGAGATCCATCTTTGTTTCATAGATCTGGAAAAGGCATTTGACAGGGTCCCTTGGAGCAAACTTTGGGACTGTTTGGCAAGGAAGAATATTCCAGCACCTCTGATTCATGCTATACAGAGCTTCTACAAGTCTTGCAGAAATTATGTGAGGACAGCAAACCATAAGTCAGAAGAGTTCAGGACCACCACTGGTGTAAGACAAGGTGATATCCTATCACCTTACCTCTTCATACTCCTTATGGACGATGTCATCAAGGCATGTAAGGAGAGAACAAGAAAGTATTCAGTGGGGTACTGGAAGATGAGACAGGTCTATATTTCGGAGCTGGCATTTGCTGATGATGTTGCCCTGATTGCTAAATCAGAGGCACATCTCCAATCCAACCTGCAAGTCTGGAAGGAAGAGCTGGAGAAGAGAGGGATGGTCATAAGCAGCTCTAAAACAAAATCCATGGTGATATCACGAGAAGAAAGAAAACATCAGATTAAGTTGGGAGAACAGGTCCTGGAGCAGGTCGACCACTTTAAATATCTCAGAGCTATTATAGACCGAAAGGGAGGTATCAAAGAAGAGTTGGCCACTCGAAAAGCAGCGGCTGGGAGACTTTTTCAGGCCATAAATCGTGGATTCCTCAGCAAGAAAGAGGTTGGTAAGAAAACGAAGATGGCTGTATACCGCTCCACCTATGTCCCAGTCTTGACATATGGATGCGAGTCGTGGGCAATGACTACAACCCACAAAAGCCAGATCCAAACCTCAGAAATGAGGTATCTGAGGAAAGGGGTTGAAGTAACAAGAAGAGACATGGTCCGCAACCAGACGATCCGTCAAGGCCTAAAATCCCATCCGCTGCAGACCCAAATAGAACAGTCCCAACTAAGATGGTTTGGCCATGTCTGCAGAATGGGAGAAGATTGGCTACCACGACAAGCATGGGAAACAAAGAGCCAGGGATCCAGACCTCCAGGAAGACCCAGAGTCCACTGGGAGGACAACATTAGACAATCTTTGAAGGACCGAGGACTAGAATGGAACCAGCCCAGGAAGAAGACAGCTGATAGAATGGTCTGGCGCTCTCTCTTCCAAACCTCTACACCTCACGGTAGAAGGGGAACGACTAAGTAAGTAAGAAGATCAAAGTCACATAAGTAAGACACTAGAAGATTCAAATCACATAAGTAAGGTACAAAAGGAACAAAGTCACATAGGTAAGATACCAGAAGAACAAAATCACATAAGTTAGACACTAGAAGAACAAAGTCACATAAGTAAGATACTAGAAGAACAAAATCACGTAAGTAAGGTACCCGAAAAACCAAGTCGCATAAGTAAAAAATTTGTAGAACAAATTCACATAAGTAAGAAACTAAAAGAACAAAATCACATAAGTAAGATACTAAAAAAACAAAGTCAATTAAGTAAGATACTAGTAGAAAAATGTCACATAAGTAAGGCACTAGAAGAACAACATTACATAAGTAATATACTATAAGAAAAAATCTCACATAAGTAAGATAGTAGAAGAACAAAGTCACATAATTAACATACTATAAGAACAAAGTGTCATAAGTAAAATACTAGAAGAACAATGTCCCATAAGTAAGATACTAGAAGAAGAAAGTCACTTAAGTAAAACACAAGAAGAAAAAAGTCATATAAGTAAGATACTAGAAGAATCAAGTCATATAAGTAAGATACTATAAGAACAAAATCACATAAGTAACATACTAGAAGAACAAAGTCACATAATTAAAACACTAGAAGAATAAAGTTATATAACTAAGACACTTGAAGAACATATTCGCATAAGTAAGATACCAGAATAACAATGTCACATAAGTAAAACACTGGAAGAACAAAGTCACATAAGTAAGACCCTAGAAGAGCAACATCACATAATTAAGATACTAGAAGAACCAAGTCAAATAGGTATGCAACTAGAAGAACAAAGTCACATAAGTAACATACTAGAAGAACAAATTTACATAAGTAAAACACTAGAGGAACAAAGTCACATAAGTAAGACATTAGAAGAACACAGTCAAATAAGTAAAAGACTAGAAGAACACAGTCACATAAGTAAGATACTGGAACAACAAAGTCACATAAGTAAGATACCAGAAGAACAAAGTCAAATATGTAAGATACTAGAAGAACAAAGTCACATAAGTAAGATACTAGAAGAGCAAAGTCACATAAGTAAAACACTAGAAGAACAAAATCACATAAGTAAGATACTAGAAAAACAAAGTCACATAAGTAAGATACCAAAAGAACAAAGTCACATAAGTAACATACTAGAAGAACAACGTCACGTAAGTAAAACGCTAGAAGAACAACGTCACGTAAGTAAAACACTAGAAGAAAAAACTCACATAAGTAAGACACTAAAAGAACAATGTCACATAAGTAAGATACTTTAAGAACAAAGTCACATGAGTAAGATACAAGAAGAACAACGGCTCATAAGTAGAACACTAAAAGAACAAATTCACATAAGTTAGATACTAGAAGAACAAAGTCACATAAGTAAGATACTTGAAGAACAAAATCATATAAGTAAGATACTATAAGAAGACAGTCACATAAGTAAAACACTAGAAGAACCATGTCACGTAAGTAAGCTACTGGAAGAACAAAGTCACATAAGTAAGATACGGTACTAGAAGAACAAAGCCACATAAGTAAAACACTAGAAGAACAAAATCAAAAAAGTAAGATACAAGAAAAACCAAGCCACATTAGTAAGATACCAAACGAACAAAGTCACATAAGTAACTTACTAGAAGAACAAACTCACGTAAGTAAAACACTAGAAGAACAACATCATGTAAGTAAAACACTAGGTAAGACACTAGAAGAACAGTGTCACATAAGTAAGATACTATAAGAACAATGTCAAATGAGTAAGATACCAGAGGAACAAAGTCACATAAGTAAGATACTAGGAGAACAAAGTCGCATATGTAAGAAACTAGACGAACAAAGTCACATAAATATGAAACTAGCAGGATAAGTCACATAATTAACATACTAGTATTACAAATTCACGTAAGTAAGATACTAGAAGAACAAAGTCACGTAAGTAAAATAATAGAAGAACAAAGTCACATAAGTAAGATACTAGAAGAATATAACCACATGATTAAGAAACTAGAAGAAAAAAGTAACATAAATATGATACAAGAAGAACAAAGTCACATAAGTAAAACACTAGAAGAACAAAGTCACATAAGGAAGACACTAAAAGAACAATGTCACATAAGTAAGATACTTGAGAAACAATGTCATATAAATAAGATACTAGAAGAACAAAGTCACATAAGTAAAACACTAGAAGAATAAAGTCACATAAGTAAGATACTAGAAGAACAAAGTTACATAAGTAAGATACTTGAGAAACAATGTCATATAAGTAAGATACTTGAAAAACAATGTCATATAAGTAAGATACTAGAAGAACAAAGTCACATAAGTAAAACACTAGAAGAATAAAGTCACATAAGTAAGATACTAGAAGAACAAAGTTACATAAGTAAGATACTGGAAGAACAAAGTCACATAATTAACATACTAGAAGAAAAAGCAACATAAATAAAACACTAGAAGAAAAATTGCACATAAGTAAGACACTAGAAGAACAATGCCAAATAAGTAAAAAACTATAAGAAAAAAGTCAAATAAGTAAGAAACTAGAAGAAAAAAGTCACATAAGTAACATACTAGTATAACAAATTCCAATGAGTAAGATACTAGAAGAACAAAGTCGCATAAGTAAAATACTAGAAGAACACAGTCACATACGTAAGGTAATAGAAGAACATAATCAAATGAGTAAGATACTAGAAGAACAAAGTCACATAAGTAAGATACCAGAAGAACAAAGTCAAATAAGTAAAACACTAAAAGAACAAAGTCACATACTTTAGACACTGGAAGAACAAAATCACATAAATAAGATCCTTGAAGAACAAAGTCACATAAGTAAGATACTAGAAGAACAAAGTCACATCAGTAAAACACTAGAAGAAAAAAATCACATAAGTAAGATACTAGAAGAACAACGTCACGTAAGTAAAAAACAAGAAGAAAAAACTCAGGTAAGTAAGACACTAGAAGAACAATGTCACATAAGTAAGATACTAGAAGAACAAAGTCACATGAGTAAGATACCAGAGGAACAATGTCACATAAGTAAGATAATAGAAGAACAATGTCACATAAGTAAGATACTAGAAGAACAATGTCACGTAAGAAAGATACGAGAAGAACAATGTCACATAAGTAAGAAACTAGACAAAGAAAGTCATAAATAAGAAACTAGGAGAATAAAGTCACATAGGTAATATACTAGTATAACAATTTCACATAAGTAAGATACTAGAAGAACAAAGCCACCTAAGATACTAGAAGAACAAAGTCTCATAACTAAAACACTAGAAGAACAAAGTCATATAAGTAAGATACTAAAAGAACAAAGTCACATAAGTAAAACACTAGAAGAACAAAGTCACATAAGTAAGTTACTAGAAGAACAAAGTCATGTAAGTAAGACACTAGAAGAACAAAGTCACATATTAATATTCCAGAAGAAAAAAGTCACATAAGTAAGATACTAGAAGAACAAAGTCACATAAGTAAGATACAGAAGAAAAAAGTCACATAAGTAAGATACTAGAAGAACAAAGTCACATAAGTAAGATACTAGAAGAACAAAGTCACATAAGTAAGATACTAGAGTAACAAATTCACATAAGTAAGACACTAGAAGAACAAAGTCACATAATTAAAACACTAGAAGAACAAAGTCACATAAGTAAAACACTAGAAGATCAAAGTCACATAAGTAAGGCCATCTTTGCTCCAACATGTGTCGACACTTAAGTGAGTATTTTTCTCTTATTTCTATAGTTTCATATTTTGCAATTAATTCTCACTGTTTGTCTGTCCCTGACGAAGGCCTTGTGTCAGCAACGTAGGTTTTTCTTGTCCTATCTCTTTGTAAGACGTTTTACTATTCGTGTGTTTTTATAATTTTTTTTTCATTGTACCATTATTGTACGAGTTCATTTACTTGGATTTACAACTGCGTACATCTTTGTTCATCAACTGTTTTGCATTGGTGATGACACATACTTACCAACCCTACAACTAATCTTATTTCGTTGCCATTAAATAATTGCTACATGGTCCTGTCAGTTCAAGAATTCCAAAAACAAAGCCTTTCTGAAAGTTCTTAATTTTAGAAACCATAAATCGTTTTGACAGCCAGCCATTCTGGTGATTAAAAATGACATCATTAGTAATATCAATCTCCAAGTACAGAATCAGCTGCTAGGCGTTGTCACAACATACAAATCCATTGACACTATCATAGATAGCTAGCACGCTGTATTTTATCTGAGTTCTTTAAATCATTGGAATCAATTTCAATGTCACTGCACAACAAAATTATATGCACCAATATCGTTGCTGCGAAATCTGGATCCGCCTAAATTGCATAAAAGATCCAAATTATGTATTACGAACCTCATGTCAAGCATGGTAGAAGCAACAATATTAATATGTTTTGCCAGAGGAGATACATTCATTCCAAATTCCTCTGATTATGACTGACATGCCGTTTGATTTTAAGAGTCAATATCATGTGCGTCTTGCATTTGCAATGACAATAAATATGGCCCAATCCAAGGACAGTCACGTAAAGTAGGAAGCTTTAACTTTTTTTTTCGTACGCCCGCTAATACTCGAGGCGAAATCTCAGGTTATTATTAATGTCTAACCTGACATTGATTTTACGTGAGTATCCCTTTTTTTCTTGTACAGAGACAGGTGTCCCTCGCCATTCAGGCAGATACTCGCCGATTTCGGAGGTACCCATTAGAGCTGGGTCGGCTCAAGAGCCGCCAATCCTTGGCCGACGACACTCCTTCAAATGTCCTCGCCAGGTCTCGAGTTAATCCAGTCCAAGTCCCGGTCGACGAAAAATCCTCAAATGCCGTCGCCCGGGTTTGATCCTGAATCACCCGGTCGCCAGAGCGGTGTGGTAACCACTACGCTAGCGCGGCTCCCGCTTTAACTTATAAAATCCGTGCCTTTCACGTTATTGTGACAACAGGAAAGATTGAAAGAAAAAGAAAGAGACGAAGACAAAGTGAGAAGGTACTGGACATTGTGGCATCACTATATGGAGAGAAGTAAGCAACAACATTGATAAATAGTACTGAAGACAGTAAGTTGTGGAGATGTATGATCGCCGACATCACCAGTCGTGAAGATAGTGTCGTCATAACCTCATCTTTCTCAAACGAGCTCTTGTTGTTGTTCAGAAAAAATCTCATCATGTTGTGGACAGTTGTGGTTTTTGACTTGATGATAAACTAACTTTATGCACATGTCAGTCTCTTTCTAGCTTTATAAACAAGTTAAGTGTTTGACATAGTTAGGGACAATGGTAGTTAATGTCGTAGAGATTGTTGGTACTGCAACATACAGGTAGAAATATGTGGGGACATGTAGGACATAATTTGAAGTATATAGAGACATGTAGGACATACGTAGAAGTATGTGGAGACATGTAGGACATAAGTAGAAGAATGTTGAGACACGTAGGACGAAAGTATAAGTATTTTGGGACATGTGCAATAAAGGTAGAAGTAAGTGGGGACATGTAGTACATAAGAAGAAACAAGTGGAGACATATAGGGCATAAGTAGAAGTAAGTAAATACATGTATAACATAAGAAGAAGTATGTAGATACATGTAGGACATCAGAAGAAATATGTAAATACATGTAGGACATACATAGAAATATGTGGATACATGTAGAACATAAGTAGAAGTATATGAAGACGTGTTGGTGTCGTATAGTCACGGCTGATTCTTAAGCGTTGCTTTGATTTATTTTCTCACCTTGCACTATCTTTTGGAACCCACATTACCTTGTTAAAATCTTGGTAAAACACCTAGCCACATTGGACGAATATTGTTTACTTTGGGAAACGCCCGGCTTGGCAATAGAAAGAAGTCTTTTCAGAGCTAATCCACTGTTTAAACAAAACGACAAAGAACTCGGGTCGCACTCATTTATGATTTTTGCCAGACGTTAAACTTCGAGAGCCAACATATTAATTACCTAGCGAGATAAGGAACAAGGAGATTTCGGAAACCGGTTCACGATAATGGGCCCACCATAGCACGCACGTCACGCGAAGCAAACAAATGACAGAAGGGTTTGTGACAGAGGGCGGGTGATTGCCGCATTGGGTGGCCAATCAAAAACAACGATTTGTCTCGCAAAACGAACCCGTAGCACAGACTTGAAAAGTGGTTGCGAGAGCCCACCAACTTTAGCGACGACGTGGATTTCGTACAGCACATCATGATGATGCAGGATGGCCACCTCGTTATTAGTCTGAATGCGGAATTAGACCAACAGGCGACAATATCTGAAATATAGGGCAACCTGAAAAGTAACGAGATGTTTGACAGAACGGCATTTCATTCCTGTGTGGATATTTGATTCATATCTGTGGAGTGTAATTGTATAGTGTTCTTACGGAATTTGCGAAGAGAAAAGGAGTTCAGCAGAAGTCTGTGTCTACACATTACGTGTCTGTCGTCTAACCAGAAAGAAGCTAGCAAAGCGTATGTCTGGAAAGCAGAATTCACAAGATAGGACATCCAACACTTCCTAAGTTACAAGTAAGTCTCGCCCACATCTGTAAACGATCTTGGCGCAGCATTTTATTCACCTGCTTATCAAGCGCTCACAAGTTGATTGCATATATAAATATCTAGTTCAACTCACTCAAAAGCTTACTGCCTGAGTCAAGTTAACGCACGCACAAGTTGAGTCTCATATTTATTTCACGTTCAACTCACTCAAAAGCTTATTTTATGAATCACGAGTACATACTCACAAATTGATTTGTCTTTTTAACAAGATCACTTAGTCACAGGTTGATCCGTCAAGATATCAAGCTCAGAGTAACAACTTCAGTTACTTAATTCGTCAAAGCATGAAGTGAAGTAATCAACTTTCATCATATATTGCACGACATAAACTCGCTCTGACTAACTTCATTTCACGACACGTTTTTGCTACCAGAAGATCATTTCGTGAAGAGCTTCAGTCAAGCGAGTGCCTTTCAGAGATCAGACAGCAGAAAATCTCCTGAGACAACGGTCAACGGTTTATCAACGCTAGAGAGAGATTTACAAATATTGAAAGACGGTATATCTTCCACGTTCTCACTTTTACTCTGGTTTTCATCAGTACATCCTAGTCTTGGAGATAAACCCACACGACATACCATACATCTACACTGGATAGTCTAAGCATAACTGTGCATCATCATACAGTGGAGGAGCATTGATAGACAAAGAGACCATGTAGACTGGACATCAGTGTCTACTTCTTCTTTGATCCTTAGCCGCCGACCATTAGAGCAGTCAGTGGCCATCACGCCTAGTGGCGTCTTGTAGGGCAACAACAAATTGATTCCACGTTGCTCGGTCGGTGGCCATCATTCGTACAGTGCCCCAACTCTGGTTCATTCTTTGCATCTCAGCCTCCGCACACCTCCGCCAAGTTATTTTTGGTCGGCCTCTCTTTCGTTTTCCTTCAGGGGTCCATAGCATAGCTGTTCTTGTGATGGCATCGGGGTCTCTTCTGAGGACATGGCCAACCCAGCTCCAGCGTCTGCCAGCTATGATGGTGTGCATGTCCTCTTGCTTGCTCCGAGTAAGCAGATCTTGGTTGGTGATGGTATTCGGCCAAAAGATTCGGTGAATTTTTCTTAGGCATATTGTGTGAAAAGAGGACAATTTCGACATTTCCTTTTCTGTAACTCTCCCGCATTCTGCACCATAGAGAAGCACAGAAAGCCCATAGCTCTGATATAATCTTAATTTTGTGCTTGTGCTGTTCTGAGAGGACTTCCAGATGTTGTTTAGACTAAAAAAAACGCTGTTCTTGCTTTGTTCATTCTGTTGTTGATGTCTTTGATTGCTCCGTCATCTGGTGTTACTATGCATCCTAGGTATGTGAAGGTGTCTGTCTGTTCCAGTTGCTGATTGCTTACTGATATGGGCTCAGGGTTGCTCACATTGAGCGTCTTGACCTCTGTGTTCTTTAGATTGATGTTCAAGTCCACCTGCTGGCTATACTTATTAAGTCTATTCGTTTTTTTTTCTGGATGTGTTGACGTGAATGTGCTAGTAGTGCAATGTCATCTGCATATTACAGATCTTCCCATGTAGAAAATTTAGTCCATCTTATTACTCTTGCACTGCCCTCTGTTGTCTGGCACATCACGCAGTCTATGACTGTTAAACATAGAGTGGTTGATAAGGGGCATCCCTGTCGTACTCCTGTTTTCACCTCAAAGGTTAAAGGTTAGGTTGCTCTGCCACACACTACACGTAAAGTTGGCATAGAGACTTTTTATGATTGACACTATGCAGCTTGGAGTTCCATAGGCACTCAGTATTTTCCATAAACTGTCCCTATGTATACTGATAAAAGCCTTTTAAAAAACGAAATTAAAGCACAGCTGTCTTTGCCATTCTGAGCACTGCTCTTTAATGTTCCTGAGAGGGAATATATGATCTACACATCTTCTGTTCTTTCTAAATCCTGCTTGTTCTTTCCTCAGTTTGTGGTCTACTGCTTTTGAAATTCGCTGTATAATTATCCTGCCTAGTATTTTGATGGGAACTGAGAGAAGAGTGATTCCTCTCCATTTATTGTAGTCTGCAAGATCTCCCTTCTTGGGCAATTTGACAATTATGCATTTGTTCCACTCCGTTGTCTTAAATCGCTCTGCATTTAGGTTATCATAGTCACGAGCTTTTCCATTCTTTAACCCTTTGATTGCTGTGATGATTTCTTCTTTTCTTGGAATGTCTGTATTAATATCTAGATCGTTTTCAGCCTCAGGAACATTAAATTGTGTCTCTGGTGGTTCTTTGTTCAGAGTTTCTCTGAAATGCTCTGCCCATCTTGTTTCTTCCCTCTGCTGTCGTGGTGAGATTTCCTTGCTTATCTCTTTCTAATGTAATATTGTTTGCACCTCGTTTTCCGCTGATGAATTTAGTTATTTTGTATACTATGCTTTGTTCATTTCTCAGCGCTGCCTCTTCTGCTTGTCTTGCAAGATCGTCTAAGAAATTCTTTTTGTTGGCTGGGGTTTGGCGTTTAACTTCCTTGTCCAGCTGACTGTACTGTTCGCTATATAGTTGCTTTAACTTGGGGGACTTCACATCTGTTTTGTTTCGTTTCATTTCTTTTCTCATCGTTATGGCGTTTAATGTTTCTGGTGTTATTCAGTCTTGCTTCTTCCTTTCCTGGAATCCCATGCATGATTTGCTGCTTTCCTTACATATGTTGAAATGGTGTTAAATTTCTGGTCTATATCATCAGTCAATGTCTTTTCCTGACTTTTGGCAAATTGATATCGTTTCTTTATATCAGCCGCAAAAGCTTTTCTGGTAAGGGAGTCCTTCAATTTGCTGATGTCAAACTTTGTCTGTGTAGTTACAGTTGGTTTAGCCGTTCTTAGTTTCACTTTCAATTTTGTTACTACTAAATGGTGATCATTTCCCACATCTGCATCTCTTCTTAGCTTCACATCTTGTAATGCATGACTCCATCTACCATTAATCATTATGTGGTCTATCTGGTTTCTGTCCCGATCATTTGGTGATTGCCATGTTAATTTGTGAATTTTTGTGTGTGGGAAAAGTGTTCCTCCAATGACCAGGACCAGATTGTTAGTGCTACAGAAACTATTAATTTATCCCTATTTTCGTTTGCTGTTCCGCTGCCATGTTTCCCCATTACTCTTTCATATCGTGGCAGAAATATGTCACTATATACAAGGAAAAATGTACAACTTTCGCAATTGAGGCCAAAACAAGAAACACTCCCATTACTATGATAAGATCTGTCCTATGCTAACAGAATACCACTATTATCACTTGGGTTTACTGATGTAAGATATCTTCCATTCCTTTCTGCAGTTGTTGATAGAATTCATCCTTGACTTCTTCATTGCTGTCATTCGTTGGTGAGTAGCATTGTATTATTGTGGTGTTGGTGAATCTCCCTCTCAATCGTATTCTTATCAGTCTGTTGTTGATGGGTTTCCATTTCAGTAATGTGCTTTCTATTCCTCTCTGTAGAATAATGGCTACACCTTCTTTGTGGTGTCCATTCTCTCTTCCAGAGTAACGTACTGTTTCTCCTGTTGCTGTTTTAACTTGTCCTGCCCCTGTCCATCTGCTCTTGCTTATCCCTAGAATGTGTGATCTATAGTTTCTCATTTCTGCTGTGACCTGTTTTAGTTTACTCGTCTCGTTCATTGTCCTGACATTCCAAAATCCTATTCTTGTTTCACGTTTTGCGGTCAGAACGTCCGTTTTCGTGTCAGTGGCTTTCTTTCGGCTTTCACCACTGACAGTCATACGAGCCTCAGACTCCGGATGTCCTTCCCGCAGAAAAATGTGTTCATTTATTGTCGTTTCCGTAACTTCATTTCTTTTTACACAGACAGGGGTGTCAGCCCTATGCTAAAACCCCCAACCTGGAAGACCAGGGTGTCTGCTTTAGTCTGACCCCAGCACGTGCAAACCTGTCCAGCTTCGTAGAACCTTCCAGGAGTAAAACTCCCGTTGGCATAGATCTGGGGGTAATCAGGGTACGCAAGCCGCCATACCTCGACTAGGTATGGACACCGATGATGGCAGATCAGTGTGGTAACACCTAATACAAGGTATATCACACCATCATTTCACTATTCACATAGTTTTATTCTCGTATTTAACTAACTTCATTATTTTTATCTCATATGTGTGTGAATAGTCTTCCACCGTCATCAGTTTTTTTAAAACTAACTGTAAAAAGACGAATGTTATTTATGTGTGTAGTGTACTCTGATCATCACTGGACGGAAACTCGTAGGAAGTCAATGATGCAGGAACTGATTTCCTTCTGAGGCTCCAGGAGGAGCAGGCCCTTAACATGGTCAATTCAACCGACGCAGGATGGTGTAAGTATGGAGTGAGAGTGTAGAGTGTTATTAACGCGAATGATGGAATGTTCGTATCTTGACCAATCTAAAGCACTCATTCACTCATGACTATAAGTCACCAATGCAGACTGCTGGAATCTTTTCATACAGTTTACTCAGACGCACATACTGGGACAGAACGAATAGATCATAAGTACATGTTGACACATCAATCTTCAGGCATGAATAGTAGATCCCATGTCATGGAACATTCAAATATAATGGGTGGTACAAAACAGCATTCAATGTTGTTATACATTATGGCCGCATCCCCTATCTGACTGAACGCGTCAGTAAAGGCGGATCGGTAAACAAATGAAGAGTTCGATGGACGAACTTTCTTTCCCTTGCTAAGTTCTTTGGTTGCTTATATTCAATGTTTATATCATACTGTGAAACCACGATAAGGGGTTTTCATATAAATGAGATCTCCATGCCACTGTCCGAATAGTAAGATACACGACCCGTTCTCTGGACAGTGATCTATAATGATGACAGGAATACAAAAAATGGCCTCCTTCCCTGAGCTTTCGCTCACTCGCCCAGCAGAAGAATAATCATTAGCCAAAGTTGATTCAAAACTTGAATAATTATAACTTTCCAGAGTTACCATACAGTCCCTTTGTCAGAAGGTTACTTCATGAAGACATAAGCGCTGATGGAACCTGTCATCTACAACAATATCTAGTTAAACGACCAACGATGCACGAAAATACGTTGCTTCATCTAGGTCTAACCATAAGGAGATCGTCAAAAGGGTCTGGATTTACGTTGAGTCCGAATCCAACATGATACAGTACATGAGGAGAGTCTCTAACACTATAATCTTGTAGAAACACAATCTCCTACTGAAGAAATCACTTCATAAATCATTTTTCACTCTTGAAAGGATCAGCCCTAGGAAATACGTGACCAGCCATTATAGGCGGCAATATCGGAACTCATCACGACTCGCCAAGACAACCAATACCTCCGCTAGAGCGGCATAAAGAATATAGTCCTGCCTACCCATACAAAATATACAATATAGGACTGAATCTACTTGCACTAATAATATGTAATACATATGAATTCAGGCCATAAACATTCTAAGAACGATCAATCTATTTTCTGGCTATGACAAATGATGAATGCCAAAATATAAGTATTCTTACGCCCGATCAATATCAAGGGAGATTATCCATATAATCAAACGTATGAATCAAACATGGATTATCTGGCTTTACAAAAGAAAGCATTTTCGTACCCAATTAAATACAACTATATATTTTCCATATTAAATAGACATATCGTACATTTGTAATCTGTGCATTCAAAAATATGTATGCAACAGATTACCACACCACCCGGGAAAAAAAATGGTACTTTTTTTTTTTTGGAAATACATCCAGGAGCAACATACAATAGGCTCACAACGCACGAATAACAATGCGCAGATGATAAGCATTCCAAACAAATGTAACGCCTAATGTAAGGCTAAGTCGTCATATAGCACGACCAATGAGAATCTATCTCAGGATTCAGAGAAAATTTTTCTCTGAGTATAAATATCTCCAGAGAGGTGTCACCAACGCATAACACAATACTGGCAATGCCACAATTTGTACAATAGTTCATCTTAGGTATCTTAACATTATGATCACCAAATAAGAAAAAATATCAAAAACCTGCGGTGAATATACATCAATGCACTGCTAAGTAGTGATACAGACAATGTATGATATATTACATATAAGTACATACTTTAACATAGGAAAAACTGTAGTAAAGTCAGACATGTTAGAAATCTCAAGATCTGACAGTTAGGTGGAATCATGTGGGCATCTCGATAAGATATCCGCCATCACATTTTCTGAACCACGGATAGCTCGCACCGAAAAAATGAAAAGGCTGAAGAGCAATCGCGTATTGCGTTGATCTCGCGCTCTTCAGATTTTTAGTCTGAATAGCTGTAAGACCTTTCTGGTCAGTCTCCACAATAAAATGCGCGCCAAGAAGAAATCTTTGAAGTTTAAGGATTGACCAAACCATAGCCAATAATTCACGGTCTAGGACCGAGTAATTTCTCTCTGCGGCATTAAGTTTTCGAGAAATATACATCACTGGATGCAGAGTTCCAGAATACTCTTGCATTAGTGCCGCTCCAATCCCAGTGGATGAAGCGTCACTACGAAGAATAAATGTCTTATCTTTAGTAGGTAACACCAAGATAGGTGAAGTAGAAAACATCGTTTTAACCTTATCCAAAGAGGATTGACATTCTTGAGTCCAATGGACTATATTAGGAGACCCTTTCTTTAGCAAGGAAGAAAGAGGTGACATAATGGAGGACAGATTCGGAATGAATCGTCCATAAAATTGTATTAGACCTAAGAGACTTCGCACTTGCTTTTTAGTCTTAGGAATAGAAATGTTAAGTATCTTACTTGTATTATGGTCTTCTGTTTTTAGGAAACCATGACCAACCCGGTGACCTAAGAAAGATATTTCGCTAAAACCAATACACGCTTTCGATGGTTTCGCTGTCAGGTTATGCTCGCGTAAGATAGACAATAGTTCATTTATCCCATTATAGTGATCATTCCAAGTATCACTGAAAAGACAGATGTCATCAAGATATGCAATGACATCTGAGCGATGAGATAGGATTCGACGCATCATGCGTACGAATGTTGCAGGGGCGTTCATAAGGCCGAAAGGCATAAAATTCCATTGGAATAGACCCCTAGGTGTCGAAAAAGCAGTAAACGGTTTGGCGTGTTCGGATAGTGGAACTTGCCAATATCCCTTAGACAAATCGAGTTTAGTAAAGAAATGAGAATTCGATAGTCTGGTAAGTAGCTCATCAAGTAAAGGCGTAGGTTCAGCATCAAATTTCGTCACTTGGTTCAATTTGCGATAATCAACGCAAAGACGTATGTTGTTGTCTTTTTTTCGCACGATAACCATCGGTGAAGAATATGCTGATGTGGATGGTTCAATTATTTCCAACTCTATCATTTCATCCAACTCTTTTTCTACCTGTGCTTGAAAATGTATCGGGATAGGATACGGTCTGACCCTTATAGGATTATGGTCAGTAAGAATAATGTCGGGTTCAATGACATTAGTTCGACCAGGAATGTCAGTAAGGACATTCTGAAATTGTTGTAACATAGCAGAAACTTGTTTCTGTTCTCCTGGAGATAATTCGGGAGAAATCGCAACATCTTTCCATGACTCATTAGAATGAAGCGGAATCATTGGAAAAGGGAGATTCACATCTGAGAAACTCGTTTCCTCATCCTGTATTACTGACAGTGATGAGTAATGTCCATGTGGGACTGGTGAATCGTCCGTTGCCTGGAAAACAGGTTGTAAATAATCCGGACGTTCGTGGAATTCCGTGAGCATGTTGATGTGGAAGGTTTTATGCTTCCCATCAGTATCGACAATATAGTCAACATCGGAAACTTTTGATATTACATCGTGCGGACCTTTCCAAGAAATAAGGAGTCTGTTTTCTCTACAAGGTAGCAGGACCAATACTTTGTCACCTGGACAGAGTTGTCGCAAGCGTCTGGTCTTATTGGCAAATTGCCTTGCCTTCTGTTTCGCAAATTCAGAAGAAGCAGTTGCCAATTTGCATGCTTCATTAATCTTGTGTCTAAGTGCCATGACATATTCATAAGAGGATTTTGTGTCATCGACAATATTATCAGCAGTTATGAGATAATGAATTAGAGACATAGGACCTCGCGGTTTCGCGCCAAAGACAAGTTCAAAGGGAGAAAATCCTGTATGTTCATTGGCGACCTCTCTGTATGCAAAGAGAGCCGCGGGTAAAACCCTGTCCCAATCCTGAGGATGATCCTCAGTTATCTTACCTAATAGGTTTTTCAGAGTTCTATTAAGACGCTCTACCATGCCATTGGACATAGGATGATAAATACTACTCAGAGATCTTTATATCTTAAGAGTACACATCACTTGAGACATGGTATCCGATACGAGTTGGGTACCATGGTCTGACAATATTTCTCCTGGAAATCCCAGACGAGAGAATATAAGCCAAAGAGCATCTGCAATATCAGCAGTAGTGATGCTCTTCAGAGGGATAGCCTCTGGCCAACGTGTGCACATATCAACACACGTCAAGATATATTGGTGTCCTCTAGCAGACTTTGTCTTAAATGGACCAATGATGTCTATCGCCATTTTTTGAAATGGTCGAATTGGAATATCTGCAGCCTGAATAGGTGCAGCATGGCGTGGACCTTTGGATTTAACTTCCTGACATACCCTACAGGATCGACAATAGATCTGTATGTCCTTGTTCACAAACGGCCAAAAGAAAGACGCAAGAACTCTAGATTTAGTACGGGAAAAACCCATATGCCCAGCACACTGAGAATCATGAGCGTGCTGTAAAATTTTAACTCTCATATTTTTAGGCACAAGAATTTGAGAATGAATTGACTTAGCGGAGTCTTGTACCATACGTACAAGTACCCCATTCTTGATCGTAATCCAAGATTTACGATTCGTGTCCTTATTCGGATCACCTTTTGTTGCTAGAGTAAAGAATTTCTTTAGAGTAGGATCATCTTCCTGCTGTTTTATAAATGAATCACGAGAAATTTCCAAGGGATCATCTTGGATCTGCGCATCATTATCTTCAGAAGGCGAAGATTGCGGAATGTTAAGAGCTTGAGCCCTAGTAACTACTGCATTAGCAGTTTGCATATTGTTATTTTCCCAATCAGAAATTTGTTGTGGAGTGCATTCTCTCACTCCATGAATGCGACCGATGATAAGATCAGCGATCGGATTTGGCAGAAGACATGCGTGCACATCTCCTGTAAAGAAGGGAGTAGCAATGTTGACAATGGCAGTAGAGTTCTTCTCCAATGTGCCACCAAATGTTACGCATTTGATTACTTTGCCAGACGCTCGAGAAGGATCTATGAGTGACTGCCTCACTCCAATGGTAGTGCAATCGGAATCGAAAAGAATTGAGACCGGAGTACCATCTACTAGACCTCTATTCAAGACAAGAGCACCTCTTCCATCATGCGCGACTGACGCAGGAAGAGCAGGAAGAGGATGACCACAGCTTAAAGTAGAAACCGTGGTTGGATCGAATAACGTTTTGCATTGGGAGCACTGAGATGCTCTACTAAAATCAAAAGCAGAACATCCTACATTACTAGAGTCTTTCTTATCATTATTTTGATTACCGGCTTCATTGAACTCTTGTTGTGCAGAGTTAGCCTGGTAATGAGATTTACCCTGTCTTTTGTGTTGTGATCTACCTCGGTTATAATTGCCTCTGTAATTATTATTACCTCTGTTATAACCCCTTGTTACGCACGGATCATTATTATTTTTCGTTTGTATAAACATTTTTTCATATGTATGATCATTTTTTTGACTGAAGTGTGTATTATGTTTTCTATGGTCAAAGGGACATAATCCGAGTTATCGAAACTACAATTTGTTAGGAGTTGCCTTCTCTTGTATAGAGACACGTTCGGTCTATAATTTCTTGAACGAAGCGTGACCACATCTCCTTATTTGGTAGTATCAGTCAACTATGGTAGATGTCTGAAACCTTTCTTAACGCTTCTTTTCATGACCATAAAAGGCGCGACTGTGTAAGACTTTTATCTCGAATGTTCTTCGAATCGTCTTATTGTGAACGGCAACTCAGAGATTGTCGTTCTGCGCATGTCAAACCGGGAGTTCGTTCTGTGTGTTCCGCCCAGTTGGGGCAGTTTAGAAATGGTTTAAGAAGCGAGCAGACGCAACTGCGTCTTGTGATTCTCTGAGGGAAATACAGTGTCTTAGTGAGTTAGTTAGCTAACTAGACTATTTCCCAGTATTATGCAGCCTGCCTGGAGGCATATGTTCATGGTTGATTTTCCGAAATAAGGTAATTCCTCTTGTATCGAACTTTATGCTATCGTCTAGAGGTTCGTCATTTTGTCGCCTATTTGCTCGCCTGTGTGATGCAAAATGGAGAGGTACTTTGACTAGGATTAAGTCACCGGTATCTGTATACCTGAACTAGTTAAATATATATGGGTCGCTCTAGACCAACAAGACTGTTGTCTGTGTTCCAGGATTCGTTATATCAGAGATCACGTCCAAGTCAGATGGTTAGACTTAGGAACATTATAAAGGTCGAGCTGACCTGTAGCCCATGTATGCTATTCACGTGCAGACAGTGAACGGACTTATTGTATACAACTGATCTGCTAGCATCAGAATGGGAGCATTTATTATTGTTTATGAACATTGAAGATCTGTAGCTGACACTGTTGCAGAAGTTATAGAAATTATTATTATTTATACAGCTACACTTTAACACCAGGTGTCGATAAGGGTGGCAAGTTACCACTTCAGCACAAATCCACCCTTATCACCCCTATTTGGGTTTGAATCATAATGTTCATGATCGTAATCATCATACTCATTATAATGAGTATCCCTGTAATGTTGGTTTTGTTTTTTCCATGAAGAACTTGGGTAGTTCCTATAGTTACTCCCTTTGCGGAAATTTCTATAATTATGGGCACCCCTGTATCTAGGACTATCAGCCCGATTCCAGTTCTTCAAAGAAGAACCTTGATTTGAGTGGTTACCTTGGTTTTGATAACCATTCCAATTAACCTTTTTGTGAGATTTATCTTGAGCTCCCTGGAACTTGTGTGAGTAATTGTTATTGTATTGAGTTGCTGACGCAACTGGCATACCCTCTTTAATGTTAGTGTTGCTTAGAATTACGTCAGGGTGTGCCGTGGCATATTGGTCACAATATTCTTCCATTTGTTTTAATGTACTTGGTTTACGCTCATGTAAAAATTCTAGAAATGGTTTATTCACCGAAGACATGATCTTGTCTCGGAGTAATAAATCCGTAAGAGCCTCAAATGTTTTCTGTGTTTTGGATAATTCAATCCATCGTGAAAATGTAAGACGTGCATTTGCAATGAATTCTGAGAATTCTACACCTGTCTCAGGTCTCATTGTTTTAAACAAAAGACGGTAACCTTCCTCTAAAAACTGATACTTCCTTATCAAGGCTGACCTGATAACATCATAGTTATCCTTGTCGGCCTCTTCAACCAACCATAACTTATTCAGAGAATCCCCTTTTAGATTTTCAGACAAAAAAAAAAAAAAAAAAAAAAAAAAAATCCACATTATGAGCTCGACAAGCACGTTCAAATCTCTCAAGCCAGAATGTTATATCGTCACTGGCAGAGTTGAACGCTGGTACCTTGACCTTGTAAACAAAGGGTTTACCACTACCACTAGATGCCTGATTAACATTACTCATCCTTGTCTATTTCAATTTCTCTAATTCAAACTCATGTTCTCTTATTGCTTTTCTCTCTTCAGCTTCTCTGTCTAATTTTTTTTGTTCAGCAGCAGCAGCAGCTTCTCTGTCTAGTCTTTTTTGCTCTGCCTCAAATCTCCTTTCTTCCACCTGCATCTGCAATTTTTTTTGTTCAGCAGCAGCATCAGCTTCTCTGTCTAGTCTTTTTTGTTCAGCATCAGCAGCAGCTTTTCTCTCCTCAGCAGCAGCTTCTAATTTTTTTTTTCTATTTGAAGTTTTCTCTCCTCAGCAGCAGCTTTTCTCTCCTCAGCAGCAGCTTTTCTCTCCTCAGCAGCAGTTTTTTTCTCCTCAGCTTGCATCTGCAATCTGAAATTCTCAGCATCTATCTTTTTTTGGTTCAACTTCTGCTTTACATTTATTCTCATCTTTTTGTTTTTCTCTTCTGATTTTAATGCAATAGCAAATTGAGCAGTTGTCCATTCTTCTAACTCTTTACCAGTCTTATCAAGGGATTTCCCTTGTGCAATAAAGTAATCTAATGTAGACATCTTGTCTTATTAAATCAGAAACCTGAAAAAGTAAATAAATTACCCTATCCCACTTTAATGGGAGACAAGTCTATACTATAGACTTAGTCTTAGTGAAAAACTTGTATGGTTACTTGAGTACCTGTGGAAAACAATATCTGTATATCCCAAACACTGTGGGAGACAAGCCTTACAAAGGTCTTGTATACTTCCTTAATGTAATCAATGATCACTTGAGTACCTGTGGAAAATAATATTTTCTATCCCAATGACTGTGGGAGACAAGCCTTACAAAGGTCTTGTACACTTTCTTAGTGTAATCAATGATCATAAAGTACTGGTCTGTACTATAATGTAAGTGTATTCAACTATACCTCATATATCATATGTCAACTAAAGACATTACAAAGGACAAACAAGAAAAGACAATATGAAAACATTTGCAGAAATCAAATTAAATCAAATAGAAAAAATCAAAGAAAATGATCACAGAATCCGTGATGATAACTGCAATAAGATAACAAGACAAATAACGCCACAGTGTATAAATATAAATTGTGTATAGAAATCAAAAATAGAAAAGGGTAGACCAACGAATGCAAACAAATCAAACAAAACTAAGGAACACAAAATTATTAACAAAAACAACGAAAAAAAGAACACCTCATCACAACTAACAGAAATAGCACCCGATGTTGCCAGCAGATTTCCAATAAAGAAAATCGCTCCCTATGGAACGCTAATATAAGCCCTATGTCATTTGGGAAATCTTATATTAGTCTCCTCCCATCCAGGCCCTCGACATATACACACAAATAATTTACAAACATAAATACATATAAACATGTAAACATAAATAGCATAAATGCATATATCATTAATTAATTAAATGTGTTGTGGTTGGACTGTGTTGCAAAGTATAATAATAAATAATAATAAATTCTTTAAGCGCCAAACACGGCGCATAAGGCAGAAACCAGTGCTCTCCAGGTTGTTCGTTGTGACGCCACTCCTCTTAGCTCTTGCACATTATTTAGGCCCAACGTTCTTCCTTCTCTTATTATTGTTCTTCTGAGTGTTTCTTTTGGTCTTCCTTTTTTCCGCTTACCCTCAGGAACCCAAGTGAGCGCCTGTAGTGGTATTCTGTTGTTTTGCATTCGTAGGACATGACCGATATATGACCATCGTCTTTTCCTTATATAGTCGGAGACATATTTCTACCTAGAGTCTTCTCTTATTTGTCGATTAGTCTTGAATTCTTTCCAACTGATGTTCATGAGTTTTCTAAGACATTTGTTCTCGAATGTATTCAGCTTGTTCTCCAATGATTTTGTTATTTTCCAACTCTCACAGCCGTATGTTAACACTGAGATAACATTTGAATTAAACAGACGAAGCTTGGTATGTATATTCAATGATCGTAATTTCCAAATGTTAGATAATCTATTGAAGGCACTAGCTGCCAAAGCAATTCTAGTATGGATTTCTCTTGTTGTGTCACCATCCTGAGTCATTTTACTGCCTAAATAATTGAAACTTTCAACTTTCTGTAGTTTTTCCCCGTTCAAGATGATATCAAAGGTCTCGTTAGAAAAGTTCATAGCTTTAGTTTTAGAGGCATTTATTTGGAGACCAATTTTAACCGAGAGATGACACAAATTATTTATTGCTTCTTGGGATTGTCTTGGTGTTGAACTTAAGAATGCTACATCATCTGCGAAATCCAGGTCCCCCAGGAATTTTCCATTTGTCCATTTTATACCCAATTGTTCATTGTGGGTATAGTTTCTCATAACCCAATCAATAGCTATTCCAAAAAGTAGTGGTGACATAATACAGCCTTGTTTCACCCCTGTTTCTACTGTAAACCATTCTGTATTCCCTTTATTTGTTCTAACACAACATCTTGCATTGTCATATAGCGCTTTGATTATATTCACATATTTTGTTGGAAAACCATAGATTGTAAGTATCTTCCACAATGATGGGCGGTGTAGACTATCAAAGGCTTTTTGAAAATCGACGAAGGTGATAATAAGTGGCGATTGCCTTTCCACTGATTCTTCTATAATTGTTCTTAGTGTGAATATTTGATCAATACATGATCGTTTCGGCCTGAAACCCGCTTGTTCTTCTCTGATCTTTTCGTCAGCATGCAATTTAAGTCTTTCTAACATCATGCAACATAATAATTTTCCAGGTACTGATAATAGAGATATACCACGCCAGTTATTACAGTCTGATAGATCACCTTTCTTCGGTAACTTTACAATAATACTGTCTTTCCATTGTTGTGGTGGTTGTTCTTCTCTCCATACTTCATTTATAATATCTAAAATTCTCAAGAGGTTGTTGTCATTAACTGCTTTAATCATTTCCCCTGAAATTTCGTCAACTCCAGCAGCTTTTAATAAAATAGCTTGCAACTTTATTAAATAATAGGTTTGTTTCTAAACTATTACAGTGTTAAATTTTCTTCAAGCACACTAGAAGATCCACCGATGAAATCTATGCGCCTTTATGTCAACAATACTGTAACAGCAAAACAGTTTATGGCCTTCAAAGTATTTAACTGTGTATGTCTCCTTGACATAGACAATGTCTGTACCACAAAATGTCACCAAGCGCTGACCTGTGAAAGAATGTCAACAATACTGCAATTCTTCTTGAGCGGACAGAACGAATAGATAAGATACACGACCCGTTCTCTGGACAGTGATCTATAATGATGACATGAATACAAAAAATCGCCTCCTTCCCTGAGCTTTCGCTCACTCGCCCAGCAGAAGAATAATCATTAGCCAAAGTTGATTCAAAACTTGAATAATTATAACTTTCCAGAGTTACCATACAGTCCCTTTGTCAGAAGGTTACTTCATGAAGACATAAGCGCTGATGGAACCTGTCATCTACAACAATATCTAGTTAAACGACCAACGATGCACGAAAATACGTTGCTTCATCTAGGTCTAACCATAAGGAGATCGTCAAAAGGGTCTGGATTTACCTTGAGTCCGAATCCAACATGATACAGTACATGAGGAGAGTCTCTAACACTATAATCTTGTAGAAACACAATCTCCTACTGAAGAAATCACTTCATAAATCATTTTTCACTCTTGAAAGGACCAGCCCTAGGAAATACGTGACCAGCCATTATAGGCGGCAATATCGGAACTCATCACGACTCGCCAAGACAACCAATACCTCCGCTAGAGCGGCATAAAGGATATAGTCCTGCCTACCCATACAAAATATACAATATAGGACTGAATCTACTTGCACTAATAATATGTAATACATATGAATTCAGGCCATAAACATTCTAAGAACGATCAATCTATTTTCTGGCTATGACAAATGATGAATGCCAAAATATAAGTATTCTTACGCCCGATCAATATCAAGGGAGATTATCCATATAATCAAACGTATGAATCAAACATGGATTATCTGGCTTTACAAAAGAAAGCATTTTCGTACCCAATTAAATACAACTATATATTTTCCATATTAAATAGACATATCGTACATTTGTAATCTGTGCATTCAAAAATATGTATGCAACACTAACCCTATATGTGTAAATATTTAATTAATTCAACCAATAACCGTTTTGATCATTATCTAGTTCGTTAATGTATCACTCGTGCTGTTGGTGTTCAATATTTACATAGAGTTAAAATTCCACACTTAGAAAAAAGTTGGGCGCTCTTTCTTTATTGGGATCTAAGGGCAGAAGCTAAGGTCATGGGGAAATAGAATACGCTCCATAATTTACTAGATAACTCTGTCTAGTGGAGAGAGTTCGCATTATCTTCTTCTTGTTCTTAAATCGAATAGGTCTCTTTCTTTGTTAACGTGCCAATTTCTAGAGACCTTCTTGATATTCCATAGGTCTTCCCCAGCGACAACTACTGTTGTAGTTGCACATATGTGACGAATCAGTTGTGCTCTTTTACATGGAATTTAGTTCTCTCCGGCAGTATCACTTAATTTCTTCATTTCCTCAACAATTGTCTTTTTGTTTGGCATATTTTATTCACCTAGATGTTTGCCTAGCCGCTCCCATACTTATTTACGCTTCAACATGTGATTCATATTAATACAAGGTTGATTAGATAGGTCTGCGGAAAATATTTTTGTCACTTCAGTGTAGCTACCTTTGATGTAGACAGTAAACGTGAAGGGATCGCGACTTTGACGTAATTCATGTCCGGGGCCACCGACAACCAGGCAAGTGATCAATTGAGTTGGCGCTCTGTCTGTCTGAGACAGCCGTCTGGCGGATGCGCGATAACACAGGTGATAATTAGATAATCGCTTCAGTTGGACTATTTCTGTCAATATTACTGATAACCTGTCAGTGGAGACAATATGGACAGAAGGTATTAGCAAGAAACAAGTTCACATATTTTTTCTGGACTTTGCATAAAGGTGTAATCGGGGGTATTACGGACATATCTGAAAGAGGTCATGCGTTTAAATTTTCAAATATGTTAAACACGTGGGGCTGCTAATGATCTAACACCCCGACCTACATAGCTCTAAATAGCTTACCATTGGCTTAATTTGTGAGCCGGAATAGACTTTGACTTTTATTGGCAAGTTGGTCTAAACATACAATATGGGACTTGACCTGAGAAATGGAAATATAATCTAGTGAAATCAGAGACACATATCAGACTGCATCGCCAAGTCAAGCTAGTAATTCACCACAATCAGAGTGAAGGATCGGACACACAATTCCAAAATTATAAGTGACAGATCAGAGTATTTGGGCAACTTTAAATCTTAACTGCGTAAACCCGCATTTTTAAATACAAAGACTGGAAACTTGAGGAATCATAACACAAGTTATAAGAGGGATTCGAAAATAACCCCAGACCAAGTGATTCGAAGTATCGCATCAACGTGCTGCGTCCATTCTAACTGTCAGGAGACTGTAGATCCAATTTCGGTTCGCGGTACGAGGCTGCAAGACTAAAGTTTCGACGCCACTAGTTGTGAGTCAAAAGCACGTATTAAACACTAGCCGTCTACATTGGACGAGTTGTGTGGAGAAATGTCCTCATCACAAAAAAATTGGCGAGACTACAGATGCAGGACTCGCTTAGACCAGCTAAGTTCTTATTAAAGAAAACAGCAAAAGGACAATTTTTAAAAAATAAATCTGCATCCCAAGTCTCAGTGTAGACACGTTTTAAAGACATCTAAAATTCGCCATCGTTCCATCGTTTTTTTAAACTTGTTAAAACTAATTGATTATTAAATGTGTTACATCTTATTTTAAAACAAAATAATCATTGCATATTCAGCAATTATAGGTATGAAAGCCAACGTATGAGCAAGACTCGTTAAAATATATTCATCTAAACATATATTGGCATCTAGATAGCAAATATTTATAAAAGAATTTCGCTGGATCTACACCAGCTGGGGGCTTGAACGGGCTAAAAGGTTTGCTTAGTTTTTCACAAAAGGCGACGGATCAGATATAAGTTAATAGAGCTCTGCCCTATGCAGCATTGTTCTTGACTTCTGAAAACATCTTGTGAAAATTCCCTTGAGATATAAGCATCATTATCCTTCTACATCTAACTCTGTCAAGAGTAATCTTGTGCAAAGGTAGACACCTTTGAAGACTCATTCGTGACAACATGTATACACGCACCACAGTTGGTCATAAATAGAGGTAGGTGGAGATATGTGAAACATAAGTAGACATATGTGGAGACATGTAGGACTTAAGTAGAAGTTTGTGGAGACATGTAGGGCTTAAGTAGAAATATGTGGAGACATGTAGGACATAAGTAGTAGTATGTGGACACATGTAATGCATAAGTACAAATATGTGGAGACATTTAAGGCATAAGTAGAAATATGTGGAGACTTGTAGGGTGTACGTGTGGCGACAGGTGAAACATAATTAGAAATTGTCATTGTTAGAAAGAATTGGCATCATTGCACTCTGGGCAAACCCATAAGTGCTCAGTCTCCATCATCACATGTCGAAGAGTGCGAATGCTGACTGTTCCTGTAGATCGCTGGTTGTAAGCACGACAGATGCATTTTCTCATAGTCCATCTACTAGCCTTTCGTTTGATGATACATTCCAGCAGTCTTAACCTTGATGATTCATCTATTGCAGTGGCATTCTATAGAAGTCGATCATTAATTGTGCTCAGTATATCTCCTTTATCCATTTATTGTGTCCCCACTATGGGCGTTCTTGAAGCTAGTCTGTCAGCTCTGTCATTACCACACACCCCAGCATGACCAGGACAGTATATCCACACCAGCACTTGTAGACTGGACGCTTCTATAAATGTTTTCCATTCATTCCGCAACCAACCACTTCGAACTTCCGAAGCATGGCCTGAGTTTGACATAATGATAGCCTTTGTTAATGAAGTTTCAGTCATCCACCTTAAGGCAGCAGTAACAGCCTCGACCTCCATTCTCATGCTGGAAGTTGTTTCTTGTAAGCCCCGCTATGTTCGGAGACGATTCTGCGCTGTACCCGAACGGAGAAGCCACAACCAGATTTCTGACCGCGGATCACTGACCAATCTGTATACACAATGGAATCATTATCCCCGTAATAATCATCTATCAGTTGATAAATTTCCAGTTCTGCTTTTCCATTCCCTCAATTTCTACACTCTCTGCCAAGGCTGATGATGACCTGCTGGTAGTTAATCCAGTTCTCATCTGACAGACTCCACTCTTCTCCCTTAAATATATTGTCAACTGTGGTCACCTGCTTGATCGTTGTCTCTGCCTGTACCATCCATCACATCCCTCTCTATATTCTTGCTCCCTTAATGTCAGCTATGTTACCATGCAGAGGGTGCCGTCTGTCTGTGGATATTCGCATTAGGCGTTTGCTTGGGCCATCGCATATCTGGATTTAATTCATCGGCGAGTATCTGCCTGAATGGCGAGGGACACCTGTCTCTGTACAAGAAAAGGGATACTCACATAAAATCAATGTCAGGTTAGACAATAATAATAACCTGAGATTTCGCCTCGAGTATTAGCGGGCGTACGAAAAAAAAAAATTCAGAGCACTCCAAGCATGTACCTCACGTCACAATGGGGGTGTCTTGCGTACAGCCGAAGACTATGCGCATCCCTTCATTCTGAATGCGTTCTAGTCGTTCGCATTGTATTACTGACAGCGTGGGTATTCCCAGCCCATACTCAATGACCGATATGACTAGCTGTTGATAAAGAAGAAATAGTAATCTCTGCTCCAGACGCGCCGCGGCCATTATTTTCAGGGCCGCTATATCTCTCCTGCATTTCTGTGGGATTTGCTCAACATGGTACTTATACGAGAGCCCGCGATCAAATGTAACTCTGAGGTATTTCAGGTTTTTTTTGGCTTTCAATTTTCTGTTCATTGACAGTAATATCTGGGAAGTCTTCTTTTACAGTGGAGTTGTTTAAGGAGCACCACATCACACAGAGCTTGTTAGGATTGACTTTGGAGCCAGTTTCCTCGCACCACTTAGAGACCTCCTGTAGTGTCCCATGTATGCTATTAACCATTTCTTGTCGGTCAGAGCCAGTTCTGTAGATGAGTAAATCATCACCACATGTCTGTGTACGTCCTAACCCAGTTGGCTGAATACTGGCTACTTTTGCGGTATAGATGTTAAACAGCACCGGTGATAGTGGAGAAACCTGGGTGCAGTCCCGGGCAAATGAGCATTGGATCTAATGTCCATGTTCCTAAGCGAAATGCCACTGACCTCTCAGTTAAGGCAGCTGCTATCCATCTTGTAAGCCAAGGGTTAACACCACAAGCCAGTACACTTAGATCATTAGAAATATTTGAGTACACATACGACATAACATTACTGAAGATTGTAGTGGTGTTTGATGGTATTGTATGATGGTGATATTACTAATTGTAATTGTATGAGGCCAGCTGTGAAGGCTCCTGAGATAAAATGTAGTTGTGAATTGTCAGAAGGCCTTTCTTGCTACCACTACGACCTCACACTTAATTTTTTTAAATGAATGTGGCTACGTAAAGTGTCTAGGGTTATGATATGTAGGGTGGTGTAATAGGTTATAGATATACCCACAGATATTTAACAAGACTAATAAGATTAATAAATATTACAACACACTGAACTAACTCACGTGTGTAAAATTTCTTGATAGAATTATATTACATTTATTTTGTTCTGGATCAATTTTTTAGAGTGACCAGAACTTAAAAGGATTTAGAGATTATGAAAGAAATGCATGGAATATTATATCATAAATGCAATAGTGTACATATATATGTACTATACTAGTTAGTTTTATTAAAATGTTCTAGTAGTCATCTACTTGGGAGGATATTTAATGTTTGTGCTGTTGGGGTGGCCTCATCACACCTGTCTATATTGACTACACAGTGTCCAGAAAATGGTGGGAATTTTTATGGGGGTATTAGTAACTAAACGGCGTTGGTGAATGTCCAGCAGACCAGAGGCTCACTCATCTTGTAGTTGTAGCTCTGGTGCTGAAATCAGGTGGTCCCACCTCTCCGTGCTGGCGGGCAATAATGGTGGTCTCTGTCACAAGTACTGCACAGATACACTCGAGTAAAGTCACCAACTGAATAGACACTGCTTGGTTGACAACAGAAACTCACAGCTCTGCAATCAAAGTATGGGCCATGTGTCAAAATCTATTCTCTACCCACGTCTGGACACAACACTGACACAACAACCACATGATACAGACAGGTCAGATCTCTCTGACCAAACAGCACATTTACCATGGTGGTTTTACATCAGATAGATCCTCCCAGACTATAGATTCTGAAAAATATTTATTAGTTTTCTGCCCTAAAAGAGGATAGGTAATATGTTTCATTATTCTCAACACTTGATCTGTCTTGCCTAACCCTTGCTGGAGTTTATGTATATTGTTGGTCCCTAGACCCTGACTAGGGCGGGGGGTCTAGAGCAAATCCCTACTTGTTTGTAAGGCTAGATTTCGATATGGCAGTATCAAATCACTCGAACATGAAACAATATTCAAAATATATAAGGAAATAATTTCAATCTTACCAGATTATGAATAAATAACACAGAATTGCTAGCAAAACTCAGCTGAGCTGCTGGCTATAGTATGGCGTCCCTAAACTTCTTACACTTTCTTTCATATGGAAATCACCACACTTTAAAATCTGTGTCTATCACTGAACAACTATTGAGAAATGACCCCAAATCCGCGTCTAAGCGCCGACAATATGCTTGTCTGTGGCCAATCACTGCCTAGGTTTATTTGAATTTCAAATTTCCTACACTAAAGTCATTTCAGTCATGCTTCAGTCAAGTATGGATGTTTATCTGTTAGTCTGTCCGTCTCTACTTGTGTTTCTACAAAAATGTACTTGATTTTTGAACCAACCTTTCTCTCCCCTCCAAAATTTTGTCGTTAAAAGTTATTTTAGACACAGCCACCACAAATATCCCTTCTCTTCCATACTACGTAGATTTGAACACCTGCGTCTCGAGGTCGTTTTTTTTTTTTTTGCAATTAGCGACACTTTTAGATTCAATACAGTCTGTCGATGATGTGAACAACACTGTCTTTTGTCATTATCTTCAATATTATCTATCCGTTTGTAAAATTAAGACCATATTAGTTCACTGCTCAGAATGGGCCATCCGGCCAGCTAATTTTTATATTCCTAACATTAATATTAAGAAAAAAGTACTTTTTAAATTTTGTAATATTTCGAACATCTGCGTTTTAGCCGCTGAATTCAAATCAAGGGCTTGGTATTGCAAAAGCGTCCAATAAATGACTGTGGCGTAACATATCTATGGTCCCTTCTGTCGAGTTGCTTACTTTTTATGTCAACTTGGGAAACGTGACTTTTCTCCGTTTCCCCCCCCCCCCCCCCCCCCCCAATTGCGTCTCCTTAGCCTTTCTAGTCTCACGCAATCTTTCCAGTCATATTTTTTTCCTTTTTGATCCGCCGTTCCCCTCCTGTCTAGCGAGTCAATTTTTATGGAGGGTGATGACCCGCGGTCTGGGCGATCATGTACATCAGCAGCCTACGCATTATGTTTTTTTTATCCTTATAGGTTATCCTTGGAGGTATTTTACCGTTGTATCTCTGTCAATTTCACTACACATCTCCCCACTTGAAAACATGCCTATGGCAAGTTCCAAAACCAGCGATACACATAGGTAAAATTACTCCTCACGTCTGCCACTACTCTAATTTTGATCACAGGGGTGCCGACTGAGGAAATCTGCACCGACATTCAATTTGCCTGGGATATATTGGATACTAAACTGATAAGGTTGAAGCAACAAAGACCACCTCAGCAATCTTGCGTTTTCATGCTTAGCCTGAGACAAGAACACGAGAGGCTGATGGTCCGTCTCCACCACAAAAGTCCTACCATACAGATAGATTTGAAACTTCTTTATTGCCCAGATTAATGCTAAACATTCTTTTTCGCTTGTGGAGTATCCTTGTTCCGCCTTATTCAATTTGCGGCTTGCATAAGCGACTGGTTTAAGTTCCCCATCAGGTGAAGATGATCTTTGCAACAAAGCCCCTCCGAGTCCTACATTACTTGCATCGGTTCTTAAGACAAAGTCCTGTGTCAAATCAGGCAGTTTGAGAATAGGCTTGCTAGTGAGTTTTTCCTTTAACTCTTGGAACGCTAGTTCACATTGTGCAGTCCAAATAATTTTATCTGGAAGTCCCTTGCGAGTCAGATCAGTCAGAGGAGCACAAATAGCGTTAAAATTCTTGATGTATTTCTGATAAAATCCGCATAACGACACAAATGATCGCACGTCCTTTTTTGTTTGTGGCCTAGGTGCTCTCTGCAGTTTTTCCAAGTTCTTAGGATCAGGGGTCATATTACCCTGATATACAGTGTGTCCCAAGAATTCCAACTCTTTGCATCCAATACAACATTTTGTTGGCCTAGCAGTTAAGTTCGCCTCTCGAAGTCTATCAAACAACATCTCCAGAGCTTCAATGTGTTCTTCAAATGTCTCTGTGGCGACGAGAATATCATCCATGAAATTCGTGATACATGGGTTATTCAGGGGATCCAACAATTTTCGCATCATCCTTGAAAACACACTCGGAGCATTTTTCAGTCCGAATGGTAGCATATTGAATTCATAATGTCCATCCGAAGTGCTAAAAGCCAAATAAGGTCTCACTTCAGGCTTCACTGGGATCTGGTAATAGCCTTTACTAAGATCCACCTTTGAAAAGTATTTTGCCTTGTTCAGTCTGGCAAATAACTGTTTTGTGTCTGGTAATGGATCCACTTGTCCTTCTGTGACAGCATTCAGTTTCCTGTAATCTATGCACAGTCTGTGTTCCCCAGACGGTTTTCTCAACAAAACGACACTAGAACTAAAAGATGATTCACTGTGCGAAATAATCCCCTCCTTCAACAAATACTCTATTTCTTCCTTCAATGCCTTCTCCTTCGCGAACGGAATAGAATAGGCTCTCATACAGATTGGGTTTGAGTCTACCAGTTTCATGTCATACTGTAGCAAATTTGTATGGCCTGGTTTATCTGTTAATACATCTGTATGTTCCTCCAGAACCTGTTGAACTCTCTCCCTCTGGTTTTTAGTCAGGTGCTTACTGACTTTTACCTGTGCTGCTGTTTCACAAGGATGTAATGGGTATTCATGTGAGGTGAGTGGTTCTTTTTGCATCTGGGTTGCAATAGCCAAGGTCAATAAGGGGGTGCTTTCCTGGAGTGGTCTGTCCAGATACTTCTTTAACAGGTTTACATGATAAACTTTTTCCTTCCCCTTTTTGTCAATTTTATAGTTTGTTCTAGACACCTTCTCTAGAACCGTATATGGACCTTGCCAACCAATTTGTAATTTATTCTGGCTTCCCGGTAGTAGAAGCAGCACCTTCTCTCCGACTGCCAGTTCCCTGTCCTTTGCCTTCCTATTAAAATATGCTGCATGTTTCTTCCTGGCTTGTTTCAAATTATCATTTGCCAGTTTCCATCCAGCTTTCAAACGAGTGGTCAGTTCGTTCACGTATTGATACGATGAGGTAACAGTCTCTTCCGCCTTCTCATCTGTCCAGGTCCTTAATAAAGCTACATCTGGATCTTTAATTTATCATACGTATTTTTCATGGAACCCGTCTGGTCCCGTCCCTTAGAAGCTTTATAATGAGGACTTTTCTTCCTAGAATCATCACTCACAAATCGACCACTACCAATTTTTTTCTGGGGTTTGTCTCCCCACTTTAGATTGCTTATGAGGGATCTTCGCTCTCTTGTCTGTTCTTCCAGTTTATATAAGTCTGACCGAGGGATTGTCATCCTATCCTGGGTAAAATTTCTTCTTTGTACTCTTCGCATAGTGGCCATGTTAATCCATTCAAGTGAAGACTGGGTGTGAAAAGGGGGCTCCCATTCCACTTTGTCTACCCGAGTATAATTAGCCTTCCTTTCAGGCCTAAAGTTGCCCCGTGGCGTTTCTAGGTCCTGCACATATTTTCCCTTTGTGGGTGTTCCCTCATGAAATACGCCACATGCTTCTACAAAGTTTTCAACATCGACATTTACGTCGGGCCAATAGTATTTTCGAGCAATCTTTTGGCAGATGGTACCGACTTTCTCATGGTCACCATCTGTTCCAACATGTAAGCTCCTTATTAAGTTTGCCCTATATATCTTGGGAAGAACTAACTGTCCGTGACCAGTGGACCTAGTTCCTGTCTTCCTGTATAATAGTTTGTTCTTCATGAAATATTCCCCCTTGCTCGGAGGTGTGTGGCATTTGGGCAATTTTTTAAAACAGGGCTTGAGTGTCCTATCCTCAGCCTGCGCCTTCCTCATCTCCTCTGGATGAGCATTTATAGGTTCACCTTCTTCCTCCTTCTTCTGTGACCTGGTCTGCACTGTCGCCATGATCACAGGTTTCTCGGGATTCCCCAAGAAGACGTATCTACACCCCAATATCAGAGGGTAGATTGGTTCATCTATCACTGCTGCTCTGATTTCTCCTTCCACATAGCGAGTTTTCACCGTTATCCTTGCGATGGGAAGTGTCATGAGTGGTATGTCCTTAGTCGCCCCTTGTATTTCCACTGTTTCTGTGGTATACTGACTTGGGTCCACTAGGCTAGACTTCACAACTGAATCATAATCCAAACCTGTATCATAAAGGCACCTTATGGTGACCCCATTACAAATAACATCCTCACAAACTGGGGGGTGATAAGGTTCCTGTTGTCCATTAGGATTAACCTTTAATCTTTGCGTCCCCGACTTCATTGCAGCAATGTTTGAAGGTTTCCTTCTACAAAATTCGGTGTTATGGTTATCCTTCTTGCACCATTTACACCATCTTTTTCCTTGGTTCAACGGTTTTCTTTCATTGAACTTTTGGTCATTGAACTGTGAGTTTCTGTCGCGATAGTCATTTCTTGGCCGCTCAAAGTTTGTCCTACCTTTATTTCCCTGCTCTCTATTATCAAATTTATTAAATTGCTGTGGAGCTTTAAAATTGTCTATGTGCTTCTTTTTAGCACCACTTACCTCTGCCTGGGCTGCCTGATACCTCTCAGCAACATTTAAAATTTCCCCCAACTTCTCTGCACCTTGTTCCATGAGAAATTTTCTCATGTCTGGAGCCATGGACTCTCTCAATTGCTCAATCATGATCATTTCTTTAAGATCTTGGGTCTTCCCCAGAGCCGTCCATTTCTCCAAATAGGTTTCTAGTCTAGCAGAGAATTGGTGGTATGTCTCCCCAGACAACAGTTTGGCATTTCTAAATTTCTTACGATAAAATTCACCATTCTTCTCGTACCTTAATAACAAAGCCTGCTTTAACATGTCATAATTGTCTTGGTCTTCCCTGTTCATTTTAGCAAATACTTCATAAGAAGTACCCCTCAATCCCTGTGATAGCTTTAAGCTCCACCTCTCTCTCTCTAACCCATATGTAGTAGCTAATAACTCAAAACGTCCTAGGTACCCCTCTATGTCATCGTCTTTTTCAACAAAATGGTCTAAATGAAACCCCATAGCTGAGTTTGAGGCTCCCAGACTAGGCGTAGCATCTGAGGCAAAAGGGCTGGCACCATTTTCAGGAGCCGGGCCTTGTAATTCCAGCTCCCTTAGTCGTAATTCGTGCTCCCTTTGCAACCTTCTATCTTCTGCCTCCCTTTCGGCAGTCAATCTTTTTTCTTCTGCCTCCCTTTCGGCAGTCAATCTTTTTTCTTCTGCCTCCCTTTGCTGTCGTTTTTCTTCTGCCTCAATCTGCAGCCTCTTAATTTCTCTATCAGCCTCAATTTGTAACCTCTTCTCTTCAGCTACCTTTCTATCTTCCCTTTCAATATATTTATCACATTCAGTCGTTACGTATTGAATTAAAATTTGACCATCCATTCCCATCTCCTTCGCGGTGAGCACAGCAGCTGATCTAAATTTTGCCAGCTCCGCCATACTTTTTAGACAATATAATAATATACAAGATAAATCTCTAACCAGTAAATACACTAAGTACTTCTTATGACTATAGTCTAACCAATTCTAACTAACCAGTTAACTAATTAATTATTACTGGCTGTGAAGATTCACCAACTTTTATCTGCAGGGACACTTTTAATTTTAAAGGGAATTTTACAATTTATTTCCCTACTTTTATTTCTCCCACCAGGAGATCCTAATATTACTGTTGGGCTAATTATCCCTGGACAAGACCCCAATTTATGTAGTGGTGTTTGATGGTATTGTATGATGGTGATATTACTAATTGTAATTGTATGAGGCCAGCTGTGAAGGCTCCTGAGATAAAATGTAGTTGTGAATTGTCAGAAGGCCTTTCTTGCTACCACTACGACCTCACACTTAATTTTTTTTTTAATGAATGTGGCTACGTAAAGTGTCTAGGGTTATGATATGTAGGGTGGTGTAATAGGTTATAGATATACCCACAGATATTTAACAAGACTAATAAGATTAATAAATATTACAACACACTGAACTAACTCACGTGTGTAAAATTTCTTGATAGAATTATATTACATTTATTTTGTTCTGGATCAATTTTTTAGAGTGACCAGAACTTAAAAGGATTTAGAGATTATGAAAGAAATGCATGGAATATTATATCATAAATGCAATAGTGTACATATATATGTACTATACTAGTTAGTTTTATTAAAATGTTCTAGTAGTCATCTACTTGGGAGGATATTTAATGTTTGTGCTGTTGGGGTGGCCTCATCACACCTGTCTATATTGACTACACAGTGTCCAGAAAATGGTGGGAATTTTTATGGGGGTATTAGTAACTAAACGGCGTTGGTGAATGTCCAGCAGACCAGAGGCTCACTCATCTTGTAGTTGTAGCTCTGGTGCTGAAATCAGGTGGTCCCACCTCTCCGTGCTGGCGGGCAATAATGGTGGTCTCTGTCACAAGTACTGCACAGATACACTCGAGTAAAGTCACCAACTGAATAGACACTGCTTGGTTGACAACAGAAACTCACAGCTCTGCAATCAAAGTATGGGCCATGTGTCAAAATCTATTCTCTACCCACGTCTGGACACAACACTGACACAACAACCACATCATACAGACAGGTCAGATCTCTCTGACCAAACAGCACATTTACCATGGTGGTTTTACATCAGATAGATCCTCCCAGACTATAGATTCTGAAAAATATTTATTAGTTTTCTGCCCTAAAAGAGGATAGGTAATATGTTTCATTATTCTCAACACTTGATCTGTCTTGCCTAACCCTTGCTGGAGTTTATGTATATTGTTGGTCCCTAGACCCTGACTAGGGCGGGGGGTCTAGAGCAAATCCCTACTTGTTTGTAAGGCTAGATTTCGATATGGCAGTATCAAATCACTCGAACATGAAACAATATTCAAAATATATAAGGAAATAATTTCAATCTTACCAGATTATGAATAAATAACACAGAATTGCTAGCAAAACTCAGCTGAGCTGCTGGCTATAGTATGGCGTCCCTAAACTTCTTACACTTTCTTTCATATGGAAATCACCACACTTTAAAATCTGTGTCTATCACTGAACAACTATTGAGAAATGACCCCAAATCCGCGTCTAAGCGCCGACAATATGCTTGTCTGTGGCCAATCACTGCCTAGGTTTATTTGAATTTCAAATTTCCTACACTAAAGTCATTTCAGTCATGCTTCAGTCAAGTATGGATGTTTATCTGTTAGTCTGTCCGTCTCTACTTGTGTTTCTACAAAAATGTACTTGATTTTTGAACCAACCTTTCTCTCCCCTCCAAAATTTTGTCGTTAAAAGTTATTTTTAGACACAGCCACCACAAATATCCCTTCTCTTCCATACTACGTAGATTTGAACACCTGCGTCTCGAGGTCGTGTTTTTTTTTTTGCAATTAGCGACACTTTTAGATTCAATACAGTCTGTCGATGATGTGAACAACACTGTCTTTTGTCATTATCTTCAATATTATCTATCCGTTTGTAAAATTAAGACCATATTAGTTCACTGCTCAGAATGGGCCATCCGGCCAGCTAATTTTTATATTCCTAACATTAATATTAAGAAAAAAGTACTTTTTAAATTTTGTAATATTTCGAACATCTGCGTTTTAGCCGCTGAATTCAAATCAAGGGCTTGGTATTGCAAAAGCGTCCAATAAATGACTGTGGCGTAACATATCTATGGTCCCTTCTGTCGAGTTGCTTACTTTTTATGTCAACTTGGGAAACGTGACTTTCTCCGTTTCCCCCCCAATTGCGTCTCCTTAGCCTTTCTAGTCTCACGCAATCTTTCCAGTCATATTTTTTTCCTTTTTGATCCGCCGTTCCCCTCCTGTCTAGCGAGTCAATTTTTATGGAGGGTGATGACCCGCGGTCTGGGCGATCATGTACATCAGCAGCCTACGCATTATGTTTTTTATCCTTATAGGTTATCCTTGGAGGTATTTTACCGTTGTATCTCTGTCAATTTCACTACAAAGATCATAAAGGAAGAAAGACTTGGAGACAAGCCTGTAAGAGAAAGATAACATCAAGAGATGGAGATGAAAGAGTCTATCAGAGTGCACCATCAAGACAAGAGACAGCAGACGTTCATTACAGTAGACCTTCGGTGTGGAAATGGCAGCTAAAGATTTTCGTTCTTCAGGTGAACAGAGCTAACGGTTAATTCTAGTATGCGGGACACGTACAAGAAAACTTACCCGTAAGGTAGGTCAACGGAGGCTGTTTTACCACTGGTATAAATACATTTTTTAAGCACCCACGTAGATATTGATTGTCAGCGATAACGTTAGATACTTAATTTTCGCTGTAATAAATGTGTTAGCAGTTATTTTCCGCCCATATATAATCTCCCCTATCAGGTAATGAACTATTTGTGTCGACCACATAAATTGTCGTTCAAGACGACATATTTGTTAGCATGTTTATGTACTGTTGAGTGTTTGAACTGTCAGCATAGTGCACAGAAGGACAGAAGATCACACTGATTTATACATTAACGACTACAGCGTCCCACGTTTTCAAAATACTGGTGGTGTTAAACAGTCGTGTCCTATTTTTTAATTTATACATAATCAAATGTGTTTACTGGATATCATCATCATTATCGTCATCATCATCATCAACAACATCATCATCATCATCAACATCATCATTTCATCATCATCATCATCTTCATCTTCATCATCATCAACAACATCATAATCGCCATTATCATCATCAACATCATCATCAACATCATAATCATCATCAACAACAACATCACCATCATCAACATCATAATCGCCTTCATCATCATCAACATCATCAACATCATCATCACCAACATCATTATCATCATCATTATCATCATCAACATCATCATCATAATCAACATCATCATCATCATCATAATCGCCATCATCATCATCAACATCATCATCAACATCATCATCATCAACATCATCATCATCACCATCATCATCAACATCATCATCAATATCATCATCATCATTATCATCATCAACATCATCATCATCATCAACATCATCATCAATATCATCATTATCGTCATCAACATCATCATCAACATCATCATTATCAACATCATAATCATCATCAACATTATCATAATCACCATCATCAACATTATCATCATCATCAACAACATCATCATCGTCATAAACATCATCATCAACATCATCATCATCATCATCATTAACATCATTATCATCATCATCAACATCATCATCATTATCAACATCATCATCATCAACATCATCAACATCATCATCATCAACATCATCATCAACATCATCATCATCATTATCAACATCATCATTATCAACATCATCATCATCAACATCATCAACATCATCATCATCATCATCACCATCATCACCATCATCATCATCATCATTCACCTCACCAAGAAGCACAAACCTTCAACAAGTCTACCTTCCTGTACCATCAGCTCCAAGCTTGTCCATTCCTTCTTCATCCCCGTCATGCCTGTCACCAGTTCTCTTCCCCATGTGTTCCTTGATTGTCCTCTTCCTCTCTTACCCTAGGGGTTCCAGAACAAGGACGGCCTGGTACTGCTTATAAAGTGTGTCCTATCCATCGTTAGAGTCATCTTCTCATTTCGTGTTTCACTGACACTGGTTCTTGTCATCAGTTTCGCATTAGTGATCTTGTCATCAGTTCCACATTAGTGAACTTGTCATCGGTTCCACATTAGTGAACTTGTCATCAGTTCCACATTAATGAACTTGTCATCAGTTCCACATTAGCGAACTTGTCATCAGTTCCACATTAGTGAACTTGTCATCAGATCTACTTTAGTGAACTTGTCATCAGTTCCACCTTAGTGAACTTGTCATCAGTTCCACATTAGTGAACTTGTCATCAGTTCCACATTAGTGAACTTGTCATTAGTTCCACATTAGTGAACTTGTCATCAGTTCCACATTAGTGAACTTGTCATCAGTTCCACGTTAGTGAACTTGTCATCAGTTCCACATTAGTGAACTTGTCATCAGTTCCACTTTAGTGAACTTGTCATCAGTTCCACATTAGTGAACTTGTCATCAGTTTCACTTTAGTGAACTTGTCATCAGTTTCACATTAGTGAACTTGTCATCAGTTGCACATTAGCGAACGTCATCAGTTCCAAATTAGTGATCTTGTCATCAGTTCCACATTAGTGAACTTGTCATCAGTTTCACATTAGTGAACTTGTCATCAGTTGCACATTAGCGAACGTCATCAGTTCCAAATTAGTGATCTTGTCATCAGTTCCACATTAGTGAACTTGTCATCAGTTCCACATTAGAGAACTTGTCATCCATTTCACGTTAGTAAACTTGTCATCAGTTCCAAGAGGACATGCACACCATCATAGCTGGCAGACGCTGGAGCTGGGTTGGCCATGTCCTCAGAAGAGACCCCGATGCCATCACAAGAACAGCTATGCTATGGACCCCTGAAGGAAAACGAAAGAGAGGCCGACCAAAAACAACTTGGCCGAGGACTGTGGAGGCTGAGATGCAAAGAATGAACCAGAGTTGGGGTACTGTATGAAGGATGGCCGCCGACCGAGCAAAGTGGAATCAATTTGTTGTTGCCCTACAAGACGCCACCAGGCGTAATGGCCACTGACTGCTTTGACGGTCGGCGGCTAAGGATCAAAGAAGAAGAAACATGCAGTAACGTTAAAATGATTAAATCGAAGTTAAATGTGTAACATTACAAATAACAAAATTTAATTATCACTTTTGGTTTTAACAGTTAGAAAATCATTTGAATAGTTATGGATCGAGAAAGTTATCATCACAGCATTCAGAAAATGTGAGATTGGGTACCACAGAGTGATTTTTGTTTGCACAGAAACACCAGAGAAAACAATGCAGTTTGGAAGCTCTTGGAAAAGCATGAAAGTGGGTCCTTTATTTTTTAAAATCGAACAAAAAATAAAAAAGTTACGGCATTTTTAAAAGTGTAGGTACTTTCGCAAAGATGAAAAAGTTACATCACACCAACTTCAGAGTGCTCCCGTTTTCTTAAATATAATCTTAGAACCTTCTCTGACAAACAGCGTACAGCCTACTATACACTGATCACATAAAGAAAACTATAGGGCTACATCATGAATAATAAATTATCAATATATTTGAGACCAAAAATTGCAAATCATTACCGAAAAATGTAGTATTTTGCATGAACATCAATTTTCACATCATCATATTTCAAAAAATATAAAAGGTACAAGCTTTAAATATGTACATATTAATCTGCATACTACACAAATACAACCCATTTTTTCAGAGGATTTGAACATCTGTTTGTTCTTGTATAAATTTTTAAAATATGTCCAGAGGCCAATTAGTCGCAGGGGAAGGGGAAAAAAATGTGAAAATTAAGAAATTTTTTTTTTTGAAAATCCTGTCCATGTTTCATTTTAAAAATCATTTGTAGGCAATAATTAACAACATCTAAACAATAATTAACAACATCTAAAAGCTATTTTTTTTTATAAAACAACTGATTATTAGCATTAAAAAATATTTTTTATACCATCGTTGTATGAGTCATATGCAACAGTAAAATTCCAGAAGTGAATTTTCTTTACATGTATAGAGCATTACATGTACTATTATTATATCGTACATGTAGTGCATTGAAAATCAGGACGAACCTTAAAACTTGAAAAGTGCACAGCCAGTTTAAATTAAGATGTATATTAATTAACATGAATACGTGAGTCTGAACTATTTAAAGTGCATTTCATGAAAGCTGTTTATAATAATTATATATATATTTACTTTCGAGATAAGACTATCAACTAGTGCCTGCTAGTCCAGACATTTCAGTACACCGTCAGCTACTTTAGTTATGGTATTTTCCGGTTTCCTAGCCTTGACTCAATATGTCGGCCATTGGCATTGGGCCTTGCGATATCATTCGCTTTTGAGATATAATTCACTCTATTACGTTGCAAAAGAAACCTTCATTTAATTACCAATTAATCAAAACATGCATTTTTTATTCAAATTGGTAACTTTCTTAGCTTTTCAAGCTCATGAAAAAATTAGATTGATGTGCGAATGTCTGAAGTGGTGATAACACATTCAATCCACGCTGCTACACAAACTATGCGATCGTGTTAAATTGCTAAATAATATTAAAACTATTGTAAATTTTACATTTGAAGTTCACAATATTGTTAATAAGTAATATACTTACGTATAGTCATCTTCAAATTAGAAGATGTGATGAAATTTGAACACGAACCAACATATGTGGCATGCCGATCTTGATCGACATCGGGGGTGACCCCGGTCGATGTAAAAGCCTCACTCTCCATTTTTCGCTAAAATTCTTGGCTAAGAGAGCGTTACTCAAAGTCAATTCGCTCCACCAGCAAATATAAGAAGTCTTTGATATTTTACAGAAATAAATAAAAATGGCTCCCAAATCTTCTCATACCAATCAAGGAATTATAACACCACTTAGTATGTCAAATCTTGTAAATTTTCAACTTCACTTCGAGAAATCGACATCTTCCACTTTGTTTTCTACAGCTTGCATTATGCGAAATTAAAGCTATGCATCTGCCCTGTGTAATGGTGAAAACCGCATGCAAATCAGAGGTCCGCTGGTGAAGCGAAACCCGTTTGAATGAAGCGGGGTGAGGCAGAAAAGTGCGGAGTACGCAGCGCGCCGGGGCCAACTACGCGTAACGGTGCTGTTTGTTTTTATTAGTAAAAAAATACTTCAATAACTTTTATTATTCAGGAATTAATATATTTCAAAAGAGAAGAAGATGAAGAGTATCGTGATATAAATTTTATTGCAATCCGCTTAATAGCAAAGGGACAGTGTCGACTTAAACTTGACGAATTTCCATCAGTTTTCTCCACTTTTGTCCGTTTTCAACAGCAGGAAGCGGGCACTTTGTGGTACCTAGTGAGATATTACAAGAAGTTCAAGTGGCAGCACATATTTGAACTTAGCTGCCAATGACGGTCCTGCTCCTTCTTATGGGTTGGTTCCTTTCACTCTGCTCGCACTCGTCTCTGATCAAGGTTGTCGGGGATAGCTCGTTTCCCAGAAATGTCAAGGAGAGTCTACCACGTCAGTCCTTCGTCTTAAAGCTTAGGCTACGGCTCCCTTCTTGTTCCAGAGATGGTACTTTCTGCTGGTACCACCAATAACTATGGTAAAGAATAGCAAGGATCACTCTTCTGAGTATGGCGTTTTCCACCCCATAGTTATGGGTTTCTTTCTTCCCATACCACCATCCCAATTACTCAGACTTTACCCTCGATGAGAATTAAATTTAATCCCTCAGGATAAAACTTTCTTTACATTTAAATAGAATAGATTTCATAGTTACTTTATATTTAAATGAAAAGGTTAATAATACAGATAGAGTCTGTTTACATAAACATCTTCACTGATTGAAAAGTGTTCACAATATAAATTAAAAATGTTTTCATTTATGTTTACACTGACACGTTTGAAACTTTAAAATGAATATTTTCATATAGACATTAACACTGGTTTAAGCTTGAAAACTTACATTAATTTTAAAGTGACTATGTTTATAGGGACATTTACACTGCTTTAAAAATGTAAGTATTAAACTTAGAATGTACATCATTTATTTCAGCTTTCCCTCCCTGCTCCATGGGGAACCTGGAACTACTTTACGCTTTTAGTTCTCTTTACGAAACTAGCAGTAAAGCAAGCACCAGCCCGTGCAGTGATAGTTATTGAATCATCTTTCTGTACCTTGAGGTTGCCCGCCTCACATAACGTTGACATCCAATTGCGAGTTTCACATATTGAAATTTATTTGGTAATATACATATATACGAATTTGTTCACATGTTGGTAATGAAACATGAAATGAAAAATGCAATACTTACCCCAATCAGGGCTACAGACTTGTTGCTCAGATGAATAAAAGAGACGAGTCGGTCTCTTACACGCGTCTGGGGTGTCTTTAATTTGAAAATAGATTCCCTCTTTAGTTTCCAAGTCCCGGTGTTCCTTATTAAAATGTAGAGATTTCCTGTGCTTTGTAATTCTTATTTGTTCTCCAATAAAAGGTTCGGTTAAAAAAAGGAATTATGAATCTAGTCTTCACTCTGGCGAGGTCTGATGTTGTCTTGGCGAGCGTGAAATTCACAGTGAAAACAACTGCGAAAATGGTTTGACGACTATATTCCTATCTTCCCAAGCATTGTTATGAATCTAATCAGAAAGATCCAATCACTTCAAATCATGCGGAAAGGGTGAAATGATTTCAAAAATATTCCGACATTGGATAATTTTGAACGTAAGGCAGAGGTCAACTCTCCCATATATGGTAACATGATGTCCGATGCCCGTGTGTACAAACTTACAGACAGATCGGGAAACTAACATGCCAACATGTGTAAGCTGTAATGCTTATTACTTTATTATAAAGTAATGTTGTCATAACAAATCGGCCGGGAAGCGATTATGTCAAACGTGTCTGCCCACATGTGTCACTGTTGAGTTCGTTTTATGGTTGAGTACAGTTTATACTGGTGAAGAGGTAGCTTCAAACGCGAATGGTTAAAATGAACGAATGTCAACAATATTCTTCTAACGAACTTCAACAAGTAGTGAACTGGGCAAGTACTGGCAGTACATAAGTCGGTGATGACTGTACATCGATTTTATTCAACATGACACAGACGGAGTGGACAAGACTAACATCGTCACAGGCGCAAAGATCATACATCAGCATAATGGTAATTACTTTTAAAGTTCCTGAAGATTCTCTACCATAAAGTCCTCTGACTCAAGTGACTAAGGATCACAAACTGTTACCGTATAATATTCTTCTCATTCAAGTCCGTTGACCTTCTCTCAAGGACGTCTATCATGGTAACGTATTCATACTCAAGGATAAAATCTTCCATATCATACTTCACAATCCCATACGTTCTCCAAAACATAACGTTAGATAGCATATAGTTTCAAACAAAGTCATACACGATAATACGAACAGGTTAGAGATTCCAGTTGACTAACCTCTCCCATTCTATGCCACGCTTCTGGCATTGTTGTAACAGCATATTAAAACATGTGCATAAGGTAATCAATAACTTCTTCCACTCGTAGGAATCCTTCTTCTACGATACAAATCCTAAAGGCAAACGACTCTGTAGATCCATTCTAGGAATAACATCTTCCCGCTAGACTAGTATTAGAGCGGCCTTATAATACAGCTTTAAATAAGAAGTGGGGCGATAACTTACGTGACATTGCTGCCATTGGTTTCGACCTGAAGACCAATACAGATCACTAGAATAAAATGGCTTTCCATAAACATGCCATTGAATACAAATATAATATAACAATCATGGACATAAACAAGTTCCATGTTGCCCTTCAAATCATGACGTCAGAAACTACTCAACTAGGTTACCCGTGCGTCCCAAAGCAACACTCACTGCTTCGTGCACGTCAGTGCGCGAATCATTCGACCGCACAAATAATAAAACTATATCAAGAATGGTGCGTACATTTGGCAGGACCGAAGACTACCCCCTTAGGTAATAAATGTACGTAACAGCTCCCTTATTACCTCCCCTTAAAAAAATTAATTCTATTAATTTTTTTCGAACTAATTACTCGAGAGAGGTGAGTCAAAAACTACAACAAGATATGAAATGCATAAAGTTATATCATATTAAGAAAAGAATATTAAATTGAAATCAATATAACTAAATGACAGTATGCATTAAAGCACACATCCACTATCGACCTACTTTGGAACGATGTGGTAATATACGAAGTAAAACAAGTTGAAAAATGAAAAAGAAGAAACCATAAAAAAAGATGATAATAAAATTCAACTAAGTTTTCAAAAAAATTTGAAACATATGATTTCAAAAATGAAAATGAACAGCAACACTGATGATAATCAATGATAAGAGAATCAATAGAACAGAAAATTTTAAAATACAACATGCAAAATGAAACAAAGCATAATTAAACACTTTAAGAAGCAACACACTTACTATTTTCTAACACTAGTAAGTTTGACTAGTTATCTAAAAGTGAGATATCATGACTAAGACCCGTGAATGTAGGTATTACCTGACAACTAAGAAAGTTAGTTTGTGTGTGATCCATAATCAATTAAATAGATTAAGTTGAATTAATCTAATTTATATATTCCTTAATTACTAACAAATAACTAGTTAACAATATATTCTAAATAATTCCAGTATCACTCATTGTCAATGTTCAGTTGTAACTAGTTAGTAATAGACGCGACGATGTACTGAATGTTCCATACAAGATAAAATATATTCTCGCACACGCCATGTAGTGTAATATGTTCCATAGGAATAACAAATGTATATTTGTAGCTCTTAACAATGTTGCCATATTAATAAAAAGTTACTGTAGTACCAATGTTCGCGTACTAAGAAAACGTTAACATAGTATCAATAACAATGTACAAAGTTATTCATGTTTCGGTGAGGATGTTTCACCATCTGGAAGTGGTTTAGTTTCGACACGTTCACTTGGGCATCTTGAAAGACAGTCTGCGAACACATTCTGCACTCCAGGAATAGCTCGTATCTCAAAATGGAACGGTTGAAGCGCTATAGCGTAACGCGCTGACTTTGATGACTTAACGTTCCCTGTATTCAGTGCGGTAAGAGCTTTCTGGTCAGACTCCACCACAAAGTGTGATCCGAGGAGATAACGATCCACTTTAGTGATTGCCCAGACAAGAGCAAGGAGCTCTTTATCCAGAACGGAATATTTCATCTCGCTCGTTGTGAGCTTTCTGGATACGTACATAACCGGAAATAAGGTGCCTCCGTATTCCTGCATCAAAACTGCCGCAATAGCGTAGGAAGAAGCATCACTGCGAAGAACAAAGGTGAGATCTTTGTTAGGCAACCTTAAAAAAGGCTTATTTGAAAAAAAATTGTTTTATATAGTCTAAAGCCGTTTGGTGATCCTGCGACCACTTTATTACATTAGATGTGCCTTTTTTTAGTAACGAAGAAAGAGGTGCAGTTATAGTAGACAAATGAGGGATGAATTTAGAATAGAACTGTATTAGTCCTAAGAGCGACCTCACTTGTTTTTTTGTCTTAGGTGCTGAGATGTTTAAAATTTTAGAGACGTTACTGTCTTCTATATACATTAAACCGCGACCTATACGGTGACCAAGAAAGGAGATGTCATGAAAACCGACAAAAGCCTTTGAAGGTTTCGCTGTTAAGTTATAATCCAGTAAGGTAGAAAGTAAAGATTTTAAACCCTGAATATGTTCATCCCAAGAGTCACTGAAAAGGCAGATGTCATCTATATAAGTAATGACATCGGGACGATGAGACAATATGCGGCGCATCATGCGTACAAAGGTAGCTGGCGCATTCATTAACCCGAATGGCATAAAATTCCATTGAAAAAGACCCCGTGGTGTCGAGAAAGCGGTGAATGGCTTTGCTTTAGGAGTGAGTGGCACTTGCCAATATCCCTTTGAAAGGTCAAATTTCGAAAAGAATGTAGCATGAGATAATCTCTCCAATAAGTCATCTAAAAGAGGTAATGGTTCCGCATCGAATTTTGTAACTTTGTTTAATTTCCTGTAATCTACGCAAAGACGTATATTGTTGTCTTTCTTCCTAATGATTACCATGGAAGAAGAATATGGTGATGAAGATGGTTCAATTATATTTAATTGGAGCATCTCATCCAATTCCTTATCAACCTTATCACGAAAGTGTAAAGGAATAGGATATGGGCGAACTCGAATAGGCGTATCGTCAGTCAGAATAATGTCATGTTGGATGACTGACGTATGACCTGGGATGTCAGTGAGGACATCCTCATACGAGTGTAGAATATTAGAGACTTGCTGACGTTGATCAGCCGAAAGAGTAGATGAGATCGTAACATCATTCCATTTCTCAGTGGAATGGAGTGGTACAACTGGTATTGGTAGTTGTACATCATCGAAAGAAGATTCCTCTTCTTGGATGACTGACAAACTAGAATAGTGTTGAATAGGTGGTGTAGGATCGTCAGTTGCCTGAAACACTGACTGTAGATAATCAGGACGTGAGTAATACTCCTTCAACATGTTAATGTGGAAGGTTTTATGTTTACCATTAACATCAACGATGTAGTCGACATCGGATATTCTTGAGATGATCCTGAAAGGACCTCTCCAGGTAATTAAAAGACGATTGTTATGCGCAGGTAGTAAGACAAAAGCTTCATCACCAGGTATGAGCTGGCGAAGACGTCTATACTTGTTTGCAAATAGACGAGCTTTTTCTTTGGCTTGTTCAGATGATGCAGTAGCCAGTCTACAAGCATCTATGATTCTCTTTCTCAGAGAGATCACATACTCATAAGAGGATTGAGTTTCCTCTTCAATATTCTCGTCAACCAATAAGTCGTGGATTAACGACATAGGACCGCGTGGTTGCATGCCAAAAACAAGCTGGAATGGAGAAAACCCCGTAGCTTGATTTTGTACCTCGCGATACGCAAAGAGACAAGCGGGTAGGACCCGATCCCAGTCTTGGGGATGGTCTTGAGTCATCTTACCCAACAACTGCTTGAGTGTCCTATTGAGACGCTCAATTAACCCATTTGACATCGGATGATAAATAGAACTAAGAGATCTGTCTATACCTAATGTCTTCATAACTTGAGACATGGATTCAGAAATGAACTGAACCCCATGATCCGACAAGATTTTCCGTGGAAAACCAATGCGTGAGAAGATTAACATCAATGCCTCTGCTACACTGGCAGATGAAGTGTTCTTGAGAGGGATGGCCTCAGGCCAACGAGTGCACATATCAATGCACGTAAGGATATGCGTATGCCCTCTAGCAGATGGAAGTATCGGACCAATAATGTCAATGGCCATTTTATCAAATGGTCTAATCGGGATGGCCGCAGCTTGAATAGGAGCCGCATGAAATGGACCCCGTACCTTAACTTCCTGACATATCAAACAGGACCGACAATAGAGAGTGATGTCCCTATGGACGCCTGGCCAGTAGAATGCCGAAAGCACTCTGGATTTGGTACGCGAAAAACCCATATGGCCCGCACATTGCGAGTCATGCGCATGTCGTAATATACGAGATCTCATAGAGGATGGGACTAAGATCTGATAACATAAGGATGAATCCTTTTCCCATATTACTCTAACCAAAATCCCATTTTTAAGTATAAAGTCATGTCTAGATTTTGCAAGTTTGTTGCTTGTTTTCTTTTTGTTAACATACTGAAAATTTTTTTTTAATGAATCATCATTCTTTTGCAATGTAGCAAACAACTCCCGTGAAATAGGAGCATCATCATCACAAGTGGTATGAACTGTAGGTTCAATAGGTGTATCATGCGACATATTAGTAGCTTGCGCTCTAGTCACTACTGCATTTGCAGTTTGAATATGTCGCTCTTCCCATTCAGCAATTTGCTGTGCTGTACACTCTTTAATACCATGTATGCGACCAAGTATTAAATCACAAATTGGATTTGGAAGAAGACAAGCCGGATCTGTCCTGAAAAAAATGGTGTATGAAGTGTTATAATGGCTGTGGGAAATGTTTCCACAGTTCCGCCAAACGTCACACATTTCACAACCCTGCCCGTCGCACAACTAGGGTCGATCAGTGAAGTCCGGACGCCCACAGTGGTACAACCTGAGTCGAATAAAAGAGAGCATAAAATATTGTTAACAAATCCTCTGTTAAACTTAAGAGAGCCCTGTCCCTGGTGTACTGACGCAGCAGTGGCCGTACAGACTGCAGGTAGACTAGGCAAGGTATGTCCGCAACGCAGCGTCGTGATCGCCTTGGGCTGGAAAAGAGTAGAGCATTCTGAACAATCTTTGACTTGGGTACAATCAAGAGAACAAGACATAGCATTGTGAGTTTCAGCTACTTTACCCTGTTCAATGTTAGCCTGTGTATCAATTAAAGAGACATTAGAATGTCTAACCGTATTACTTGACGATCTATCTCTGCGACGCGATCGATTTTGATTATTGTCATTAAAATTGCCATAATTGTCATTTCTGCTAGAGTTAAAATTTGGATGTGTCCGATAATTTGTATAATTAAAGTTATGATGTTCTTTAAAATTTTTATTCCAAGAACCTTGTTTGTTTTGCGGACCCTGAGATTTTGATCTCCAGTTTTGTCTATTATAATGTCCTTGATTATTTTTAAAATAATTGTTACCAAAATCTCGTGATCTGTGAGCTTGGTTCCAAGAAACATTAAATGGAGCAGATTGTTGAAATTGCTTCCCTTTGTAAAAGTTATCATTGTTAACATTGTAATTATTTCCCTTATTGACATACCTATCAGCACTAAAAGAACGATTGCGTGAAAAATTGTTTTGTTGTGCTGCAAAAGCAACAGGCAATTCATTCTTAATCTGTGCATTACTTAGATCCATGGTTGGGTGAGCAGTGCAAAAATTTTTTGCATGTTCTTCTAAATTTTTCATTGATAAAGGTTTCCTTTCGTGTAAAAATGCGAGAAATGTAGGATTTATAGACGAAAGTACCTTATCGCGCATCAGTAAATCGAAGAGACCTTCATACGACTTTTCAATTTTGGATAATTCGATCCATCTTTCTAATGTTAGTCGTATCTGTGACAGAAAATCACTAAAATTTCTGCCAGATTGAGGTAGTAATGTATGAAATCTTAAACGATATTCGTCTTCTGTCATTTGGAATTTTTGCAGAAGTGCCGCTCTAAGAGCATTATAGTCATTTTTCTCACCAATGCTGGTGGTATGATAAACTGCTAATGCATCCCCTGTAAGTAATCTGGATAAATATGTACAGTATAGCGCTTTATCCACGTTATAAGACCCACAAGTGGCCTCAAACCTATCTAGGAAGAATATTACGTCATCAGACGGGGGATTAAATTTTGGTAATTTAAGGTGAATTTCCTTAAAATGATCCTGTCTGGATGAAGTTTGGCTTTCAAGAGTTCTCTGAGAATTAGCTTCCTGAGTTAACCTAAGTCTCTCATATTCTGACTCTGCTAATTTCAGTTCATGCTGTCGTTTTTTTTCATTCTCTTCCATCTCAAGCTGAAGTCGTTTTACATTTTGTTCAGCTATTAATCTCCTCTCTTCTATTTCTTTTTGTTTCTGTTCCATTTCAATTTTAAGTCTTTCTTCAGACTCCTTTTGCTTCTGTTCTGCTTCTCGCTGAAATCGTTTCTCTTCTAATTCAGCGGCCAATCTCATTTTTTTCTCCTCTTCCTCAGCTATAAATTTCCTCTTCTTTTCATCCTCCTCAGCAGTTAATCTCATTTTTTTCTCATTTTCCTCAGATTCAATCCGTTTTTGATCTGCCTCAAATTTCAAATTTTCCAATCTTAACTTTTCAGCCTCTAATCTTTGAGCTTCCAACCTTTGAGATTCTTTATATTCCGACATAGCGAATTGTCGTACCTCTTCAGGAGGTATTTGCAAAGCTTTTGCTTGCTTAATGAAATAATCTAGTGAATACATAATGCTTTATAAGTAGTCACAATACTCTTGATTTATAAAAATGATAATTAATCAATATAAATTAATTAACCTTGTTACTATAACAAGTGTTCTTCGTTCCTGTCCTTAGAACGGTATAATGTTATCATATAATTATTAAATATGTTAATAATCAATAAATTTATGTAATCAAATGTCATGAAATGAACAACGAGAAAGACAATAGAAACAATACCGACAAGACATGATGAACTGGACGGGTGAACACAATCGTAGAAATAAAAAAAAATAAAAATGTATAACTAAAATAGAATATCGTAAAAATATACGACGATAACTACGATCAGATAATTAACAGTACAATTGACAACACAGTGTAAAAACATATGCTTTGTAAAAAACTGAATGACAGGAAAGGTGAGACGGACAATAATCACATACAAAATACATCCTGAAACTAAGGTACAAGTAAAAATAGCTACCAAAAACAACGATTAAAACTTGACACTACAGCTAAAACAGTCAGGTGTCACAGACTACCAGACACAGTGGACCAAAGATCCTTCTATGCTCACGCATAGGAACATTCCACTGCGGGAAGTCTGCAAAATAATGTCCTACAGAACACTTAAGACGGACCTGTGGTGAAACTGGTATTTTCCCGTCCTAAGTCGCCATTCACAACCTCCCACGAAGAATACAACACATATAACATGTAACATGTAAAATATAGATATGGACATATCACGGAAGGCACAGCTAAAAGTAATAAAGCGTATAAGGAGAACACGTTATACTTAACTCGCGTGCAGGTAAAAAATCAATGTGCCTCGTCTCCGTGTATGTATGTTTGAGGATAAAATACTTCGTTCTGAGTATTAGACCACAGCTCGCACGTAATAGTGACCAAGAGATGATCCCAAGATGTTGTCGCCTTGAAAGTTCAGATCTTCAGATGATCCTAAGATGTTGTCGCCTTGAAAGTTCAGATCTTCCATTGCTGATACTTGTATAGGGTACGTTTCCTGTGAAATTCTAGATTTCATAAACACACTGGAGCACCAATTACTGTTGAGTTCGTTTTATGGTTGAGTACAGTTTATACTGGTGAAGAGGTAGCTTCAAACGCGAATGGTTAAAATGAACGAATGTCAACAATATTCTTCCAACGAACTTCAACAAGTAGTGAACTGGGCAAGTACTGGCAGTACATAAGTCGGTGATGACTGTACATCGATTTTATTCAACATGACACAGACGGAGTGGACAAGACTAACATCGTCACAGGCGCAAAGATCATACATCAGCATAATGGTAATTACTTTTAAAGTTCCTGAAGATTCTCTACCATAAAGTCCTCTGACTCAAGTGACTAAGGATCACAAACTGTTACCGTATAATATTCTTCTCATTCAAGTCCGTTGACCTTCTCTCAAGGACGTCTATCATGGTAACGTATTCATACTCCAGGATAAAATCTTCCATATCATACTTCACAATCCCATACGTTCTCCAAAACATAACGTTAGATAGCATATAGTTTCAAACAAAGTCATACACGATAATACGAACAGGTTAGAGATTCCAGTTGACTAACCTCTCCCATTCTATGCCACGCTTCTGGCATTGTTGTAACAGCATATTAAAACATGTGCATAAGGTAATCAATAACTTCTTCCACTCGTAGGAATCCTTCTTCTACGATACAAATCCTAAAGGCAAACGACTCTGTAGATCCATTCTAGGAATAACATCTTCCCGCTAGACTAGTATTAGAGCGGCCTTATAATACAGCTTTAAATAAGAAGTGGGGCGATAACTTACGTGACATTGCTGCTATTGGTTTCGACCTGAAGACCAATACAGATCACTAGAATAAAATGGCTTTCCATAAACATGCCATTGAATACAAATATAATATAACAATCATGGACATAAACAAGTTCCATGTTGCCCTTCAAATCATGACGTCAGAAACTACTCAACTAGGTTACCCGTGCGTCCCAAAGCAACACTCACTGCTTCGTGCACGTCAGTGCGCGAATCATTCGACCGCACAAATAATAAAACTATATCAAGAATGGTGCGTACATTTGGCAGGACCGAAGACTACCCCCTTAGGTAATAAATGTACGTAACAGTCACACAGTCAGTAGTCTCGTTATCTGTCATATGAGTACGCAAATAGTCAATGTCTGCCCATCTAAGTTACTAAACGAGTCGTCTTATCAGCGGTTCAATCTAAACATGCCGCGAATATCTTTTCAGTTGCTCATCACAAGCTAGTATGACCGGGTAACAAACAGGAGACATCACCAAGAGGAGAGTCGAATGATTTGATAAAATCAAATATTTGCTGCTTAGCAGAAAAATAACGAAGAAAGAAAGAAAGAAAAGTGCGATACTTGAGAGCGCATAATACAAATCAGTACCACGAATGTACCGATACTGCCAGAGTGAAACAAAGATCGTGAGGAGGTCGTCCATTTCGTCACAACGATTATGTGTGAAAGTATTTTCTGCTCGACAGAGCTTCATTTCGTACATTTTATAACGGATTTACTCAAAATAAACTGAAATGACGTCATGCCGGGATAGTATGGTAGCAGATGCGAATTTGAACAGAAGTGGATCTGCAAGGAGAGATGCAGATTGTGTTTTAATGCGAGAGGTCGCATGCGTGTTTGCTCCAGTCTACTTTGTTTTCCCTGAATTTTACCATCACTAGGACACCAATATACTCCGTTGAGGTGTTCCTAGCTTCTTTGAATGTCAGGGAGTAATTTCCATTATTGTGTCGAATGTATCAAATATATTAAACTGTTAAGAATGCAAAGACAGCGTCTCCATAGCGGAACAGACTGCCTTACGACGTTATGAAGACTGTATATTACTGCCTTTACCATTGGGTGTGAAAATATTATTTTACTTGATGGAGCTATGTAATTTTACATAAATAAAGTGTATCTTGTGAACGTTGAAGAGGAGTTTCGCTTACATTAAAATTCAAGTTAATACGTGTCTGTTGACATACCCCTATGTGTGTATTTGGCCACATATATTGTTTCGATTATTATATATTACTACAACTGATGGACATCAATTGATATTCTGGGCTGCTCGTCCGCTGAACCTGTACTGTTTTATCACCTCTCAGCTTTCAATTAGAAGACAAATGCATTCGAATGGCTATAGCCTTTATAAAGCTCATTTCATAGATAGCTCACGGCTGTTAATATGACATTCTGCACATCAATTTTTTTGGGCCCGTGACACTGGCTTCACGTAGCAATTGGATTTTGTAGAACGAGCACAGTTTCACATACTGATACAGCTTCCCTGAAGCTGCTACATCGAGGACTGTTTTCTAAAATCTACTATATGTGGACTTGTGGTGCTTTTCCACGTGCTAGTGCGTTACGTTTACTGACCGACTGTGCAAGAATTGCGTTTTGAGGTGTTACGGGTGATATTACTCTTGTAGTAATGGTTGAAAGTATTGCAAAGTTCAATGACAAAATAGGCATCGTACTGACAAACACGAATGGAGACGGGTAAGGACATAATGACATCAGTTCTGACGAATCCAAGCCGTGAGGTGGATGGGTCCACATAATATGCTTGACGTTTATTAATAATAGTAGATACCGACATCATGGAAAAAATGGCATGGCATATATATAGATACTTCGTCCTGTCCTTCAATAGTCTCGTATCATCAAACATTTCTGGCCGCTGTACTAGGGGTGCATACGAAATTTGATCACCCAAGTAATGTGGGTCAGACAAATGTAGATGCTGAATATTGTCTGGGCAGCTCTTGCAAAAAGACCCTTATGAGAGAGTTCTTAGTCTACTATCATTTACTGGACACAGTATCAAGGTTTTTGTCTTGTGTGGACTGGCCTATACTGTATGATAGGGGAACAACAGAAGTGATTGCGTCATCAATGGGCTGAACTGCCCATGGTAACTTTCCGGTGTTATGTCTTGCGGTTCGCACTAATGACGTGTCATCGAAGCATCATTTTTTGGTGATTCGTAAAGGCAGGGAGGATAGTGTGATTCGCTTGCAAAGCTAAGCGGGGTTTTCGAACGGAAGGTCCGGGGTTCGAATCCTGGGTAAGCCACTCATGTCTGTTGTTTTTCTGTTGTCTAGTGTTCTACTTATTTGTTTCCTACGAGTGCCTGATAACATATCTTTATGTTTGTCTCATTAATTTACTGTTTACAGGCCTCGGGTTTCCCTTCCGTATGTGTTATACATGTTTCTACCTCTTGTATCGTTGGGGGCTTGGTGTTAAATTGAGCTCCTGGCTTACTCGGCCATTTAAGGCCTGCCATGCTGCTGAGCGGCTCATCTTTGCAACCATCTAAAAATGTCATTCTAAGGTGTTCTTCCAGGTATTCTTTCCTGATGTTTAGAGTGCCCGCCCGTGGCTGCTCAAACATTTCTTTGGCAAACATGAAGGGCTTCCTGGAGAATCATTCCCTATCCCTTCCTTCTCTCCCTGCACAACCTTTCTGCTCTACAAAGGGCATTATGTTGGCCTTTCAGGTGCCCCCAAACCTGTCGTAACCCTTCCTTCTCTGTGGCCAATGCGTTCTTGAAAACAGTTTTCGGGCATGCTTCTTCTGTTTCCTAATTTTTTCTATTTTAATTTGTCTTCTACTTTTTCGCGGTGGGTTACTTTCCCTTGCCGCCCTGACTCCAAACACTTTACGACAGTGAAGATATATTATGTCGCCCAACATTTCCAGCTTTTTCTCCAAAGTTATCTGCTTCAGGTTGTTATCCAACTCTGTTGCCATGGCTTTGTCTAGCTGTTCCCAAAAGCCCTTTTTGACTGGGAGGTGGAAACTTGATTGCATCTCTCTTCCCGTCCAAGAAGTATGTGAGATCATCATCAGGCAGATCAACTTGAATATACTCAGCACTGTAGTTTGACTCCTTGCTGCGTTCTTCTAACGTCTTACCCGTCGTGACAGAGCGCTGTTGATCTCCCCCTGATGAACTCCCACACCCATTTTTCGTTCTGTGGATTTTCATTCCTATAAGCATTTTGTATTAGACTGCAAGATATTATGGATAAAACAAACATGAAGAGACATCACAATGTTATGGGTGACATGAATGCAAACATAGGTACAGTCAACAATGGCTTTAAAGAAATCATGGGAAAACATGGGCTAGGAATAATGAATGAAAATGGGGAACTATTCACAAACTTCTGTGCTTCTAATCAACTGACTATATAATGAAGCATGTTTCCACATAAGAGAATACACAAGGCAACATGGATATCACCAGATTATGGAACAGAAAATCTGATCATTTTTTCATAAACAGGTAGTTTGTTTCATCATTGCAGGATGTAAAGGTATGTAGAGGAACAGATATGGCATCAGATCACAATCTTTTGATAGCCAAAGTAAAAATTGTGACAGGCAGTGCGAAGGTAGTATAAAACAGAAGAGATAGAGTGAGTTAATACTTTACAAATTTGCATTAAGCTGTTAGCAGACTACATAACCTTATTAAAGGGAAGTAAAATAGCAGGAGAGTGTTTTGGGGAAAAGGGAGATAACTCTGTAATTGTGCTGTTGGAAATAAAATCGGGCATTTTATTTATAAAATGAAATTAGTTTAGAGATTAGGGTTTAACTAATTTGCATAGTGCTGTTAAAATTATAGTCAGCAGAGAAGAGTCTTTGACTTTGAGTCTGAGTTAGCAAAGGGAGAAGATTTAAAATTACGTCGCTTGAAGGTTTTAGTAAGTTGACCAAACAGCAACGCGCAAGAGAAAATTCGCAAAAGTGAACACTTTTATCGAAGAATTGTTGTAATGGAAAATCGGCGTATAAATAGCAAATCAGTCTGCTTTTGTGAACGCGAGTAGCGTTAGGACAAGCAAAGTTCTTGCTGTGTTAAAATGTTATAGTGGTGAGCGAGGTTTAGAATGGTACATTCGGGCAGACGAGCCACTGAGGTGGTTTGGTTTTCTTTGGTCACAGAAAAAGTATCTAAACTGTCTGCCTAGTCATTTAGCCACTCAGTACATCACTCTCCAGTGTAGATTTTGGCTGGTGTCAGCTACAAGTAATATTATGAAGGACAAAAATGTCAAGAAATGCAGTCGTTGATGGGTGAGAGCGCCGAGTCCAGCAGGTATGTGAGGTCACCTCATAGAAGTGAAATATGATAGACAGCTACTAGTAATGAAGAACAGTATGATAGACAGCCACTAGCAGTGAAGTGAAATATGTTAGACAGCCACTAGCAAAGAAGTGAAATATGATATATGTAACCGTATAGGCTACTATGTCGCTACAACTATTAGATGTCACAGTATAAATATAAAATATTATGTTGGTCACACTGTAAGAGTGAAAACATTGATACTAATTTTAAAAACCGGTTTGGTCAGTTGAGCCAGAACGGAAGAGGATACAAAACGTTTTGGCGCAAATCACTAGAGGTGATGCCTGCCGTCCTGAGAGGACGTGGACCCTTTGTCAGCGGTTTTTGCTGGGATTATTTGAATGCCATTGAGGTTGACATTTCTTGCCGATATTCTTGTGATTAGGATTATTTTGTATATCGCTAGAACAGTGGTGTAATTTCTAGTGGTTTTTTTCCTGTAGATCATTTACGTTAATTATCGTACGTTTGAGTATTGCTTTACTACACTATAGGGCTTAGCTGGTGAGCGAAAGTCATGGTTTATTCACTGTATAGGATATGTCGGTGATTATGTACTGTTATATTGAGCTGTTGATTATGGCAAGTAGATTGGCATTTCCATTGCATTGTTATTTCAGGTGTATTGCTAGCCGTGTGCGGATTTTGTGTGTGTACATTATTTATTAAAGGGTCTTTACCTATTCCCGGTTTTATTGGTTATTCAATTGTCAGCTACTGTATGCTATGGTCGTCCCCTAGTGGTTAGAGCCAAGTGTATGAAAGTTTTCATTAAATCCATAGTATAAGTAGTACATCTTCGACATTAGAATTATAGTAAAGTACTTAAGAATGACTAATTAGTAAAACTAAACACTTGTCAAAAATCAATGACATCATCAGTCATGACAAACATAAACCCATGATGTCATCAAACCTTGTGTGGCCTCCATACAAGTTAGGCCGGAAAACATTTAGATTAGAGAGAACCTAGAACAATGGTTGGTCATTCTGACTTAGTAACAATAATTTTAGACTAGAGGTTTTGTAGATAGTTAGGTTAAAGATTATTTTAACAGTCAGCAGGCCCCAAGACCAATCATAAGAAGGTTTCCGGTCTCTACTCCAATCAGAAATAATTTCATCCGGCAAGCAATAGCACCGGACTAGTATATAGACGAGTGCATCATAGTAAACAAAGAGTCTGAGACAGTTATCTCAGTGGCAAGAGTCAAAACTACATAAGGCGTTCTCTCTTGAGGTGTGGAGCAACCTGGCGCATCCCCTATTGAGAACAAAAAGCCTTTGACTTCTACGATAGGACAAGTGCATAACCGTCCAGACACCAACCACCAACCAGGGCCACCAGCGAGCGCTGACCCCTGCCACGAATTGTATTGTGGTTTTCTCCACATCAAGTGAGTTTCGAACTAGTTTTTTTTTTTAAATTTTGATTCGATATTTTATTTCGTTAGGTTTCCACAGAGTTCAGACATGCCATAACACGACTTCTAAAAGTAGTAAGCCTTTTGCCATGGAGGCTAAAGCTGGCAGTATTGCCCAACCAGAAATAAGGTTGGAGATGCCAGCCTTTTTTTTAAATACAGTTTTGCCTCGTTTTGGCGAGGCGCGTCCCGTTCAACCTAACCGGTTTTATATATATATATATATTTTTTTTAATTATCTCACATGAGGTCGCATTTTTCTGACTCGCTTGAGTCGCATTTCGAGCACGCCCGACCCCGGCCCTGGCCAAGACACATGGTCCTAGTCAAGGCCGGATATTAGGGCTCATCTCCAAACACTAAAAGACCAAATGACACAGAAGTGTCACTGTACTGATCTTTTGTGTTTAGATTACCCACTTACTTAGTCGGTTATATTAGGGCGCACGTCCAAATATAAAAGACCCATAGGTCTGATATGTTAGGATTGAGAAATCAAATGAATAAAGAAGATTTAATATACCTTCTTGGACTTCTCCAATATTCTAGATTTTTATAATTTTTCTTGACTTGGTTAAAGTTGCTGTTCACAATCAAACTCACATTCACGGTTTTGACAACAATAAGCATTTACAAGCATTCCTTATTACCTGGGTTTTTCCTTACTTCTGGAAGTAACAACTCTGGGGTATAGCCAGTCTTCCACAGAAGTATTCCAGTAAAGAAAGTCTCATGGTTATATCCCTTAAATCAAGGGAAGTAATAATACTTAACACCGTCACATAGACAGCTCCTAATAATGAAGTGTAATATGATAGACAACCACTAGCAGTGAAGTTACATATGATAAGAGCTTCTTGTAACGAAGTACAGTATGATAGACAGCTACTAAAACTGAAGTGCAGTTGGATAGACTGTAAAATATGTAGAAGTAGGGAAGCATAGACAATGGCTGAAAGTTCAACCCCTGGCGGTTTAGGCCAGACTTATATCCAAGACACGTTACAACAGTATTCCCAATTAAAATAAATCAAGACAGAGTTGAAGTTAGAGATAGCCAATGTTGAGTATAGATGAACAGCGACGTAGACGGAATGCAAGGAGAGAGACGTGTCACATGCAAATCAGATGAATTTAAATATGTAAATAAACTTTTGGATTTGAGTGTCACCGCTGTCACCGTGAGGTGTATTATCACATCGTTAAAGAAAATCATCAACCATCTGTACTGTCTGATTGTTGTAGTCAACGAAGTTTTTCATCCAAGCATTTATCATCATCATCTGCAACTATCCTTGTTTAGGGCAGTGATGGAACCACTAGTGATACGACACATTAATATAGCTGGTTCACGTTACCAGCCCTACTCTAACAGCATCAGCACACACGGCCACAAAATGAAACTCAAGAGATATGCACCATTTTATAGTTATAAATAACAATTTAATATAGGACATCTAAGAAATCAAGAAACGAGAGACACATTTACGGTCACAATCTTCAACAAATACAAAGTGCTCCAACATCTGGAAGATGAAGTGAATACAGAAGACCGCTGGCAGCAGATCAAAATTGTATGGAATGCGACATGTTAAAAAATACTGGGGAAAAGGGAACGGCAACAAAAGCATGGAAAACAACAGAAACCATCAGTAAGATAAAAGACAGACAAATAAGAAAGCAGATTGAACAGAAGCAAAATCAGACGTTACAAAGCCAGGGCTCAAGAAGTGCACACAGAAGTAAATAAAGACGTAAGAAGAAGCATCAAAAGAGACAAGGGGAAAGATATTGGGCAGTTGGCAAGAGAGGCAGAAGATGCTGCAGCCAAAAGAAATATAAAAGAACTACAGTAGAACTCCATTTATCCGAACCCCAATTATCCGAACATCCAATTATCCGAACACTTTGTCCAGAAAAAAAACCAGGTGCACCAGTCACGTTAGACTACATTTCTGAATCTTTTGATGCGGCAAGCTTCAAATGTGTGCGAACAATTTGTAGAGGATGGGATGGGCTAATGGTCGGTCGCTTACATACAGGAAGTCAGTTAGATCATTAGATCATAAAGTCAGTTAATATCTGGTTTACCAATCCAGTGTACGTGTGCGTTCTAGGCAGAGCACTGGCTAAACAGACAGTTCAACTTAAAATAATTGTCTCTGCTACTACAGCAGAATAATTTTGGTGTACAAGTATTTCTCTGTGCGATATGGCATCTTCCAGTAAGCCTAAAGCATATAAAAGGAACCGCAATGTTTTGTCAATTGAAACGAAAACAGAAATTACCAAGAGACCAGGAAAAGGTGAAACTGTGTCTTCACTTGCGAGGATTTTCAATGTTGGGAAAGCTACCGTCTCTGACATCAAAAGTAACAAGGATAAAATTATGAGTTTTGCATCGAAATTGGATAGTGAAAATGGGTCGAAGAAACGTAAAACCATGAGAAATGCGAAAGATTTGAAATTGGAAGAGGCTTTGTATATATGGTTTGTGCAAAGAAGAAGCAAAGGGGAACCTATCTCTGGCTCTATATTGTGTGAAAAGGCACTTCAGTTCAACAATCAACTTGACGGTCCTCCTGACTTTAATGCTAGGCAGGAATGATTAAGAAACTTTAAATCTCGTCATGGCATACGAGAATTGGAGATTCAAGGGGAATCTTTATGTAGCGATGCAACTGCCGCTGAAAATTTTAAAGAAACACTCTTGGCTTTTTTGGAAGAAGAAGGTTATTCACTCGATGATGTGTATAATGCCGATGAGACTGGCTTATACTGGAAATCAATGCCTCAAAAATCACTTGCATCTCAGCGCGAAGCAGCTGCCCCTGGGTTTAAAAAGTGCAAAGAGAGAGTAACAATTTTGGTAGCCGCGAATGCCAGTGGAAGTCATCGTTTACCGGTGCTAACGATCGGCAATGTAAAAAAAACCACGTTGTTTAAAGAATGTGACATGTCTCCCATTGTGCTACAAAGCACAGAAGAGTGCTTGGATGAATAGTGAAATATTTCTTGATTGGTATACAAATCAGTTCATCCCAAATGTGAAGAGGTTGAGAGAACAAGAAAAGAAAACTGGAAAAGTAATTCTTCTACTGGACAATGCACCATCTCATCCAGAGACGTATACATTGAATGCAGTTGATGCAAATTTTAAAGTAATTTTTCTGCATCCCAATATAACAGCACTGATTCAACCAATGGATGAGGGTGTTATAGCAAAGCTTAAAAAGATGTACAAGAAGGAAGTCCTGCGTCGTTTATTGTTGGCTGAAGATGAAGAAAGTGTAGTGGCGTTTTCCAAAAAGCTCAATCTCAAAGACTACTGCTATATGTTAGCTGATGCTTGGACCACCCTGTCACAAGATAATCTCAACAAGGCTTGGAATAGATTGCTTGGGAAAAAAGGAGGAAATGAAACTACTGCAGTGGACATAAATGATGATTGTATAAATGAAGTTGTGAACTGTTTCAAGCAATGCCCAGATTTTCGGACTGTGACAAAGATGATGCACACATGTGGCTAGAAGATGATAATGATTCTGGTTTTCAGTTTTTGAATGACGAAGAAATTTTGTCTTTTGTGCAAGAAGAAAACCAAATACATGTAGTGACCGATGATGAAGACTCCTCAGAAGTACATGATGTACTTGTAGATTATGAAGAAAACCCAAAACGTCGACCAAGTCCTGAAGAGGCCTTTATAGCACTAGAAACCGCGATGGCTTGGTACGAGCAAGAAGATGACAGCTGTTCTACACAGCTTGTGCTGTTGAAGAGAATGCGGGACTTAGCAGCCAAAAGGAGACTATCCAGTTTGGTGCAAAAGAGGATTCCTCATTATTTTAAATAGTGGGCTACATCTGTGCAAGTACATGTATACGTAAGTTGCGAGTGGTTTTGAATCGTTTGTAATGTTGCCATTTAAAACTAACGAGTTAGACGTGCAGACGAAACGTTTACCCTTTGTAGACGGGAGAGAACGGAGGACACAAAAAAAGGAAAAATATGACTGAACACGTGTTTGAAGTTCGAACGGCAAAAAGACGCAATTGGGGGTGAAAGGAAAAAAAAATTCACGTCCCTAGTTGACATAAAGTAAGGAAATGGACAAGAAAAGGACCTTAGCTCTTATTCGAGACAGTCATTTCTTGGACGTTTTTCGATACTTGGTCTTTATTTGAATGCCGCGGCAAAACACATGAGAGAAGGTTCTCGAACAAATTTCAAAAACTAAACTTGAAAAAAAAATATGTTTTTTCTTAATAATAGAGTTATGAAAATAAAACCTAGCTAGTTTGATAGCCCATCTTGAGCAGAGAAATAATATGCTTTCAATTATACAGACGGATAGATAATAAGGAAGATATTGACAAAAGACTGTATTGTTCATATCAGACGAGCGACTGCACTGTTAACCAATGTCACTAAAAGTTTCCAAAAATCTTGGCCTTGAGCATGCAAACGTAAAAATCGAGCTGTAATTAAAGAGAGGGGATGTGGTGGAGCATTGTAGCTAAAAATAACTTAGGAGGCAGATTCGTGTAGGAAATGCATGTAGAACCAAGCGTGTTTTTTTATGAAAAAACAAGTAGAGACAGACGGACTAACAGACCGTAATACATACTTGACTGAGATTTGACTGAAGTGACTTTTGGTTGTAGATTTGAAAGTTAGGGGGGGAAGTCGGCGATTGGTCAACGCATTTTATAGTAGCGGGACAGAGAGGTGAAATTTTGCCATTTGACATAAGTCTGTTCAGAGACGCAGTTTAAATTAATAAGTGGTGTTGATTCCAGAAGAATACAAATATATAGTGGGACGCCATCATACAGCCAGCAGCTCAGCTGAGTTTTGCTAGCAAATTTAACTGTGTTCTCAATTCTGAATTCTGGTAAGAATGAACAATATTTATTTGGTATATTTTAATAATTCGAGTGATTGATACTGCCATATCATAAAAATGATTACGACAAGTAAGTGTTCGCTCTAGATCCCCAGCCCAAGTTCAGGGTCTAGAGACATACATACAAAGAAAATATATAGGAACGCCTAAATAAAACTATGAAAAAAGATCTAGTGTTGAGATCAGTGGAACATATCACCTATCTTATTCAATAGCAGGAAGCTATTGAACATATCTCAGATGCAATGTAGTCTTGGGGAACTAGTACTATGTGAAACCAACTGGGTAAGATGTGCTGTGTGGTCAGAGAGATCTGACCCAGTCTGTGTGGTGGTGTTGTTGTGTAGGCTTGTGTGCAGAAGTGGCTCAGGAGGTAGAGTTCTGACACATGACCAATACTTTTGTTTCAGAATTGTGAGTTTCTGTTTGGCACCAAAGCGGTGTCAAATGCTGTAGTAATATACACAAGTGTGGACCAGTGCAGTCTATCATTGTGTCAGAGCAGCCGTATATTGCCCCCAGCACGGAGAGGTGGGGCCACCAGACTCTTGTACAAGATCGACGCAGGCGAGATAAGTGATATCTGGCCTGCTGGACATTCACCAACGAAATTTTCAAACAACTTTATTTCTAATTCACCATCAAATAAAAAGACATAACATTGGGGAAATTAAACTATGTATTCATCCCCTTAGTCAATGGACAATGTTTGGTAGTCATAGACTGGGAGTGATGACACCACCCCAACAGCATATCTAGTAATAAGTTCTCCTGGGACTATCTTAATATAATTACTATTAACCAGTCATTTGAAATAATTAGGTACACATTTTCCATTTTATTATGTCATATGATTATGCATTCCATTTATAACTCCATAATATTTCTTATGTTCTGACCAACTAAACATTTGGTTCAGAACAAAATAAATTTATCAAAAGATTTAAATTTTAAAACTAAAACAGCCTGAGTTAGTTCAGTGTGTTATAAAGTTTATTAATATTATTAGACTTATTAAATATCTGTGTGTGTGTGTGTGTGTGTGTGTGTAATCTACCACAACACATTACATATCAGTACCCTAGACTTTTAACGTAGCCACATTCATTAGTAAAAAAAAAAAAAGATATGTGTGAGGTCGTAAGTGGTAGTAAGAAGGGCCTTCTGTAATTCACATCTACATTTATCTCAGGAGCCTTCACAGCTGACCTCATACATCACACTAGGTAACATCAACCATACAATACCATCAAAATCCACTACATATATTGGGGTCTTGTCCAGGGATAATTAGCTTATCAGTAATATTAGGATCTCCTGGTGGGAGAATTAAATCAGGGGGACAAATTGTAAAAATTAAAAGTGTCCCTTAAAATTGAAAGTGAAAATAAAAGTTGGTGAATCTTCACAGCCAGTGGTAATTAATTAATTAATTGGTTAATTAGAATTACCTTAGTCAATAGTTAATTAGAATTACTTTAGTTATTGATTAGTTAGATTTTTACCTTGATCATTGTTATTTTGTGTGATGGCTGAGCTGGCAAAGTTCAGATCAGCTGCTGTGCTAACGGCGAAGGAAATGGGAATGGATGGTCAGGTTTTAATTCAGTATGTAACTGCTGAATGTGACAAGTATATTGAAAGGGAAGATAGGAGGTTAGCTGAAGAGAAGAGGTTACAAATTGAGGCTGATAGAGAACTTAAGAGGCTGCAGATTGAGGCAGAAGATAAGAGAAGGGAGGCAGAAGAAAAACGACAGCAAAGGGAGGCAGAAGATAAAAAGGCCGAAAGGGAGGCAGAAGATAAAAAGGCCGAAAGGGAGGCAGAAGATAGAAGGTTGCAAAGGGAGCACGAATTACGACTAAGGGAGCTGGAGTTACAAGGCCATGCTCCTGAAAATGGTGCCAGCCCTTTTGCCTCAGATGCTACGCCTAGTCAGGGAGCCTCAACATCAGCTATGGGGTTTCATTTAGACCATTTTGTTGAAAAAGACGATGACATCGAGGGGTACCTCAGTCGTTTTGAATTATTAGCTACTACATATGGGTTAGAGAGAGAGAGGTGGAGTTTAAAGTTATCACAGGGACTGAGAGGTACTTCTTATGAAGTCTTCGCAAAAATGAACAGAGAAGACCAAGACAATTATGACATGTTAAAGCAGGCTTTGTTATTGAGGTACGAAAAAAATGGTGAATTTTATCGTAAGAAATTTAGAAATGCCAAACTGTTGTCTGGGGAGACATACCACCAATTCTCTGCCAGACTGGAAACCTATTTGGAGAAATGGACTGCTCTGGGGAAGACCCAAGATCTTAAAGAGATGATCATGATAGAGCAATTGAGAGAGTCCATGGCTCCAGACATGAGAAAATTTCTCATGGAACAAGGTGCAGAGAAGTTGGGGGAGGTTTTAAATGTCGCTGAGAGGTATCAGGCAGCCCAGGCAGAGGTAAGTGGCACTAAAAAGAAGCACATAGAAACTTTTAAAGCTCCACAGCCATTTAATAAATTTGAAAATAGAGAACAGGGTAATAAAGGCAGGACAAACTTTGAACGGCCAAGAAATGACTATCGAGACAGAAACTCACAGTTCAATGACCAAAAATACAATGAAAGAAAACCGTTTACCAAGGAAAAAGATGGTGCAAATGGTGCAAGAAAGATAACCATAACACCGAATTTTGTAGAAGGAAACCTTCAAACATTGCTGCAATGAAGTCGGGGACTCAAAGATTAAAGGTTAATCCTAATGGACAGCAGGAACCTTATCACCCCCCAGTTTGTGAGGATGTTATTTGTAATGGGGTCACCATAAGGTGCCTTTATGATACAGGTTTGGATTATGATTCAGTTGTGAAGTCTAGCCTAGTGGACCCAAGTCAGTATACCACAGAAACAGTGGAAATACAAGGGGCGACTAAGGACATACCACTCATGACACTTCCCATCGCAAGGATAACGGTGAAACTCGCTATGTGGAAGGAGAAATCAGAGCAGCAGTGATAGATGAACCAATCTACCCTCTGATATTGGGGTGTAGATACGTCTTCTTGGGGAATCCCGAGAGACCTGTGATCATGGCGACAGTGCAGACCAGGTCACAGAAAAAGGAGGAAGAAGGTGAACCTATAAATGCTCATCCAGAGGAGATGAGGAAGGCGCAGGCTGAGGATAGGACACTCAAGCCATGTTTTAAAAAATTGCCCAAATGCCACACACCTCCAAGCAAGGGAGAATATTTTATGAAGGACAGATTGCTATATAGGAAGACAGGAACTAGATCCACTGGTCACGGACAGTTGGTTCTTCCCAAGGTATATAGGGCAAATTTAATAAGGAGCTTACATGTTGGAAAAGATGGTGACCATGAGAAAGTCGGTACCATCTGCCAAAAAGTTGCTCGAAAATACTATTGGCCCGACGTAAATGTCGATATTGAAAACTTTGTAGAAGCATGTGGCGTATTTCATGAGGGAACACCCACAAAGGGAAAATATGTGCAGGACCTAGAAACGCCACGGGGCACTCTTAGGCCTGGAAGGAAAAATTATTATACTCAGGTAGACAAAGTGGAATGGGAGCCCCCTTTTCACACCCAGTCTTCACTTGAATGGATTAACATGGCCACTATGCGACGAGTACAAAGAAGAAAGTTACCCCAGAATAAACTGACAATCCCTCGGTCAGAGTTATATAAACTGGATGAAACTAAAAGAGAGCGAAGATCTCTCATAAGCAATCTAAAGTGGGGAGACAAACCCAAGAAAAAAATTGGTAGTGGTCGATTTGTGAGTGATGATTCTAGGAAGAAAAGTCCTCATTATAAAGCTTCTAATGGAAGGGACCCGACGGGTTCCATGAAAAATAAGTATGATAAATTAAAAGTCCAGATGTAGCTTATTAAGGACCTGGACAGATGAGAAGGCAGAAGAGACTGTTACCTCATCTTATCAATACGTGAACGAACTGACCACTCGTCTGAAAGCTGGATGGAAACTGGCAAATGATAATTTGAGACAAGCCAGGAAGAAACATGCAGCATATTTTAATAGGAAGGCAAAGGACAGAGAACTAGCTGTGGGAGAGAAGGTGCTTCTTCTACTACCCCGCAGCCAGAATAAATTACAAATTGGATGGCAAGGTCCATATACGGTTCTAGAGAAGGTGTCTAGAACAAACTATAAAATTGACAAAAAGGGGAAGGAGAAAGTTTATCATGTAAACCTTTTAAAGAAGTATCTGGACAGACCACTCCAGGAAAGCACCCCCTTACTGACCTTGGCTATCGCAACTCAAATGCAAAAGGAACCACTCACCTCGCATGAATACCCATTACATCCTTGTGAAACAGCGGCACAAGTAAAAGTCAGTAAGCACCTGACTAAAAATCAGAGGGAGAGAGTTCAACAGGTTCTGGAGGAACATACAGATGTATTAACAGATAAACCAGGACATACAAATTTGCTACAGTATGACATGAAACTGGTAGACTCAAACCCAATCTGTATGAGAGCCTATTCTATTCCGTTCGCGAAGGAGAAGGCATTGAAGGAAGAAATAGATTATTTGTTGAAGGAGGGGATTATTTCACACAGTGAATCATCTTTTAGCTCCAGTGTAGTTTTGTTGAGGAAACCGTCTGGGGAACACAGACTGTGCATAGATTACAGGAAACTGAATGCTGTCACAGAAGGACAAGTGGATCCATTACCAGACACAAAACAGTTATTTGCCAGATTAAACAAGGCAAAATACTTTTCAAAGGTGGATCTTAGTAAAGGCTATTACCAGATTCCAGTGAAGCCTGAAGTGAGACCTTATTTAGCGTTTAGCACATCGGAAGGACATTATGAATTCAACATGCTACCATTCGGATTGAAAAATGCTCCGAGTGTATTTTCAAGGATGATGCGCAAATTGTTGGATCCCCTGAATAACCCATGTATCACGAATTTCATGGATGATATTCTCGTCGCCACAGAGACATTTGAAGAACACATTGACGCTCTAAAAATGTTATTTGATAGGCTTAGGGAGGCGAACTTAACTGCTAGGCCAACAAAATGTTGTATTGGATGCAAAGAGTTGGAATTCTTGGGACACACTGTATATCAGGGTAACATGACCCCTGATCCCAAGAACTTGGAAAAACTGCAGAGAGCACCTAGACCACAAACAAAAAAGGACGTGCGATCATTCGTGTCGTTATGCGGATTTTATCAAAAATATATCAAAAATTTTAACTCTATTTGTGCTCCTCTGACTGATCTGACTCGCAAGGGACTTCCAGATAAAATTATTTGGACTGCGCAATGTGAATTAGCTTTCCAAGAATTAAAGGAAAAACTCACTAGCAAGCCTATTCTCAAATTGCCTGATTTGACACAGGACTTTGTGGTGAGAACAGATGCAAGTAATGTAGGCCTCGGGGCGGCCTTGTTGCAGAGGTCATCTTCACCCGATGGGGAACTGAACCCAGTCGCTTATGCAAGCCGCAAATTGAATAAAGCGGAACAAGGATATTCTACAAGCGAAAAGGAATGTTTAGCGTTAATCTGGGCGATAAAAAAAGTTTCAAATCTATCTGTATGGTAGGACTTTTGTGGTCCAGACGGATCATCAGCCCCTGGTATTCTTATCTCAGGCTAAGCATGAAAACGCAAGATTGTTGAGGTGGTCTTTATTACTGCAACCTTATCAGTTTATTATCGAATACATCCCAGGGTCATTGAATGTCGGTGCAGATTTCCTCAGTCGGCACCCCTGTGATCAAAATTAGAGTAGTGGTAGGCGTGAGGAGAGATTTTATCTATGTGTATCACTGGTTTTGGAACTTGCCGTAGTGCATGTTCTCAGGTGGGGACATGTGTGATGATGTCACCATGATACAACGTTAAAATATCTCCAAAATTAACGATGAAATGTAGGGTTAAAAATAATGCGTAAGATACTAGGAGACATGCTCGCCCATGCCAGCCTTTCCCACCGCCATTTAAAACTAACGAGTTAGAAGTGCAGACGAAACGTTTACCCTTTGTAGACGGGAGAGAACGGAGGACACAAAAAAGGAAAAATATGACTGAACACGTGTTTGAAGTTCGAACGGCAAAAAGACGCAATTGGGGGTGAAAGGAAAAAAAATTCACGTCCCTAGTTGACATAAAGTAAGGAAATGGACAAGAAAAGGACCTTAGCTCTTATTCGAGACAGTCATTTCTTGGACGTTTTTCGATACTTGGTCTTTATTTGAATGCCGCGGCAAAACACATGAGAGAAGGTTCTCGAACAAATTTCAAAAACTAAACTTGAAAAAAAAAATATGTTTTTTCTTAATAATAGAGTTATGAAAATAAAACCTAGCTAGTTTGATAGCCCATCTTGAGCAGAGAAATAATATGCTTTCAATTATACAGACGGATAGATAATAAGGAAGATATTGACAAAAGACTGTATTGTTCATATCAGACGAGCGACTGCACTGTTAACCAATGTCACTAAAAGTTTCCAAAATCTTGGCCTTGAGCATGCAAACGTAAAAATCGAGCTGTAATTAAAGAGAGGGGATGTGGTGGAGCATTGTAGCTAAAAATAACTTAGGAGACAGATTCGTGTAGGAAATGCATGTAGAACCAAGCGTGTTTTTTATGAAAAACAAGTAGAGACAGACGGACTAACAGACCGTAATACATACTTGACTGAGATTTGACTGAAGTGACTTTTGGTTGTAGATTTGAAAAGCAAGGGGGGAAGTCGGCGATTGGTCAACGCATTTTATAGTAGCGGGACAGAGAGGTGAAATTTTGCCATTTGACATAAGTCTGTTCAGAGACGCAGTTTAAAGTAATAAGTGGTGTTGATTCCAGAAGAATACAAATATATAGTGGGACGCCATCATACAGCCAGCAGCTCAGCTGAGTTTTGCTAGCAAATTTAACTGTGTTCTCAATTCTGAATTCTGGTAAGAATGAACAATATTTATTTGGTATATTTTAATAATTCGAGTGATTGATACTGCCATATCATAAAAATGATTACGACAAGTAAGTGTTCGCTCTAGATCCCCAGCCCAAGTTCAGGGTCTAGAGACATACATACAAAGAAAATATATAGGAACGCCTAAATAAAACTATGAAAAAAGATCTAGTGTTGAGATCAGTGGAACATATCACCTATCTTATTCAATAGCAGGAAGCTATTGAACATATCTCAGATGCAATGTAGTCTTGGGGAACTAATACTATGTGAAACCAACTGGGTAAGATGTGCTGTGTGGTCAGAGAGATCTGACCCAGTCTGTGTGGTGTTGTTGTGTAGTGTTGTGTGCAGAAGTGGCTCAGGAGGTAGAGTTCTGACACATGACCAATACTTTTGTTTCAGAATTGTGAGTTTCTGTTTGGCACCAAAGCGGTGTCAAATGCTGTAGTAATATACACAAGTGTGGACCAGTGCAGTCTATCATTGTGTCAGAGCAGCCGTATATTGCCCCCAGCACGGAGAGGTGGGGCCACAAGACTCTTGTACAGGATCGACGCAGGCGAGATAAGTGATATCTGGCCTGCTGGACATTCACCAACGAAATTTTCAACTACTTTATTTCTAATTCACCATCAAATAAAGACATAACATTCGGGAAATTAAACTATGTATTCCTTCCTTAAGTCAATGGACAATGTTTGGCAGTCATAGACTGGGAGTGATGACACCACCCCAACAGCATATCTAGTAATAAGTTCTCCTGGGACTTTCTTAATATAATTACTAATAACCAGTCATTTGAAATAATTAGGTACACATTTTCCATTTTATTATGTCATATGATTATGCATTCTATTTATAACTTCATAATATTTCTTATGTTCTGACCAACTAAACATTTGGTTCAGAACAAAATAAATTTATCAAAAGATTTAACTGTTAAAACTAAAACAGCCTGAGTTAGTTCAGTGTGTTATAAAGTTTATTAATATTATTAGACTTATTAAATATCTGTGTGTGTGTGTGTGTAATCTACCACAACACATTACATATCAGTACCCTAGGCTTTTAACGTAGCCACATTCATTAGTAAAAAAAAAAAAAAGATATGTGTGAGGTCGTAAGTGGTAGTAAGAAGGGCCTTCTGTAATTCACATCTACATTTATCTCAGGAGCCTTCACAGCTGACCTCATACATCACACTAGGTAACATCAACCATACAATACCATCAAAATCCACTACATATATTGGGGTCTTGTCCAGGGATAATTAGCTTATCAGTAATATTAGGATCTCCTGGTGGGAGAATTAAATCAGGGGAACAAATTGTAAAAATTAAAAGTGTCCCTTAAAATTGAAAGTGAAAATAAAAGTTGGTGAATCTTCACAGCCAGTGGTAATTAATTAGTTAACTGGCTAATTAGAATTACCTTAGTCAATAGTAATTAGAATTACTTTAGTTATTGATTGGTTAGATTTTTACCTTGATCATTGTTATTTTGTGTGATGGCTGAGCTAGCAAAGTTCAGATCAGCTGCTGTGCTAACGGCGAAGGATATGGGAATGGATGGTCAGGTTTTAATTCAGTATGTAACTGCTGAATGTGACAAGTATATTGAAAGGGAAGATAGGAGGTTAGCTGAAGAGAAGAGGTTACAAATTGAGGCTGATAGAGAACTTAAGAGGCTGCAGATTGAGGCAGACGATAAGAGAAGGGAGGCAGAAGAAAAACTACAGCAAAGGGAGTCAGAAGAAAAAAGATTGATTGCCGAAAGGGAAGCAGAAGATAAAAGATTGACTGCCGAAAGGGAAGCAGAAGATAAGAGAAGGGAGGCAGAAGATAAAAAGGCCGAAAGGGAGGCAGAAGATAGAAGGTTGCAAAGGGAGCACGAATTACGACTAAGGGAGCTGGAGTTACAAGGCCATGCTCCTGAAAATGGTGCCAGCCCTTTTGCCTCAGATGCTGCAGCTAGTCAGTGAGCCTCAACATCAGCTATGGGGTTTCATTTAGACCATTTTGTTGAAAAAGACGATGACATCGAGGGGTACCTCAGTCGTTTTGAATTATTAGCTACTACATATGGGTTAGAGAGAGAGAGGTGGAGTTTAAAGTTATCACAGGGACTGAGAGGTACTTCTTATGAAGTCTTCGCAAAAGTGAACAGAGAAGACCAAGACAATTATGACATGTTAAAGCAGGCTTTGTTATTGAGGTACGAAAAAAATGGTGAATTTTATCGTAAGAAATTTAGAAATGCCAAACTGTTGTCTGGGGAGACATACCACCAATTCTCTGCCAGACTGGAAACCTATTTGGAGAAATGGACTGCTCTGGGGAAGACCCAAGATCTTAAAGAGATGATCATGATAGAGCAATTGAGAGAGTCCATGGCTCCAGACATGAGAAAATTTCTCATGGAACAAGGTGCAGAGAAGTTGGGGGAGATTTTAAATGTCGCTGAGAGGTATCAGGCAGCCCAGGCAGAGGTAAGTGGCACTAAAAAGAAGCACATAGAAACTTTTAAAGCTCCACAGCCATTTAATAAATTTGAAAATAGAGAACAGGGTAATAAAGGCAGGACAAACTTTGAACGGCCAAGAAATGACTGTCGAGACAGAAACTCACAGTTCAATGACCAAAAATACAATGAAAGAAAACCGTTTAACCAAGGAAAAAGATGGTGCAAATGGTGCAAGAAAGATAACCATAACACCGAATTTTGTAGAAGGAAACCTTCAAACATTGCTGCAATGAAGTCGGGGACTCAAAGATTAAAGGTTAATCCTAATGGACAGCAGGAACCTTATCACCCCCCAGTTTGTGAGGATGTTATTTGTAATGGGGTCACCATAAGGTGCCTTTATGATACAGGTTTGGATTATGATTCAGTTGTGAAGTCTAGCCTAGTGTACCCAAGTCAGTATACCACAGAAACAGTGGAAATACAAGGGGCGACTAAGGACATACCACTCATGACACTTCCCATCGCAAGGATAACGGTGAAAACTCGCTATGTGGAAGGAGAAATCAGAGCAGCAGTGATAGATGAACCAATCTACCCTCTGATATTGGGGTGTAGATACGTCTTCTTGGGGAATCCCGAGAGACCTGTGATCATGGCGACAGTGCAGACCAGGTCACAGAAAAAGGAGGAAGAAGGTGAACCTATAAATGCTCATCCAGAGGAGATGAGGAAGGCGCAGGCTGAGGATAGGACACTCAAGCCATGTTTTAAAAAATTGCCCAAATGCCACACACCTCCAAGCAAGGGAGAATATTTTACGAAGGACAGATTGCTATATAGGAAGACAGGAACTAGATCCACTGGTCACGGACAGTTGGTTCTTCCCAAGGTATATAGGGCAAATTTAATAAGGAGCTTACATGTTGGAAAAGATGGTGACCATGAGAAAGTCGGTACCATCTGCCAAAAAGTTGCTCGAAAATACTATTGGCCCGACGTAAATGTCGATATTGAAAACTTTGTAGAAGCATGTGGCGTATTTCATGAGGGAACACCCACAAAGGGAAAATATGTGCAGGACCTAGAAACGCCACGGGGCACTCTTAGGCCTGGAAGGAAAAATTATTATACTCAGGTAGACAAAGTGGAATGGGAGCCCCCTTTTCACACCCAGTCTTCACTTGAATGGATTAACATGGCCACTATGCGACGAGTACAAAGAAGAAAGTTACCCCAGAATAAACTGACAATCCCTCGGTCAGAGTTATATAAACTGGATGAAACTAAAAGAGAGCGAAGATCTCTCATAAGCAATCTAAAGTGGGGAGACAAACCCAAGAAAAAAATTGGTAGTGGTCGATTTGTGAGTGATGATTCTAGGAAGAAAAGTCCTCATTATAAAGCTTCTAATGGAAGGGACCCGACGGGTTCCATGAAAAATAAGTATGAAAATTTAAAGGTCCAGATGTAGCTTATTAAGGACCTGGACAGATGAGAAGGCAGAAGAGACTGTTACCTCATCTTATCAATACGTGAACGAACTGACCACTCGTCTGAAAGCTGGATGGAAACTGGCAAATGATAATTTGAGACAAGCCAGGAAGAAACATGCAGCATATTTTAATAGGAAGGCAAAGGACAGAGAACTAGCTGTGGGAGAGAAGGTGCTTCTTCTACTACCCGGCAGCCAGAATAAATTACGAATTGGATGGCAAGGTCCCTATACGGTTCTAGAGAAGGTGTCTAGAACAAACTATAAAATTGACAAAAAGGGGAAGGAGAAAGTTTATCATGTAAACCTGTTAAAGAAGTATCTGGACAGACCACTCCAGGAAAGCACCCCCTTACTGACCTTGGCTATCGCAACTCAAATGCAAAAGGAACCACTCACCTCGCATGAATACCCATTACATCCTTGTGAAACAGCGGCACAAGTAAAAGTCAGTAAGCACCTGACTAAAAATCAGAGGGAGAGAGTTCAACAGGTTCTGGAGGAACATACAGATGTATTAACAGATAAACCAGGACATACAAATTTGCTACAGTATGACATGAAACTGGTAGACTCAAACCCAATCTGTATGAGAGCCTATTCTATTCCGTTCGCGAAGGAGAAGGCATTGAAGGAAGAAATAGATTATTTGTTGAAGGAGGGGATTATTTCACACAGTGAATCATCTTTTAGCTCCAGTGTAGTTTTGTTGAGGAAACCGTCTGGGGAACACAGACTGTGCATAGATTACAGGAAACTGAATACTGTCACAGAAGGACAAGTGGATCCATTACCAGACACAAAACAGTTATTTGCCAGATTAAACAAGGCAAAGTACTTTTCAAAGGTGGATCTTAGTAAAGGCTATTACCAAATTCCAGTGAAGCCTGAAGTGAGACCTTATTTAGCGTTTAGCACATCGGAAGGACATTATGAATTCAACATGCTACCATTCGGAGTGAAAAATGCTCCGAGTGTATTTTCAAGGATGATGCGCAAATTGTTGGATCCCCTGAATAACCCATGTATCACGAATTTCATGGATGATATTCTCGTCGCCACAGAGACATTTGAAGAACACATTGACGCTCTAAAAATGTTATTTGATAGGCTTAGGGAGGCGAACTTAACTGCTAGGCCAACAAAATGTTGTATTGGATGCAAAGAGTTGGAATTCTTGGGACACACTGTATATCAGGGTAACATGACCCCTGATCCCAAGAACTTGGAAAAACTGCAGAGAGCACCTAGACCACAAACAAAAAAGGACGTGCGATCATTCGTGTCGTTATGCGGATTCTATCAAAAATATATCAAAAATTTTAACTCTATTTGTGCTCCTCTGACTGATCTGACTCGCAAGGGACTTCCAGATAAAATTATTTGGACTGCGCAATGTGAATTAGCTTTCCAAGAATTAAAGGAAAAACTCACTAGCAAGCCTATTCTCAAATTGCCTGATTTGACACAGGACTTTGTGGTGAGAACAGATGCAAGTAATGTAGGCCTCGGGGCGGCCTTGTTGCAGAGGTCATCTTCACCCGATGGGGAACTGAACCCAGTCACTTATGCAAGCCGCAAATTGAATAAAGCGGAACAAGGATATTCTACAAGCAAAAAGGAATGTTTAGCGTTAATCTGGGCGATAAAAAAGTTTCAAATCTATCTGTATGGTAGGACTTTTGTGGTCCAGGCGGATCATCAGCCCCTGGTATTCTTATCTCATGCTAAGCATGAAAACGCAAGATTGTTGAGGTGGTCTTTATTGTTGCAACCTTATCAGTTTATTATCGAATACATCCCAGGGTCATTGAATGTCGGTGCAGATTTGCTCAGTCGGCACCCCTGTGATCAAAATTAGATAGTGGTAGGCGTGAGGAGAGATTTTATCTATGTGTATCACTGGTTTTGGAACTTGCCGTAGTGCATGTTCTCAGGTGGGGACATGTGTGATGATGTCACCATGATACAACGTTAAAATATCTCCAATATTAACGATGAAATGTAGGGTTAAAAATAATGCGTAAGATACTAGGAGACATGCTCGCCCATGCCAGCCTTTCCCACCGCCATTTAAAACTAACGAGTTAGAAGTGCAGACGGAACATTTACCCTTTGTAGACGGGAGAGAACGGAGGACACAAAAAAGGAAAAATATGACTGAACACGTGTTTGAAGTTCGAACGGCAAAAAGACGCAATTGGGGGTGAAAGGAAAAAAATTCACGTCCCTAGTTGACATAAAGTAAGGAAATGGACAAGAAAAGGACCTTAGCTCTTATTCGAGACAGTCATTTCTTGGACGTTTTTCGATACTTGGTCTTTATTTGAATGCCGCGGCAAAACACATGAGAGAAGGTTCTCGAACAAATTTCAAAAACTATACTTGAAAAAAAAATATGTTTTTTCTTAATAATAGAGTTATGAAAATAAAACCTAGCTAGTTTGATAGCCCATCTTGAGCAGAGAAATAATATGCTTTCAATTATACAGACGGATAGATAATAAGGAAGATATTGACAAAAGACTGTATTGTTCATATCAGACGAGCGACTGCACTGTTAACCAATGTCACTAAAAGTTTCCAAAATCTTGGTTTTGAGCATGCAAACGTAAAAATCGAGCTGTAATTAAAGAGAGGGGATGTGGTGGAGCATTGTAGCTAAAAATAACTTAGGAGACAGATTCGTGTAGGAAATGCATGTAGAACCAAGCGTGTTTTTATGAAAAAACAAGTAGAGGCAGACGGACTAACAGACCGTAATACATACTTGACTGAGGTTTGACTGAAGTGACTTTTGGTTGTAGATTTGAAAAGCAAGGGGGGAAGTCGGCGATTGGTCAACGCATTTTATAGTAGCGGGACAGAGAGGTGAAATTTTGCCATTTGACATAAGTCTGTTCAGAGACGCAGTTTAAAGTAATAAGTGGTGTTGATTCCAGAAGAATACAAATATATAGTGGGACGCCATCATACAGCCAGCAGCTCAGCTGAGTTTTGCTAGCAACTTTAACTGTGTTCTCAATTCTGAATTCTGGTAAGAATGAACAATATTTATTTGGTATATTTTAATAATTCGAGTGATTGATACTGCCATATCATAAAAATGATTATGACAAGTAAGTGTTCGCTCTAGATCCCCAGCCCAAGTTCAGGGTCTAGAGACATACATACAAAGAAAATATATAGGAACGCCTAAATAAAACTATGAAAAAAGATCTAGTGTTGAGATCAGTGGAACATATCACCTATCTTATTCAATAGCAGGAAGCTATTGAACATATCTCAGATGCAATGTAGTCTTGGGGAACTAATACTATGTGAAACCAACTGGGTAAGATGTGCTGTGTGGTCAGAGAGATCTGACCCAGTCTGTGTGGTGTTGTTGTGTAGTGTTGTGTGCAGAAGTGGCTCAGGAGGTAGAGTTCTGACACATGACCAATACTTTTGTTTCAGAATTGTGAGTTTCTGTTTGGCACCAAAGCGGTGTCAAATGCTGTAGTAATATACACAAGTGTGGACCAGTGCAGTCTATCATTGTGTCAGAGCAGCCGTATATTGCCCCCAGCACGGAGAGGTGGGGCCACAAGACTCTTGTACAGGATCGACGCAGGCGAGATAAGTGATATCTGGCCTGCTGGACATTCACCAACGAAATTTTCAACTACTTTATTTCTAATTCACCATCAAATAAAGACATAACATTGGGGAAATTAAACTATGTATTCCTTCCTTAAGTCAATGGACAATGTTTGGCAGTCATAGACTGGGAGTGATGACACCACCCCAACAGCATATCTAGTCATAAGTTCTCCTGGGACTTTCTTAATATAATTACTAGTAACCAGTCATTTGAAATAATTAGGTACACATTTTCCATTTTATTATGTCATATGATTATGCATGCCATTTATAACTCCATAATATTTCTGATGTTCTGACCAACTAAACATTTGGTTCAGAACAAAATAAATTTATCAAAAGATTTAACTGTTAAAACTAAAACAGCCTGAGTTAGTTCAGTGTGTTATAAAGTTTATTAATATTATTAGACTTATTAAATATCTGTGTGTGTGTGTGTGTGTGTGTAATCTACCACAACACATTACATATCAGTACCCTAGACTTTTAACGTAGCCACATTCATTAGTAAAAAAAAAGAAAAAAAAAAGATATGTGTGAGGTCGTAAGTGGTAGTAAGAAGGGCCTTCTGTAATTCACATCTACATTTATCTCAGGAGCCTTCACAGCTGACCTCATACATCACACTAGGTAACATCAACCATACAATACCATCAAAATCCACTACACTAAGACAGAAATAAAGAAAGCCATAAAGCTTCTAAGAGATGGAAAAGCGGTTGGTCCAGATGGCATTCCAGGAGGGGCTATCAAAACAGATATTGACACGGCTACAGAGATGTTATATAAATTACTTTGTAAAGTCTGGGAGAGGGAAGAGATACCAGCAGAATTGAAGGAAGAATATCTGGTTAAGTTGCCTTAGAAGGAAACTTACAAGAGTGCACAAATTATAGAGGAATAATGTTACTATCGGTGCTAGGAAAAGTATTAAACAGGATATCCTCGAGAGATTAAAAGAGTCCATAGACTTAGAAACTGAGAGATGAACAACCAGGTTTTCGACCAAACATATCATGTACGGACCAAATAGCCACTATGAAATCAATAACTGAACAAAGTCTGGAATGGAATTCACCTCTGTACATTGGATTTGTGGACTACGAAAAGGCATTTGACAGTAAGAACAGAGAAACACTTTGGAAATTTATGAGGCATTATTGAGTTCACCTGAAGATAATTAATTTAATAAATGAAATTTACGAAGACATGACATGCAGAGTTCTTCATGAAGGACAACTTACAGAAAGGTTTGGGATAGGAACGGGAGAGTGACAGGTGTTACAGGACAGTTAACAGTTGGTTGCTGCACATAGCCTTTGCTTACCCAGGATCTTTTGTCTCAAGCGTTGGTGATTGACTTTACGGTTGTTGACTGTTTACACAACACATATTGAGTGACAACATAATACTATGTAGCAACTTCATACAATATGGGAACGCCACCTTCAACTAGAACAAATGTTTATTTACACTATGTAGAACAATTCCTTTGGCGAGACCTCCAACAATTTGGGTCTGGCCGACTCTTCCCTCTTTAACAAAATTAGCTTTCGTACAACCATGTATTCAGAATTGCGCTGTCTTATGTCTTTTGTCTCTTTGGGTGTTACTACTGCCTATGCTTCCTTCTTATGGTTCTCTTGTTATGATTATTACTACTAGTTAAGGTCCAGGTTATTAAGATAGTTACCGGACAACTCCGGGGAATGTTACTTTTCCTGACTCTAGGTGGCTGCTATCTTGCACCAATATCGAAGCCACCAAATTGTCATAACTAATTCACTCTATGTACCCCTTTTTCAGAACAGAGCTTAACCGCTCCTTCCTTCTTGTTCCTTGTCGGGACTCATCAATCTATCTATATGTTGAGGCTTATGTTTACACAATCCGGACCCTGGATATCTAAGAAACGACACAAAGTCTCCTCTAACTTATGTTCGCCTTGAACATGGCTGCCCTCTTTTCTTTTCTGATAGTTCTGTCCCGACCTCTCTCACGTCTCTGGCTGCTCGGTGAGAAGCGTGCCTAAATTTTTTTCTGTTTTACTCTTCCTATGCGCATCATTTCCGCATATCCCTTTGTTCTACCCCGTCTATACCAGCTTATGAAAACATCGACGACACACAACAGAAATGGAATCCAGTGGAATCTGACTAAACAGCTTGATGATCTGGATTTTGCTGACGACTTGGTTCTCAAAACCATAATCAGATGCAGGACAAAATGAAAACACTCAATAAAAGGTCACAACACTTGTGTCTAAAAATACACAGGGAGAAGACAAAGATGAGAATAAATGCATGAAATGATAACGGGGTTGAACGTGAAGAAACACCACTATAAGATGTAGAATCGTACACATAGCTTCGCAGCAATATAGACAAACCTGGAGGGACATACAGTGAAATCAAAATAAGAATACACAAATCAAGACGAGCCTTTATTGCTTGGAGAAATATATGAGATCAAGAGAAATCGGATCTAACACAAAAATAAGAATCTTCAACTCAAATGTCAAGTCAGTCCTATTATAAGGTTTTGAAACATGGAGAACAACAAAAACAACAACCAAAAAGCTACAAACTTTCATAAATGGGTGCTTGCATAGAAGAGAAGGATTAAAATGGTATGACAAGGTTACCAACGTGGACCTGATGACAAGAACCAGACAAGTGCCAGTGAAACAAGGGACGAGAAGAAGACGATGGTGATGGATATGACACACATTGAAGACATCTGTTGATAGCATAACAAGGCAGCCCTTGTTCTGGAATTCGCATGGCAAGAAAGGTATAGGTAGACTAAGGAAACACGTGCAAAAGAGAGCTGGAAACAGAGGTGAAAATGTTGAGGAGAATGTGAAAAGTACTTGAGATGATGCCACGTGACAGGAAAACTTGGATTGTGTTTGTTGAAGGCCTATGGTACTTGGGAAGCGGAGTTTTATTAATGAATGAAGAGGAGGAACTAAACATTAATCTTATGACGACAGAAGTCAAAACGCAAATTGTAAGAAATCTTACACCCGTAAAAATAAGGGACTGAGAGCTGGAAAATACAAATACGTACCCATACAAAGTAAGCACAGTAACACCAGAGGCCGAACAAGCAAAGACATCATTAGCCGAATGAATAAAGCCTGAACAGTCTTCAGCAACCTAAACAACATCTGGAAATCATCTCAGTATAGTACAAACACTAAATTAAAACATAAATTAGAGTTTTGTAAATTATGTACTTCTGTACGGTGTAGATTTCTGGACAGTAACAGAAAAGGAAATGTCCAAATTGTCCTCTTTCCAAACATACTGCCGAATGAAAATGATTCGAATTTTCTGGCCGACCACCATCACCAAACAAAAACTGCTCACTGGGAGCCAGTAAGATGACATCATAAAGACTTGGTTAGCCACATCATCAGAAGAGACTCTGACACCATCACCAGAACTGCTATGATATAAACTCCAGAAGGAAAGCGAAAGCAAGTACGGCCAACAGCCTTTTGGCGATGAACTGTGGAGGCGGAGACGCTAAGCATGAACCAGAGCTGGGTGTCGTGAGAAATTCTAATCCACATATATAAATTATCAGGTAAATGTAAAGCCTAACACATAAATTCAATAAAAGGAAAGAAGAATGGTAAAGAACAGTGCTGTCACAATGACGGTACTCGAGATCCCTTTTTATGCTTCGTCTGCATATTCTCACGCTTTCACGTTGATAGTAAGCCTACTGCATCAATACACGCTTTCTACAATAAAACGTGTACTGCATTTCTAAGAAAAACCTTGAGATATGCAGGCTGACCTATATTTAATATTCCATTCATGTCATTTTATACACTAAGTTAACATAAACGGAAGGACAGATGGAATTAGGAGAGAGAGAGAGAGAGAGAGAGAGGGCTGAAAGCAGGAACGCATGCAACACTAACATGCGTCTCGCGATATACAATTAATACCACCCTCCCCGCGTAAGGCCACAAGCACTAACTTTTTTTCAAATCGACAGTGAAAAAAAAACACTACCCATACGAGAGTTAGGTTTAAAAACCTGAAAAATGCTTATTAGGAAATATGACATTATACTGTTTTATGTCTGAAAACATGACAGTACCCAGACACCACATCGATCGAAGTGAACGGGAGGTAGAAGAAAATGCATATTTTGAACGCAGCCCCTTAGCCCCATAAAATTTATATAGTTGGGTTCCTTAGGACTTGCTGACAAATAATATATTAAGTGTTACGCAAATAGTCTAGGAATTAACAAATTATAGCCAAAAGAAATAGTGAGGGTGTCAGACAACACCAAAATCAGAATCGCTCAGTGGCAGATTTTGAAACCACCACTGTACGGGAAATAGGTCCCCATGTTAAATCCTATTTGATTGGAGCGCAGTAAATGTAAGGCGAAACACGATTAGTCGGACTACAAATACTAATTTTTTGTTGTTAGGGGAAACAGTAGTAGAGGTACTTTTTTTGAAAAGCTGTGTAAACATGGCACGATTGGTTAGACCCGCCAATATAGTCAATTAGAAGCGTCAGTTCAGCACCACATTTTCAAATAAACTTTCTAAAGCAACAGTGCGTTGAGATTCAGCTTATATTTTTCTAAATAAAAGCCTGAGACAGCGGCAGGTCGGATTTTGTGCCATATTCATTGCCAGTCAATGTAATTGTGTATTATTTCCATGAATTGTGGTAAGCTTGAAATATTTGATATCTTTTTAATGAAAATTGAATGTAAATTGATAATTTATGTCTGTATATGTGTGTGGTTCAGTAGCGAACATGAGGCAAAGCCTATATATTGCTCCAACCTGAACAGAAGGTGTCGGAGAAAAGTAAAACTGCACGGAATTGCCAAACAGTACACTGACACCTATCTTATTGATTAGAAGGAACTAATGCTGGAATTGCAGAGGCGTAGTAACCATTAGGGAGGAGTATACTGGTGTAAATTGTTTCAGATGAAGATAGCAGTTGGCCTACCGCTCTGAACTCAGTGTTTGTTATGTATTGTGTTCAGTCTGGAAATAGATTATAAATTAGTTCTGAAATAGGAGGTACAATCTTCTTTTTTCAGGGACCGTGGTCCTAAAGTTATTGAGCAGCACCTGGTCTGAGCTTTGCTGAATCTAGAGGCTGACAGTATACTCCTGGGTCCAGATAGTGACCAGTGAGGTGTCTCCAGAACACAGGGAAGCTATCGAGCAGAGGAGTCTTTTCCTGCCGCCATCACGAAAGATAAGCTTCTGTGGCCAGAGGAGCTCAACATTATGTGTACCCCTCTAAAATTGACATTATAGTAAAACAGAGGGACAATACCTTGTTTAAATTGATAGGAACTGTGAACTTTTCCCCATACTATTTCCAAGATAAACAAACACTTGAAGTCATGATGACAAATAACAAGATAGCTTGAAAAACAAAACCAGTATTACCTCATAGTACTACTACACAACTGACACACATAGGATAATACTAATACAATATGTCACTACAAGGTTCATGTTTATAAATTATGTACATATAAAATGTGATTACATTTGATTGTGATTCCTGGTTCACTGTGTAGTTGAATCAGGATATATATTAGTGAAAGTAATTAATACATATATATTTGAAACTTTACCATTGACTCATTTGAGATAGTCTTATAGAGTGTTAAATGTGTGTGAGTGTCACAGTGTTGTCAAGTGTTGAGGAATAAACTAAATTGTTTATCTGTCTGTTGTTGTTGTGACTTACACTTCATCATTTACATAACCCTAGACATTCAACGTAGTCATCACAATATTCCAGAATAATTCTGACTGAGGTATAAATGTGGTAGCAAGTAAGGTTATCTGTAAAACACTACACCTATTAGATATAGATACCTTCACAGCTGATCTCAGTCAGTACACTAAGTCCCCTATAAGTATTTATATCATCCCCCTTTACCACACTGGGGCACCACGGGAAGGATGGCTGTCAGCAGAGCAAAGTAGAGGCAGTTTGTTGCTGACCTACAAGATGTCACTAAGGGTGATGGTGACTGGTTGCTTTGTCAGTCAGCGACCACGGACCTAGGAATAGAAGAATGAGATCAGATAGCGTCAGCTTGACATCGTGGCTTGGATCAAAGTAAATCACAGACGTGAGAAACGCTAGGTAACACATTATGGAAACACGTGACTACCGAGAGAATAAGGCTTGATACTTGAAGGCGATGAGAAAATATGAATTCAGAAATTAACATGAAAATTAACATAGACTTTAGTGTCTGATCATTTCTTAAATTTTTATTTGACTGCGATAAATACTTTATGACAATGACCATCCAAGACATGTGTAAATTAAAACAAATACTTCGCGATCATAAGTTAGGGGAGACTTTGTATCGTTTCTTAGATATCCAGGGTCCGGATTATGTAGACATAAGCCTCAACATATAGAAGTTGAGGATGTTATCCGCGACCTGAAGAAAAATAAAGCGTTTGGAGCGGAGAATGTAAAAGTAGAGAAAATGATAGCGGTACGAGAATTTGGAGTAGACATGATAGCAAAATTGTTGAATAACATCTACAACAATAGTCACATATCAGTTACCTACTTAAACCCATGTGTATAGCTTTGTGAAAGAAACATAGAACCACTCAATGCGAACAACACTGCACAGTTATACTCACGAGTCAAGTGGTCAACATATTGTTTAGAAATACAAACAAGAGAGGTAGAAACAGAATAAAGCCAGACATTGGTAATGAACAATGTGTAATTATAGAAGGTAAGGGCTCAATCCATACCATGTGACGGTATTGCCTCCCCTGCTTTGCAGTAGTGGTCCAACAGTGGCCAAAACTCAATATTTACTATTGGCCTTCAAAGGTGTCTACATTCGCACAAGATTACTGTTTGGTAGAGATGTAGTTAGAAGCGTAATAACACTTCTGTCACAAAGGGAGTCTTCACAAGATATTCAGGTAAGCAAAAACAATGCTGCATTTGGCTGAGAACGTTAAATCTAGAATCTGCGGACCACTTTTGGAAGAATTAAGCAATGATTCATTTTAGCTCGTTAAGCACCCACCTCTGATTTTCTCAGCGGAATTCTTATTATACTGTGGTTTAGCTCAGTTTAGAGTGTGTTTAGTACATTGACCGAGACAAACATGCAGTACATTTAGAAGGGTTAAATCGAAGTTAAATGTGTAACATTACAAATAACAAAATTTAATTATCACTTTAGGTTTAACAGTTAAAATATTTAAAAATTATGGATCAAGAAAAAGTTATCATCACGGTTGTGATGGGGTGTAAATTGTAAAATAGAGAAGTTCAAGTGGCAGCAAATAGATTGAACGTAGCTGCCAATGATGGTTCTGCTACTTCTGATGGGTTCGTTTTTGTTACGATGCTCACGCTCATCGCTGGTCAAGGTTAAAGGCTCCGCGCGTTCCCAGAACGTCAAGAAGTAACGGCCAAGCTGGTCCTGCATCTGTCTATAAGACTCTTTTATGATGGCTCTCGCACAACGTCAGTACACTTCTACCTTCACTTGGTTCCAGAGATAGTACTTTCTGCTGGTACCACCAATATCTATGATGACAGAGTAGACGCGAAACGCTCTCCTAAGTATTGCGTTTTCCGACACATAGTTATGTGCCCCTCTATTTCTTTTTCACCATCCCATTTAACTCAGAATTACTCTCGATGAATATTAAACTTCAGCTCTCGAGAGAAATCTTTCTTCACATTCAAATTGAACAATTATATATATTGGTTTTATATTTAAATGAAAAGGTTAATGATACAGATAGAATATGTCTACATTTACATTTCCACTGTTTGAAAAGCGTTCACAATATAAATTGAAAAGGTTTTCATTTATATTTACACTGATTGAGAAGTTTGAAACTTCCATTAATTGTAAAGTAAATATGTTTTCGTTAACATTTACACTGATTGAAAATGTAGATATCATACTTAGAATGTACATCATTTCTGTCATCTCTCCCTCCCCGCTCCAAATGAAACCTGCGACTACTTTATGCATTTTAGTTTTCTTTACGACACCAGCAACAATGCAATCACCATCCCTTGACAGTGGTGGTTCATGAAATCATCACTCTATGCGCTGGGGTGCCAGCCTCAAATGACTTGGACATTCCTAGAACTTTTCACATATTAAAATTCACATGGTAATATATACATCTATGTTCGTTCACATGTTAGTAATGAAATATAAATTGTAAAATCACAACTTCCGCCAGTCACGGCTCACATACGTTTTTGGTCAGATGAATAAATTAAGGCACTGGGCTAGGCATCTTACACTTGGGGTCGTTAATTTAGCACTAAAACTCCTTCTTTGACTTGTGTGTTCATTGTCCTTGGAGTCCGGTTTCTTATAAAAATGGATTTCCGGGGATGTGTTAAGTCTTACAAGGTGTTCCAATAAAAGTCCGGTCTGATAACTGGAAATCTTGAATTTTCTTCTGGCAGGTCTGGTTGTTCTTGGCAAGCGATTCCTCAGAGTAAATTTTCACAGTTAAGGAACACTGAACAAATGCCAGGTTATATTCACGGTCCTACCCCGCTCTGTTTGTTATGGAGTTCAAATAATCAGTCAGTCTGATTTGAATATTTTGCATGACTCATCTAGTGCAACATTTAAAATATAACTTTTCTGAAAATGGGCTGTAAACATCTGAATGCCCTGCAGACGAACTCACAAACATGTCGTTAAATTCATGCGATAACGTGTGTCAGATGTAACACTTATTACTTTCTTACAAAGTAATGTCGTGGACAGGAAATGATTATATCATACGTTCCGCCCCAAATGTGTCGATCAGACGGGTAATCTTATTATCTGTTGCCTGAGCAAATGAAAACTGACTACGGGCGAGTAATTTTATCAACCGGCCCAGCTTGAGCAAACCGAATCATGCGAAACTGAGCAAACCCACATTGGTTTTCACCTGCTCTAATCTCAGCAAATCTGTGCCGCATCAAGCAAAATGTGAATATTATCACCTACAAGGAGTGTCAAAAGGATTTGGCAATATCAAATATCTGCTACTTAGCAGAGAAACAAACTGCAACAATTGAAAGCAAGCACTAATATTCGTACCCCAAATGTACCGATTGCTACCGTAGTGAAACAGTGATTAGGAAGAAGGGGTCGCCCCAATCCATTCTGTGACATACCATATATTGCAAGAACATTGAAAGAAAAAGCTGTAGTAGTTAAATCAGATCTTTACTTTGCTGTATAGATCACACTGAAGCATTTAATCATCATCATCACGTTCCTTTGGGTTCCTTACGGAGCCTGGAGCCAACACTGCATCTGGTCCTTCTTGCAGGACGTCTGCACCAAACTTTCAACCGTTCTTGTAGCTGCGGTTGCTGTAGGACACCTGCACCAAACATTCAAACGTTCTTGTAGCGACAGTTTCTATAGGACACCTGCACCAAACATTTAACCGTTCTTGTCGCGACAGTTTCTGTAGGACACCTGCACCAAACATTCAACCGTTCTTGTAGCGACAGTTTCTGTAGGACACCTGCACCAAACTTTCAACCGTTCTTGTAGCGACAGTTTCTGTAGGACACCTGCACCAAACATTCAAACGTTCTTGTAGCGACAGTTTCTATAGGACACCTGCACCAAACATTCAAACGTTCTTGTAGTGACAGTTTCTATAGGACACCTGCACCAAACATTCAACCGTTCTTGTAGCGACGGTTTCTATAGGACACCTGAACCAAACATTCAAACGTTCTTGTAGCGACAGTTTTTATAGGACACCTGCACCAAACATTCAAACGTTCTTGTAGCGACAGTTTCTATAGGACACATGCACCAAACATTCAACCGTTCTTGTAGCGACAGTTTCTATAGGACACATGCACCAAACATTCAAACGTTCTTGTAGCAACAGTTTCTATAGGACACATACTAAAAACAAAACAACAAACAAAAGCCTTAATAATGAGCCGCCAAATGCACCAAACATTCAACCGTTTTTGTAGCGACAGTTTCTATAGGACACCTGCACCAAACATTCAAACGTTCTTGTAACGACAGCTTCTATAGGACACATGCACCAAACATTCAACCGTTCTTGTAGCGACAGTTTCTATAGGACACATGCACCAAACATTCAAACGTTCTTGTAGCGACAGTTTCTGTAGGACACCTGCACCAAACATTCAAACGTTCTTGTAGCGACAGTTTCTATAGGACACCTGCACCAAACATTCAAACGTTCTTGTAGCGACAGTTTCTATAGGACACCTGCACCAAACATTCAACCGTTCTTGTAGCGACAGTTTCTGTAGGACACCTGCACCAAACTTTCAACCGTTCTTGTAGCGACAGTTTCTATAGGACACCTGCACCAAACATTCAAACGTTCTTGTAGCGACAGTTTCTATAGGACACCTGCACCAAACATTCAAACGTTCTTGTAGCGACAGTTTCTATAGGACACCTGCACCAAACATTCAAACGTTCTTGTAGCGACAGTTTCTATAGGACACCTGCACCAAACATTCAACCGTTCTTGTAGCGACAGTTTCTATAGGACACCTGCACCAAACATTCAAACGTTCTTGTAGCGACAGTTTCTGTAGGACACATGCACCAAACATTCAACCGTTCTTGTAGCGACAGTTTCTATAGGACACCTGCACCAAACATTCAAACGTTCTTGTAGCGACAGTTTCTATAGGACACCTGCACCAAACATTCAAACGTTCTTGTAGTGACAGTTTCTATAGGACACATGCACCAAACATTCAACCGTTCTTGTAGCGACAGTTTCTATAGGACACCTGCACCAAACATTCAAATGTTCTTGTAACCATGGTTTCTGTAGAAATGTATTTTATAAGATGACGTTGCCAGCTCAAACACAACCTCATATTATTCGCCACGTACGACATGTCTGAGGGAGCAGTCACACTTTTTTAAAAATGTCTCTTAACAGATCACCGGGAACTACACGTGACATTAAAAAGAAATGACAAAGTGAAGCACGAGAAAGTTATCAAATTGTTAGAAAGTATAAACATCGATGGTCAAGACCTGAGAATAATAAAAACAAACGTGTACTGGCCAACAAACAAAAGCCATAATAATGAGCAGCCAAATTAGGAGTTTCAGCAGGTACGAAAAGGGTGTTAGACAGGGAGCTGTGCTGTCACGTGGTCAGTTCAGACTGTGAAGTGAAAATATAATGATATTCATAGAGGACATTTTAGGAATACCGGTTGGTGATGTAATATAAGCAACTTGAGATATGCTGATGATTCAGTCTGAACAAAAAAGAGCGATAATTTCTTAATACTCGTGGATTTTCGCCCAGCACAGAATATGGGTATTTTAGAGCTATCTCCCTTTACAATTTCTTGTACCGGGCACTTTGCGGTGTATCGAAGTGGGTTTCCAATTGATACGTATCGCACTACTATTACATATTCTCTCGCAATAGCACTGTATTCATTCTTCCATCGCTACATCAGTTTTCATCACGTTTTTTTTGTTTTCATCACGTTTTTTTGCTTCAGAAAGTTAGTTTGTAGTGTTTTTATGTGATGTAAATGCAGCTGTCATTCACATTGCGCAAGTAATTAGGTACCACAGCAGTAGTAGGACAGCATATTTTCATAGATTTATTTTATCACTCTTAGCTATAGTTTGTGATACAGAAAATTACACGGCAGTATGGAACGAGGAGGGAATTATTTCCCTCATATTCAGATGAATTTATGTGGAGAAATTCATTAATAGATAAAGATCCTTTTAGTTCATTTCTTCTTTGTGTTCTTAAAAGTTATGTTTTGTGATAACACAACATTGTGTTTCAGAAGCTTCCCTCCTTGCAATACGTACAATTACATCAGCTACGTCTGCCCAAACCTAGGATCGACTTGTTCAAAAAGAGTCTAGCCTACTCTGTAGCCTACTTGTGGAACAGCCGTCCACACCACCTAAAAAGCCTACATACACAATATTCATTTAACAAAGCACTTTTCAAACACTTCCTCAACACTGATTATCTAACCCCATAGAAACGGCATTTGCCTGTCAACATCTCATCCATAGGTCAACATTTCGTTTCCTCTTCCGCTCGTTTTTTGTGAATAATTTGTTTTATATCCATGTAATATTGTCACCGCGAGGCTTGCCCTAGCATTATTCATGCTATTGTTAAAGTGAGATAAACAGTTAAGACAGCTCACAAGGAAAAAATAATGAAGGGAAGAAATAATTGTGACTGACAACAGTTCAAGATACAGCTCACGTTTACTAAAAGTGGAGGATCAAATAGGGACGTAAATAGAATGTTCGAGAACAGCGAAGGTCGACCAATAAATTTAAGGAAAAAAATTTAGGTCAGCGAATCAGAGATTGACGAAAGAAAGAGGAAAAAAAACACCACGCAAAAAATGACCAGAGGTCATTAGTCCTGATGTGGTCATCAGTGTGTGATCAGGTGCTGAGATGATTCGAGCAGTTGTGTAAAGAAGTTATATGTCTGTGGTTTTTACAGACAGGGTTTTCTTTTATGAGATACCCAGATGTCCAGTTATTTCCAACAGGTGTATGTTATTGGAAGTTAGTTATTGATTCTGTGGTTCATAGTTATGATTTATTTCTAAAAGGAGATCAGCGATTATGCTGTCTTGTATGTATTGGATGGTGATTATATTACACATAAAGTAGAATGCTATTTACAGGAGAGTTTTAGAGAAGCACGATTAGCCAGTTCGCTATGAGAACTTTACGACTATGTATATAGAAATAGATGGTTATGATTATATAACGACTATGCATAAACAAACGAAAGGCTGTGAATATAAGAAGGAAACTATAGATATGATTGACAAGCCTTGTTGAATAAAGTTTGAGCTATCACGAATTACATACGACTCTTAAGAAAAAGTGAGTGTCGACTTCTAAATGAGAACCGCAAATGTGCTCTCTCATGTAAGTATCTGAATGGTGAACATGTATTTATTATGCATGAGATGAATTTTGTTTCTAGGAACGGTTATAGAGACAGGTCTGACCAGTTCATCGAGGAAAATATATAAATACATATATAATAAGTGTGGAATGCTAATAAGGAGCATAGCTACCACGAGTAAACATTAGCAGATTTGGGAAGACTAAGAAAGTCTACTGGAAATAATAATAGGATTAAAGAGGAATAGGAAAGTTTACAAGACATAAAGCTTATGTATGAAGTACCCCTGATGTTTGACATACTTTGAATGACTCATCATGCTTGTTTCAGTATCACGTAAATAAAAGTTTTGATAGATCAGATAGGAGTCGTGTTCATCCTTAAATGTTTCTGAACGTATGCCATGATTATTTTACACTACCACTATATGAGAAGTCACTTTAACATCAAGAAAGAAACTGAACAAACCTGAAGTACATAAGATAAAGACAGTAGTATCATCCAGGAATGTACACCTCTGGCGGAGATGGCCAGTAATGATATTAACTGAAACTTGGACGATAAAAGAAAGAAGATAAAGAGAGAAGATATAAACTTAAATCACATCACTAGGCCTATCATCTGCCACCTAGTGATTCAAGCACACATATCAGTATACATAACTAGCCCTGTGACAATATTAATATATTATTATATTCACTTTAAACTATTATTAAATAATGTAATATTTGTGAGAATGTACCCACATACCAGTAGTATGTCATGAGCAAAACGAGTCGTATTCCGGAGGATGCGCGTGACTTTTATATAGTAAAATACTCCGATCGATAACGGAGGATGCGCGTGACTTTTATCTAGTAAAATACTCCAAACACAAATGGCGGGCGTAGGTTTTTTTGTTGTTGTATTGTGATGGAATTTTAAGTGTATGACTCAGCAGTGTGTTGTTATGTTTCTTTATACAACATATATACAATATATATTTATACAACATAAAGACATACTATACCATATATATTTATACAACATATAGATATAGGACAACATTTACTATTTATACAACAGTACATATAATAAATATACTTGATTTCTCAGGACATTCAGATGGTTGGCCAGTTACTTCACCCCTATTGTACGATGGGACAGGAGCACAGACAGTACTCCTGACCGGGTTGGAAGATAAATATACTTGACAGAGGGGGCCGTCGTCTTATATGTCCTCAGGATTTGGGGACTTCCCAGTAGCTGAGGGTGGAGCACCACTGCTCCTGCCTGGAGGGACTTCAATTAATTTTTTGACATGTTGTGTAGACATTGGGGTTGCCCACATGGGACTGGTGCGCCTCCTGGCCTGGTACATCTGACACAAAGGCTGTTTGCCTGGTGGGGGATTTGAAGCCTTTAACTTTCCCGCTGGTGGGGTTGAACCAAAGCATTACATAACGGGGTCCACATAGGTGAGGTAGACTTGGGCAGGAGAGGCTAAGAGACAACATCACTGATCCATTTGACCCCCAAATATTCTGTTCAAACTATTTGTACAGGCCATAAGCATAGATAATAAATAACACAAACAACAGGTTGTATTCCTTAACAATGTCAGTTTGAAGAAGAGTGATAAACTGATTTCAAAAAAGTTTTGTTACAGCTTCTGCCCAGAACAAATATATATAAACGGCTCAGGGTAGTAGAAGAAAAAGGACTATATGTCTAAGGGAGAGGTCGTAACATTGTCGTCGTGTACCTGTCTTTTTATGTACAAATAGGACAGAATTTCTGTGTTCGATATACGTGTAGATGGCTGAATTGTGCGTCTTGAAACCTACATTTTTTTTCCCCGCGTAAATGTTGCGTGTTGAGGACATCCAAAAAAATGTGTTTATCTAGCGTGTTGTGCAGTTTACTGAGGCTTTTAGTAGTAGTTTTGTCATAATCCCCAAAACAGTGGTAGGTTTTACTACAGAGGAAAACTCTCCCATCCCCTTCATATTCTAATTTAAACAGTCTAGGTGTTCGCTTGTCGTATAACTTTTTGTCGTGGCATTTCTGACAGTTAAACACGAGCTTACCTTCACTAGTTATGAAACCGGATCGATGTTCGGGACACACTTCGGCGGGGAACCATCGATCGTAAACGGTATAAAAATCCTGGCATAGGTGAGGTATAACGTCATCTGCCAGATTCTGTGTGGTTAGCGCGAGATATAAACTATCCGTATCAGTCTCGCATAACTGAAAGTCGGCTCTGTCTACAAACCTAACTAGGCAATCGTAATTAAATTCTAACATGCAGAGTTTAGCGTACTGGTAGACGAAAAAATCCTATCTGCGGGGGTAGGTCCCAACTAATTTTCTTTTTAACCATCTCTACTTCGTATAGATCGTCCGTTACTAAACTCATCTTTTTAAAACGGGGACAGTTTATTAATTTAGACGTCCCCTCCCCGGTCGTGTACGATACCTCTACGTGCTTCGTCTTATTGGTCAACGTCTTGCCATAAGCCGCGTTCCCTAACAATTTCATAGTTTCACTAGTAATTTGAGTAAATATCGTCTCTATCCCTTTGTCATCGCGCGTCGGAAACGATATCCCCAAATTGTTTAAAGCAAGTCGTAGGCGTATACTCGATAACCTGGTATATAAGCGTGACTTCTAAGCCCTTGGACAGATACCAGCAAAGCAGAGACGTCGGCAACAGAATTATTTCACCTATGTAACTACCGATCAATGTCCTTCTAGGAGTAGTCAGGAGCACATAAAAGGGCCAATGTCATCTCTACTCACGTCAACGTTTTTAAATATCGGAGTCATTTCCGAAAAATGGTCCTTTAGGGAGTCGGGTACTCGAATGTCGCATTCGACTAACCCAAAAACGGTTTCGTCGTTAACAGCGGCGATAATTTGTTGTTCCTTTAGCGGATATCTAATATTGGAATACGATGGTTTCAGGCTCGGGAATGTCTAGCTCAGAAAACGAACGATTGATCGATCAGCTCGTTTAAGTCGCTGCCACTCGCATTCCCACTTTTCTACCAGGTTGACACCACATTCGGTCTTCAAGTAACCACCAATTTCCCGCGTCTTTTCATACAACTCAATCAAGTGTTTCTTATTGATGAGGTTGGTATCACGGCCGCTGGTTAGTGAACAGTTAGGATGCCCGTGGAAAAGACATCCATGAAACTGATAGACTGTGCGAGAATCTTTGTCCCAGCCATCGACTCTAATGCGCATACGCCCCAAAGCCATTTCACGACCATTGAACTGCTTTTTCTTACTTACTTACTTAGTCGTTCCCCTTCTACCGTGAGGTGTAGAGGTTTGGAAGAGAGAGCGCCAGACTATCCTATCGGCTGTCTTCCTCCTGGCCTGGTTCCATTCTAGTCCTCGGTCCTTCAAAGATTGTCTAATGTTGTCCTCCCAGCGGACTCTTGGTCGTCCTCTGGATCTGGATCCTTGGCTCTTTGTTTCCCATGACACATTATTCGCGTGTGATACCTAAGTCAACCAGTCGCGACACTGCGCGGTGTACTTATTGACTTTATGGGCCCTGAAGCCATCCTCCTTTTTTCTTCTAATGGGAAAAAATAAAGCGCGTTGGCATCATAACTTTTAACGCTCTGAACAACTTTAGTCTGAGCGCCTCTAATGTAAGTTTTTTCTTTTTCGTGAAACCTCTGAAATATTATCGACGGACCCCCAACTATATTTTGCCTCAGAGTGTTATGTAAATCTTGCTCCCGTTTCGAACATAAAGAAAAAGCTATATTTGACGGTAGGGTACCAAAAAGGTTCTTTAACCCTGGGAACCGAAATGGTCTTTAAATATGTCTACACCTTGGTTCGCGTAAAAACTAACTTGTTGTTCTAACGCAATTAAGACCGGAACCACGTCTTTGTTGTTATACCACTCCAGAAAATCGCGCAGCGTGCCCATGTGATTATCGACCCAGACCTTTTGACATTTAGCGTACTCGGCAGTAGAAATAGTACATTTTTTCAACGACGAGAAGAAGGCCGAGTGGGGTGGTAGCGTCGTTTCGTTTAACTTGTTTAATTCTGTGACGTATTCGTAACAGAACACTCCCTTTTGCTCGGTAACCTTATAGGCGGCGCGGAACTTGTATAACTGAAATCTGGAGCTAGGTAATTGATTGTATCTAAAAATTTTAACTGCGGAGTAGCGATACACATAAAGTTATTATTTCTTTTTACTAAATATTTAAAGGGGGCGTCTTGGTCTAGGAAATACAGTATTAGGTACGGTTTTATAGCATTTATGTCATATTTCCCCGAGTTGAAACCTATAACAGGGAGCTCTCGCAAATACTCATCGAGCCTGGTGACACGTCCCTTCAAATAGCTGAGTTGGGTATTGTTACGCACAGATCATTTTTTCTAAGTCATTGTATGATCATTTTTTCCTAAAGACATTGTATGATCATTTTTTGCTAAAGACATTGTATTATTAGATTGACTTAAATGTACACTTTAATTTTTTCGGTCAAAGCTAGATAACTCTGGATATGGAGAGTATCATTCAATATGATGTTACCTCCTCTTGTGTCGAGACACGGTCGGTCCACATTTTTATTAACGAAGTGTGACCATTCTCCTTATTTGGTAGTATCGGTCAACTGTTGTTGGAATGTCTGAAACCTGTGTTGAGATCTCTGTTCATGTCCAAATAAGGCTCGATCTAGTTAAATCTTATCTGGAATGTTCCTAGATCGTCTTGTTTGATCGCTATTTCAAGTGTATAGGTTCTGCGCATGTCCGGACGAGAGGCGTCTGGGAAGTCTTCTTTGTCTGTGAGACGATGTAAAGCTGTGAAGCAGAAAGGACGCGTTTTGGCGTCTCTGTGATTTTGTTAGGGATTAGGAGCCTTATTGTGAGATAGTTAGCTTACAAGGTCCTTCCCTTGAGTATTCTAAAACGCCTGGAGGCGTATATTTTCTGTGGTGTGGATTTTCGAACGAAGGTAATGCCTCATTTACATCCAATCTATAACTTTACTTATGTTTGACAATGTTCGATCTCTGCTCACGTATACATTACAGAAAGGAAGGTTCTTCTAATAGATGTCACGCCCCAGGTATCTTCATACCTGAGATCTATATGTAAACGGGTCATACTCAGCCCGAAAGACAGTTCTTTGTTCTATGAACGTCGCTGTGTGTCAGCGATTATGCCTACGTCAGGGTTAGACGTGGGAATACCTGTAAAGGTCAGTTCGACCTGTACTCCTCAATGCTATTTCTCGTGCAAACGATAACGGACTTATTTATTACACCTGATCTGCCAGCATCAGGAGAGGAGTAATGATTATTATGTATGTGCACTGATGAACTGCAGCTGACACTGTTGCACTATTGATAGTAATGAATATTAATGCATCCAGCTCTGTGCCATATTATTTAGACGGATTTATGAATAATAACCTTATGACACTGTGAACCTTGGACTGTTGTTTACGATATGACTGATGAGGATTGGATCCTACATGAATATCAGTTGGCACCAATATTGTTTCTGAATGCTACAATCGTTGAATTGTGATGTTTATGATGTATGTGAAGTAACTGTCGTTGTGGCGTGAAATAAATGATGAAAACGTCAAAAGCAGTTACTTCCTTTATGACTTCGCATGTCACTTTGCCTGTGCTGTAACTCTGTTGACTAGCTAACTACTTTAAACAGCAACAACATAAACCAGATAAGACACCCTTCACTACAACTATAATTTAACTGGTGTCGATAGGGGTGGTAATTGAAGTCAGCCTAAATCCACCCTTATCATTTCATGGTGGCCAGTGAGTGTGTTATGCTGCCATATCATTTCATGGTGGCCAATAGTTGGTTTATTCTGGTACCAGCTCTCAAGGGACGCAACAAAACCCAGACATCATCATCATACTACAAGACAACATTGCAGTTCAACTCACTACCTTCAATGAAAGTACCCGGCGTTGCTGATTTCGGAAATATTTTCAAAGTACCCGGCATTGCTCGGCAAGTTATCAAAGTTTCCTGATTAAGAAGGACAAGTGCCGATTGAATCGATTTACAAGATTCAGAAGGTCAAGTGCCGAAACAACGTTTCCGGTATCAGAAGCTCATTTTCCAGCGTCATGGCTGTCTATATGAGCAGATGGTGATCAACGTTGGATCATTATCCTCAGAATGCTGATCTCAACCTGTTCTGCACCGTGCTGACGTTTGGACACATAGAAGTTAAGTGGCCTGTTTTGTTTGTAAACTGTGCCCTTATGTTCTAACTGAGCCTTCTGTCTCTCACACTTTTACTCTGTTTACATGCTACATGTTTATATGTTATATGTGCTTTGTATATTTATATGTTTATATTTCAGCGGGTTTCGGTTGGGTGGTGTCGTTCAGTAGAAGATACCACGTCAAGAGGTTTCTACTGTTAGCGTTTTCTTTAGGGACTGTGCAAATTTCCTATTGTGGAATTTGCTAGCGACAAACGTTGCTATATTTGTTTAGTTGTGACGAGTTGTGCTTTATTTTCGTTGTTTTTTGTAATTTTTTTTTCTCTTTCTGTTCTTTAGTTTTGTTTTGATGTGTTTGTATTTGTAGGTCTCCTCTTTCCTATTATTCAGTTCTATACTCCATTTTTGTTTATACATTGTGACGTCATTTGTTTGTTTACTTTTTCGCATTTTGTCATTCACATTCTTTGTGATATTTTCTTTTAGTTCTGCTGTTGCATTGTGATTATACAAGTACTTATTTAACTCTTTAAGTCCCAATCGACTTTATAAAGGCTCAGGGGTTAGACGCGCTTGGCCCAATCGACTTTAAAAAGCCTTTAGTATATGTGCCTCTGTTTGAGACTGTTTCTAATTATAACTACCCACAAACCACCCAAAACGTCATTTATGACTGCAAGTACATTATTTTAAATACCGCACGTGTTTAAGAGTAAACGTGTTTCTGTTTTGAGATATTTATTTTAGATTTTTAAAGCGATTTTTTTAAGCGCATATCCTCCATTTTACCTTGAATAATTAACCATTTTTTTAAAGCGCATATCCTCCATTTTACCTTGAATAACTAATCATTTTTCAATGAAAGCTTTTATACTTGTAGCACAAGAGTAAAGTACATCCAATTACCTTCAATTTCATATACAACAACAAAGTTATTTATGCATATGAACATTTAAAAAAATTATTTCCAAACAACAACAATAAAAACGCACTGGGGTGGCCATTTTTGCTTGGGCCAAACCCACTTTTTTGCTTGGGACTGAAAGAGTTAAGTCTTGTCACTATTAAGAGTGAAATACATTAATTAAATATTTCAAATTTGGTGACTCATAATATTAGACATCATGTCTACACTTGATTACTTTATTGAACAAGGGAAATCCCTTGGCAAGACCGGTGATAAGTTGGAAGAATTTGCAACTACTCAATATGATAAAGCATTACAGATGGAAGCTGAACAAAAGAAATTGCAGATGCAGGTGGAGAAAAAAAGATTCCAAATGGAAATGGAAAAACAAAAAAGGGAAGCAGAAGCAAAAGCTGAAGAGAAAAGACTACAGATTGAGGCTGAAAACAAAAAACTTGAAAGAGAGGCTGAAGATAAAAGACTTGAAAAAGAAGCTGAGAATAAAAGACTTGAAAAAGAAGCTGAGAATAAAAGACTAGAAATAGAGACTGAAAATAAGAGACTTCAGGCTGAGGCTGAAGAAAAAAAGTTAAAAAAAGAAAGGCTGATGAGAGAAAAGCAAAAATGGAGCATAAAGAAAAACTCTTAGCTTTGGAGTTAGAAAAGTTAAAGTTGATGAACTTGGGTAATGCTAATGATCCAAATAAGGTATTATCTTCTAATAAGTCTAATGCTGTTGATTTCAAGCTTAATCTACCAGCATTCAATGCTTCCATTGACGATATAACGTTTTATCTAGAGAGATTTGAACGTTCATGTAGAATACATAACTTGGATAAATCACTTTACGTGTTTCATTTGTCCAAAATACTTACAGGTGATGCTTTGACTATGTTAGGCATGGTAGATGAACCTGACAGGGACAATTATGAGATTGTCAGGGCTGTCTTGATAAAGAAATACCAACTAAACGAAGACGGCTATTGTCTTCAATTTAAAAATATGTTGCCTGACACTGGAGTAGAATTCTCTGAATTCATATCAAAGATACGTATTACTTTTACACGTTGGGTTGAGTTGTCTAAGACAGAACATACGTATGAAGCACTTATGGACTTACTGCTAAGAGACAAAATAATGTCTTCTGTCAATGAATCTTTTCTTGCTTTTCTTCATGAGCGTAAGCCTAAAAACATAAAAGAAATGGAAGAATACTGTTGCCAGTATGTTACTGCGCATCCTCATGTAACCATTAGCAACTCTAAAGTAAAAGAAGGTCTGCCAGTTGCTTCGGCAGCACCTTATGGCCCAAATTTCATGCGTAAATTTCAGGGTAGCCAACAAAATTTTAATAAGAAGGGTAACCGTAATTATGCTCAGAATCATAGTGATCAATTTCAGGGTGATTCTTCTTCGCAGAACTGGAGACAACCTGATACTCCACGGTATACTACTCCCTATAATTTTAGACATTTTCATAAAGGTAATCAGTATAGAGGCAAATCTTTTTCTCGGAGACCTCAAAACCAATATAATAGAGGTTCTCAACATTATAAAAATGGTAATGACAGTTATAGAAACTGGAATTCAAACCAGGATAACAACTACAGTAGAGAGTTTAATGATAATTGCAGAGGCAATAATGGTCGCGGTAGATCGCAACATAAAAGAAAAAGATATCAACAGACAAACTCTGTACAACAAGAATCTCAGGGAGCAGATAAGCAGGTTAATGATAATAAAGACCATAATGCTATCGGATGTTCATCTTTTGATTTTGGTAGAGCAAATAAATGTATCCAATGCAGTACTTTATTTGACCCGACTACCGTATCCACGCGTGTCTTCTTCCAAACCCTATTGCGGACCTTATTATTGGTCGTATTCACGGAGTTAGGGAATGTACCCCACAGCAAATTGCTGTTTGGGAAGAGCAAAACATCGAAGCTACCAATGCGGTGGTCACAAGAGCACATGCTCTGGATCCACCTCAAACTTCATTAACTAATAATGAGGAAGTAGATAGCCAAAATAGTCACTTGATTATTTCACGTGACTCATTTATAAAGTTGCAAGAAGAAGATCCTTCTTTACAAAAATTCTTCATTCTAGCAAAAAAAGGTGATCCAAATCAGAATACTAATAGAAAGTCTTGGATTTCTATGAAGAACGGCGTACTTGTGCGTATGGTACAAGACTCGTCTACGTCCACTCATTCACAAATTCTCGTGCCTAAGAGTATGAGATTGCAAATATTGCAACATGCTCATGATTCGCAATGTGCTGGACATATGGGTTTTTCCCGTACAACGTCGAGGGTTCTTGCGGCTTTCTTTTGGCCATTTGTGAGCAAGGACATACGAATTTACTGTCGTTCTTGCAAAGTATGTCAGGAGGTCAAATCTAAAGGACCACGACATGCTGCGCCTATCCAGGCTGCTGACATTCCTATTCGCCCTTTTCAAAAAATGGCAATAGATATTATCGGTCCTTTTAGGATTAAGTCGGCCAGAGGACATCAATTTATCCTTACATGTGTCGATATGTGCACACGTTGGCCAGAGGCTATACCTCTCAAGAGCATCTCAACTGCTGATATCGCAGACGCTCTTTGGCTGATATTTTCTCGCTTGGGTTTCCCCGGAAAAATATTGTCAGACCATGGCACTCAACTTATATCAGACACTATGTCACAGGTAATGTCTATGCTACATATTAAAAGGTCTCTCAGCAGTATCTATCGCCCAATGTCTAATGGGTTAGTTGAGCATTTGAATAGGACTCTGAAAACTTTACTTGGGAAAATAACTGAGGATCATCTTCAGGGTTGGGTTAGGGTTTTACCCGCGGCTCTCTTTGCGTATAGAGAGGTTCCCAATGAACACACAGGATTTTCTCCTTTTGAACTTGTCTTTGGCGCGCAACCGCGCGGCCCTATGTCTTTACTACACGATCTTATCACTGCCGATAATATTAGCGATGAGACTCAATCTTCTTACGAGTATGTCATTGCTCTTAGGCAAAAGATCATCGAAGCATGCAAACTAGCAACTTCTTCATCCGAATTTGCTAAAGAAAAGGCAAGGCAGTTTGCAAATAAAAATAGATGTCTACGTCAACTTTGTCCAGGTGACAAAGCTCTCGTTCTTCTTCCTTCAAGGGAGAACAGACTTCTTATTGCATGGAAAGGTCCATATGCAATAGTCTCCAAGATTTCCGATGTCGACTATATAGTCGATATTGATGGAAAGCATAAGACTTTCCACATAAATATGCTCACGGAATTTCATGAAAGACCAGACTATTTGCAGCCTATTTTCCAGGCAACGGACAATTCTCAAATACCTCATGGTCATTACTCATCCCTGTCAGTTATACAGGATGAGGAAACTACTTTTTCTGATGTCAATCTTCCACTTACTATGGTCCCACTTCATTCGACGGAATCTTGGAAAAACGTTACCGTTTCTCCTAATCTTTCCGCGGAGGAACATCGACAAGTTTCTTCGATGTTGCAAACGTTTCAGGATGTCCTTACAGACATCCCGGGACACACACATGTCATCGAACATGACATAGTGCTTACTGACCATAATCCTATCAGAGTCAGACCTTATCCGATACCTATCCATTTTCAGTCACAAGTCGAAAAAGAATTGGATGAAATGATTCAATTGGAAATCATTGAACCATCCACTTCAGCATACTCTTCGTCTATGGTTATTGTTCGGAAGAAGGATAATAACATTCGCATTTGCGTAGATTATCGCAAATTGAACCAAGTTACGAAGTTCGATGCTGAACCTATGCCTTCATTGGAAGAGCTACTAAATAAACTTTCTAATTCTAGGTTCTTTACCAAACTAGACTTGTCTAAAGGTTATTGGCAAGTTCCTTTAACTGAACGTGCCAAACCTTTTACAGCTTTTTCTACACCTAGGGGTTTATTCCAATGGAATTTCATGCCTTTCGGTCTTGTGAACGTCCCTGCTACATTCGTACGCATGATGCGGCGAATTCTCGCATATCGTACAGATGTCATAGCATATTTAGACGATATCTGTCTGTTCAGTGATTCCTGGGAAGATCACTATTTGGGTTTATACGAATTGCTGTCTACTCTTCGCGAGTATAACTTGACTGCAAAACCCTCTAAAGGATTTAGTGAGATTTCTTTCCTGGGACATCGTGTTGGTCATGGTCTTTTAAAGACAGAGGACCACAATGTTTCAAAAATACTTAACATTTCTGTCCCTAAGACGAAGAAACAAGTACGGAGTCTCTTAGGTTTGATACAATTTTACGGACGATTCATTCCGAATCTGTCCTCCATTATGGCACCGCTTTCTACTTTATTGAAGAAAGGATCGCCTAATCTGATCCGCTGGTCTCAAGAATGTCAATCCTCATTGGACCACGTTAAAACTCTATTTTCATCTCCACCTATCCTTAGGTTACCTACTATTGAGAAGACTTTTGTTCTTCGAAGTGACGCCTCGTCAACTGGGATTGGGGCAGCACTTATGCAGGAGTATTCTGATACTCTGCATCTGGTGATGTATATCTCTAGGAAATTAAATGCTGCAGAAAAGAATTACTCGGTTTTAGACCGTGAATTATTGGCTATGGTGTGGTCTATTCTGAAGTTACAAAGATTTCTTCTAGGCGCACATTTCATTGTGGAAACCGACCAGAAAGCGCTTACTGCTATTCAGAGCAAAAACTTGAAGAGCTCGAGGTCCACTCGATATGCCATAGCTCTTCAACCATTTCATTTCACGGTGCGAGCTATCCGTGGTTTGGATAATGTGATGGCAGACATTCTGTCCAGGTGCCCACACGATTCCACAAAACTCTTCTGTCATATATATTTCCTGATATACAGCTCAATACTATAAGGACATATTAGCACTTATTTTCTCACTTTTTAAATTTATGAAATTAAGGAATTTATAACGTTGCAATTTCCATGTAATTTCAGTTCCTGAAACTTTTTTTCTGTTAGCGTGTTGATCTTAACAGAAGAAGGCTTAGTTAGCGATATACGGACCAAAAGATCACATGGCCACATTTATTATTATATTTTGCAAAACTAATGATTGTATTAAGAGATTTTTAACATTTTGTCTTTTTAAAGATTTGTGTTATATAATTTATCGACATATCATTGAAGTCTGCGAGATTTTGTACATTGTGGAACTTTGAAGTTATCTAGTCCTGTCCTGGATTGGGAGCGCGGCCATGATGTCCACATCTTCTTGTATCGATTGTATAACTTTTGTCTACGAGAAACAGCAGCACCTAAAGTGAAAAATTACGCAACGAATCAATAGTTGGCTTATAGACAAATCATTGAAAGTCTTGCGAGATTTTGAACAAATTGGCTGTGGAACATTTGTATTAGTAATTTATTAATAATGCATTAGATAATTTACACTACTCTTTGTTTCAAATAAATGTGTTATATTATATTGCGGTATATTGGTATATTACACCGCTGTTTGCACAACACGTTATTGTATAATACTAGGATAATATATTTTTAATTTCATAGATTTGTATGAGTATAATTTAAAAAACTTGCGACTTTCATTATGATATTGCCATCATTGTGGCGTGTGTGTTGGTGGCACCTTCCTGGAATATATACGTGTATACTTAGGTAAATTTTTTTTCTCTAAGGATCTGAGATAGCTAGCCTCATTTTTTTAGGCAATATTGAAGACAAAGTTATATATCTTACTTGTTTCGCGCATCATACGTGCGTTGGGAGCCTAGGGTTTTTTTCCCGGCTCCAGGATTTTTTTTTTTTTTAAATGTTTCATTTTTTTCCCAGGGAGGGTGCGGTAATGTTACGCACAGATCATTTTTTCTAAAGTCATTATATGATCATTTTTTCCTAAAGTCATTGTATGATCAGTTTTTGCTAACGACATTGTATTATTAGATTGACTTAAATGTACACTTTAATTTTTTCGGTCAAAGCTAGATAACTCTGGATATGGAGAGTATCATTCAATATGATGTTACCTCCTCTTGTGTCGAGACACGGTCGGTCCACATTTTTATTAACGAAGTGTGACCATTCTCCTTATTTGGTAGTATCGGTCAACTGTTGTTGGAATGTCTGAAACCTGTGTTGAGATCTCTGTTCATGTCCAAATAAGGCTCGATCTAGTTAAATCTTATCTGGAGGAGTGTCACCCTTTGAGATGTCGTATGTTCCTAGATCGTCTTGTTTGATCGCTATTTCAAGTGTATAGGTTCTGCGCATGTCCGGACGAGAGGCGTCTGGGAAGTCTTCTTTGTCTGTGAGACGATGTAAAGCTGTGAAGCAGAAAGGACGCGTTTTGGCGTCTCTGTGATTTTGTTAGGGATTAGGAGCCTTATTGTGAGATAGTTAGCTTACAAGGTTCTTTCCTTGAGTATTCTAAAACGCTTGGAGGCGTATGTTTTCTGTGGTGTGGATTTTCGAACGAAGGTGATGCCTCATTTACATTCAATCTATAACTTTACTTATGTTTGACAATGGTCGATCTCTGCTCACGTATACATTACAGAAAGGAAGGTTCTTCTAATAGATGTCACGCCCCAGGTATGTTCATACCTGAGATCTATATGTAAACGGGTCATACTCAGCCCGAAGGACAGTTCTTTGTTCTATGAACGTCGCTGTGTGTCAGCGATTATGCCTACGTCAAGGTTAGACTTGGGAATACCTGTAAAGATCAGTTCGACCTGTACTCCTCAATGCTATTTCTCGTGCAAACGATAACGGACTTATTTATTACACCTGATCTGCCAGCATCAGGAGAGGAGTAATGATTATTATGTATGTGCACTGATGAACTGCAGCTGCCACTGTTGCACTATTGATAGTAATGAATATTAATGCATCCAGCTCTGTGCCATATTATTTAGACGGATTTATGAATAATAACCTTATGACACTGTGAACCTTGGACTATTGTTTCTGAATGCTACAATCGTTGAATTGTGATGTTTATGATGTATGTGAAGTAACTGTCGTTGTGGCGTGAAATAAATGATGAAAACGTCAAAAGCAGTTACCTCCTTTATGACTTCGCGTGTCACTTTGCCTGTGCTGTAACTCTGTGGACTAGCTAACTACTTTACACACAGCAACAACATAAAACAGATAAGACACCCTTCACTACAACTATAATTTAACTGGTGTTGATAGGGGTGGTAATTGAAGTCAGCATAAATCCACCCTTATCAGGTATACACCTCCGGAATCATATAAGCACTGAATTTTAGTGACATTATATGTCACTTCCTCACAGACAGGGGGATGATGGAGGTCATTCTGAGTAACTGCCAGTTCCTTCCTTCCCTTGTTCCCTGTTGTAAGACATGCAGCGTGATAAGGAGGGTTTTTTCCGTCTGCATCTGCAGTATTGTGGTTACTCATTTGGCAAGATTTACACCACTGTCCTTCCTTTCTTGAAGGTCTATTATCTGATCTTAGAGGGTTTTTGTCTTTATAATCAGTTCTGTGTTTGTTCTTGTTGGAATTGTCCCTATGTTCATAGTTGGTAAAGATTTGTGAAGGTTTGAAGTTCTCACCCTGCTTCTTCTTATTTCCTGATACTTCTGACTGAGCTGTTTAATATCTCTCAGCCATGGTTAAAATATCTTCCAATCTCTCTGCTCCTTGCTCCATAAGAAATTTTCTCATTTCCTGAGGCATGGATTCTTTCAGTTGTTCCATCATGACCATTTCTTTTATAACTTGACATTTTCCTAAGCTAATCCATTTTGTCAGATAAGTTTCCAATCTGGCAGAAAACTGGTGATAGTTTTCTCCTAGAAGTAGCTTAGCAGTTCGGAATCTCTTTCTATAAGATTCAGAATTCTTTTCGTACCTGACCAATAAAGCTTGTTTTAAGATTTCATAATCTTCCTGGTCTTCTATTGAGAGTTTTAAATAAACATCGTATGAAACTCCCCTCAACCTCTGAGATAGTTTGAGGCTCCATTTTTCCTTTTCCAATCCATAGGTAGAGGCCAATCTCTCATATCTATCCAGGTACGACTCAATGGAGTCCTCTTTTTCAATAAATGGATCCAGGTGGAAACTCATGGCTACATTTGCCGTGCTATGGTTGGAGCTACTCTCAGAGTGAGGTGAGCTAGCACCATGATTGCTAGCTGCTCCCTGGAGTTCAAGTTCCTTTAAACTTAACTCATGAGCTCTTTGTAACCTTCTTTCTTCAGCCTCAGCTTCCAACTTTTGTCTCTTTTCTTCTCTTTCCAGTCTTTTGACTTCTCTTTCCGTTTCTAATTTCTTATCCTCTGCTTCCATTCTTTTGGCTTCTCTCTCTGCTTCCATTCTTTTGGCTTCTCTCTCTGCTTCAGCTTCCATTCTTTTAGTCTCTCTTTTAGCTTCAGCTTCCAGTCTTTTAGTCTCTCTATCTAAATATTTATCCACTTCAGTTGTGATATGTCGAATTAGAGCATCTCCTGTCATACCCAAGTCTTTTCCTTCCTGCATAATCGCAGCTCTAAACTTCCCCAATTCAGCCATTATGCTTACTTACCAGAGGGTATATAATTTTATCTTCACTAACCAACTAACTTAATTAAAATCAATTAATTACTTTGAACAAGACAAATTCTTAAAACCTTGTGAGCGTTTCCTATTTACTTCGTACTCAATGGTACTACTATTTCGAAAAAATTTCTAAGTTTTAGAATTTTCTCAAAAAAAATTATTTTTACAAACTATTTGTGGCTCAAGATAGAAGAATACATAGATAGTGGCTCAGGATACAAAATAATATCCTGCGAAAGAGCCCCCAATGTAGCGAAAGGGTTTCCTAGTATGATAATAGTGGTAGAGCAGAAGTAGAATCTCTCTTCAGAAAGTATGAAGTTCCAGTGCCCGAGAAGTACACTGGTATCACAAGTGAGTTACAGCTGTGAATACTCTGAGCTGGACAATAGATTTAGGCTTCAGAAGTATAAGTTGCTACTTTCGCTATAGTAACCCTATGTGATAATATAATTAAATTTGAAAAGGTAACTCAAAATTTAACAGTTAAAAAATTAACAAGTCAAATGAGTACAATTTCCCAATTTATTATGTACATCTATATATTCTTGTAATGAGAAATGGGTGTTTGAAGATGGTAAAATGAATGATTATTTATAGTTACAAATTAAAATAAACAAGCGAAAAAGTCTTAGATTTATCTTCCACTGAAATTACACAAAAGTTTGTCACATTATCTCTTTGATATCTCTTGCTATCTAGTTCTCATCATAGACAGTCGTTTTAGAAACTGCTCACAGGATTTGTTGGATGGATGCACATAAAACTCATCTGATTTTAGTTCGAGGTTCCTGAGACACACTTGAATCCGGAAGACTTTCCTTGAGCCCGCCCTATAACAACGGGGGACTAAGGTGTTGAAGATTGGTTGACCTCTAGGCTTCAGTTAGCAGGATCAACGGTCTTCAAGTCTTTTGGGTAAATTCGGTCAGGAATGATCATAACCTTGATCAGCAATGATCATAAAAACTGATCATAAAACCTGGAACAAAAGGTAATAGGTGGCTATGGTGTTCCAACAATCTCACCACCCACTGCTGTTCATGATGCGACCATGTCTTCAGTGTTTGTATATAAATGAATGAATCATGGTAGTATGTTACAGAGATAGCATGATAAGATAATGTATACAGTGCAGAATTAACAAAATACACGAATAAATCACATGTTATGTATGATACATGGGTACGATATAACCTTTGCCTTCCACTTATGGATGTCAAGTCACTTATGTACTTGCTGGTATGTCGTAAGCTTCCAGGCAAGAACTAGCCATGATATATTTGGCTAACCAATTAATGGTTATGCTTCCTGACAATGCCGGTGAAGGTTATCTCTGGTTAGCGTCATTCCCTTTTTTATTATATCTGATACAATCAATCGGAAATAAAATCTGAAATAAAATGATATTAATAATACATATATCTTTAATAAACTTACATACCCTCTTAGGATTTATAACCTCACGGTGAGACTGTATTGGCTTAATTTAATCTGCCCTGCATGCAGCGTGAAAATAGAATTTTTCTTGCAGATGCTGTCTTCCAGTTTCTCACATTGGCTTCTGGATTTGGTGTGTGTGATTTTCAACGCGCTGCTCTGTCCTTATATTTCAGTCTCTCGCCCGTACGAGAAAGCACCTCTAAAAGTCCCAAAAGATTTTCGTTTCATCTCCTGGTTTGAGGCGATTTGAGGCGATCTGTGCGTTTCCTGCACTTGTTTTCTCTTCTGTTCACTTACACACTTATATCCTTCCTTCCTTCCTATGTATCATTCCCTTTTCCCCATATGAGGCTTTCATTATTTCCAATTTATATTTAAATCCGTTTAGGCATGTAGTTATAATAAATTTTTAAAGATTATTAGATAACTTTTAGCAGATGTGATGAAGGTGAAAAATATTAATTATCTTTAAAACTATTTATATTTGATTAATATCCTTTTGGATATAATTCCTAGTCTATCTCCTTTGTTGAGTTATTTTTATTTAATTGTATTCCAACCAGGCGTTTTCTTGTAGTTCTAAATTTAATTTCCTGTAAATGCAAACTTTGAAAGTCCGCCATACATTCCTATATTAGATATTTATTCATTCTTCAGTACATTCTGGCTTAAACATATTTTAATAGAGAATGCAGTCAGCGACCCATACCTTGACTGCTTGCATCAGGGTCAGCGAACCAGAGCTGACTAAGACCCTACTCCACCTCCACGTGGTGGTCCTGGAAACAGGCTGCATCACTGCAGTCTGGCTGAGAGAGTAGGGATCGCAGAGGGAAGGCAAACCCGGTCCCAAAAAATGCCGTGCTAAAGTCGGATGTGTCGACCGAAAGGTGCAGATATCACAGCTCCAGCGTAAACAGACACAACGCAACCAACGTCCTTTTCAGGACGAACGAGGAAGAAGAAGAAGAAGAAGAAACATATTTTACATTTTTGCCTTATCTTCAAACTTCAAAGCAAGACCGACGCGCTGTCCTTGCGCTGTGTGTATGTGTGTGTGCATCACGTTACACATTTTTTCCACAACAAACCAAGAGGGACCAAATTTCGCTACATATATTGGGAAATAACGTATAGATATATCATTTAACTTACAACTGGAAACTTTTGAGATGGGTTTATTTAATAGATTTAAATTAACACAAAATCCAGTGAAATAAAATGAAAGAGCTAGACCACTGATCACTTGAAGCTAATATATTACCGCTTCCACAAACAGAATGAATTTAAGACTCCAATATAGAAGATATGCACAGGAAATCTTGTTCTATATAAAAAGGAAAAAAAAAGGAACCCGTTACACACCCATTGAGGCATATTGGGAATATGGTGTTAGGCCCATATTATCTTGACCGTCGGCACACTAGGGGTGATGTGGTCTGCATCACGCCGGCCGCCTTAACCTTCCCAGAGTTTCTCTGGTACCCATTTGGGGCTGGGTCGACCCAGGAGCCGTTTGTGGCCTAAAAATATTCCCACCTCATCTGGGGATCGAACCATAGACCACTGCGCTAGGAAGCCAGTGCACTAACCACTATGCTACCGCGGTTCTATATAGCTAGTACTTAAATCAGACTCTCTGGCGCAAATGATAAACGCATTCTTCAGTGGTCTCAATATATATTAAATGAAATGAGAGGTAATATCTAGATGTTAAGTTTAACGCCTTTTCTGAAATCAGGGAACTTTCTGATTCCTGCGCCGCCATTCCCCGCTCTATTACCTAACTATCTGACCGCTCGTCTTTCCTGTTCGTCTCGTTCTACGAGCGATTTTCCGGTTCACACTGACGTGTTACATGACGGCGAGAGACTGCTTCGTCCGTTCTGGGACCACTACTGCCTTTTTGATCATTAACCGCTTTCCTCGTTGGACTATGGCAACGCCGTACTAGGCATGGGGGACAGGCAAGGTAGGGAAATAACTGCTTATAATCGCTCTAGAGATTGGCAGTAGGCGTGGTTTAACCTCCCCTAAGACAAAGCGATGTCCTGGATGCACGCATGATAAACTGTCTACATATTAATTAGCCCACGTTGTAGAATTCCACGTTGTTATTTGTGCATGCTAATGAGCCCGCGTGGAATCCACGCTGACTATTGTGTTACCCACAAATCCAGGGACTGCGATGCTATACAAGGCTACTATCATTTGTCATCCCTCAATTCAGGGACTTCAATTTTCATACTATACGTACATCACAGTACACATATTGCTTTCAGTCCATGCATACTGGGCATGTGGAAAAACAAGCCAAAAAGAGCAAAAAACCAAACAAATTTATTTTGAAATCAACCGCTTTAAAAAAAAAGAAGCCAAGAATACGCTAACAAGCCAAACAAATATTTAAACGAAAACCAGTGTTAACCCTGCAACAACCCCCCCCCCCCCCCTTTCCCAATAAAAAGTAAAAAAGGTAGGTAAACGAAATTGTTGTCGCCAACCAATTTATAAAAAAATCCAGATTTGGGGAATTTGGCCTTAAAAAATGCCAAATTGGCAACTATCCTCTCGTAACGGGAAGATCACTCTAACCCAAGTAGTGTAGTCAGACAAGTTCTAATCTTCTGTGTCTTTGTCATCTTTAGCCCAAGAACAGAGTTAGGGCTACCAGCTTATAACAGGGTAGACCTTAAGAGAAGCGCTACCTGGTTTCGAACACGGTACGTCTGCATTGAGTAGCAAGCGCTGTAACCATTTTACCGTCTCGACTGTTTACATTTGAAGGCTGAAGACGAAAACGACATTCGTTGTTTAATTCCTTCATTAGGGCCTAAGTCTGAGAAAGACGCTATGTATAGGCTACTCCAAAAGGTACAGTGCTCCAGAACTGTACGAAGATGAAGAAATGTGAAGAAACACCACAACTAAAACAGGAACTAGATTATGAGGTAATAATAATTATACACCCTTCAGTCATAACTGACTGGGAATGTGCCCTTTAGGTAACAGCCCTTAGCTGTTTATTTTCCTGGTGTTCCTTTTGACGTTTTCTCCTCTCTTCTGCTTGTTTTGTGAGCTTCTTTTCGCCCAGTCTGAGGTGGCACCATAGATAGCATCAGAAGCGTCCCTCAAGTACTTGGCACCTGGGGCAGATCATACCTTTGGCAGCCGCTGCTCCCATAAAGAAACACATTCACAAGTTCACTTTTAACAGTAAATACTATCATACGTGTCCATTGGCACCCCTTCTTGGCTGTCGCCCAGGGTGGACTGCCCCCTCACACCCCCTCAGTACGCCATTGGATAGCATCGCCACTTGGTGCAATTGGCAGCTTCATCCTCCCAGATTTCTGGATTTATGTCCAGTGCTGTCATGTCTCTCTTGCACACATCTTGGAATCTCAGCTGCTGTTGCCCAACAGTTCTTTTGCCATCTGCTAGTTGTCCATAGAAGATATCTTTCGGGATACAGCCATCTTTCATGCGGTGGACGTGGCCAAGCCAGCATAGTCTACACTGTCTAAGCAGTGTATACATGCTTTGAAGGCCAGCAGGTAACAAAACCTCAACATTTGTCACTTTATCTTTCCATGAAATGCCAAGCATGTGGTGTAGACACCATTGATGGAAGGTATTAAGCCTTCTTTCTTGCTTAGCATAGGTTGTCCAGGTCTCGCTGCCACATAGAAGTGTGCCGGTCACTCAGGTATTATATATTATGAGGTATGGTAGAGTAAGAAAGTAAGCGAAGGTCACCATGTTGGCCAGTAGGATATTGATACATTTGCTGTGTCATTTTTATAATTTTTCAAATTACAAATAAAAATAAAGCGACTCAAAGACTAACTTTAACACAAACCCATGTTGAAATGAAGAACATTGTGCCGTCTTTTAAATGCGGCTTTGAAACAGAATTCAAAGGTGGAGGCATGCATTACAAGACGTGAAAGTTAGAAGAGGTGCAGATCTAGGAAGTGACCTAGGCGTAAGTACAGACATTCCACAAAGAGAAGAAGTCATCACAACTATCAAGGGGTTAAAGGATGGAAAAGCTCCTGGTCATATACAATTTAAATGCTGAGTTATTCATGGCAGATCCTGAACTAGCAGCAGAACTATTAGAACCACTATTTGCACATCTGGAAAACAGAGACAACAGCAACAGAGTGTAGTAAAGGAATAATTGTCAAATTGCACAAAAAAGGCGACCTTGTCAGTCAGACTGAGTGATACGCCAAACAACAGAGGGCAGTCCAAGAGGAATCAGATGGACAATGTTTTCTACACTGGAATATGCAGATGACATTGCACAACTCGCACATTCACATCAGCACATCCAAGAAGAAACAGACAGACTGAATCAGTATAGCCAGCAGGTTGTTCTGAATATCAATCTAAAGAAGACAGAGTTCATGACACTTAATATGGGCAATCCTGAGCCAATAATAATAAGGAACCAGAAGCTAGAACACACAGGTACATTTACATACCTAGGATGCATAGTAACACCAGACGGCAGAACAAGCAAGGACATCAACAACAGAATGAATAAAGTGAGAACAGCTTTTGCATCACCAACCAAAAACTACTTATTTGGAGAATCCAAAAGGACATGCACAACATCATAGCTGGCAGATGCTGGAGTTGGGTTGGCCATGTCCTCAGAAGGGACCTCAATGCCATTATACAAAGTGCTATGCTTTGACAGTCTGTGGCTAAGGATCAAAGAAGAAGACTGTTAATGCAGGGAATGTTTCTCCTACACTTTTATCACAGGGAATGTTACACCTACACCTTTACCACAGGGAATGATACTCCTTCACTTTTACAACAGAGAATGTTACACCAACACTTTTACCACAGAGAATATTACACCTACACTTTTACCACAGGGAATGTTACTCCTTCACTTTTACCACAGAGAATATTACACCTACACTTTTACCACAGAGAAAGTTACACCTATACTTTTACCACAGAGAATGTTACACCTTCACTTTTACTACAGGGAATGTTACTCCTTCACTTTTACCACAGGGAATGTTATACCTACACTTTTACCACAGGGAATGTTACTCCTTCACTTATACCACAGGGAATGTTACTCCTTCACTTTTATCACAGGGAATGTTACACCTACACTTTTACCACAGGGAATGTTACACCTACATTTTTATCACAGGGAATATTACACTTACACTTTTACTATAGGGAATGTTACACCTACACTTTTACCACAGGAATGTTACTCCTTCACTTTTACCACAGGCAGTAAATGAAGGGAGTTCATACACACACAAAATAATGCAGCATATATGCAACAAGAAATTGGAGAGCAAGAATATTTGCTGGGATAAATAAGGCAGCTTGCTAGAAAGTCATATTTTTTCTCTAATAAAATGTTTGCGGTTATCACCATCTTCTACCCCACTAGAGTGTTTTGCTATTTTTAGGTTTTTATAAAACTTTTTTTGTATTTGATATGAAACATAATGTTTTTTTCCAGCCTCCAAGAAATAGTCAAACACAGTTCCCATCTACGGATGAAAAAATTAAACTGGAGCAGGATTGTAAAGTGAGTTTTATTTTTCTGTCTTGTTACAACTGACTTACTAATTCTTCCTAATGTTAGCCCCTACCCCAACTATAAATTAACTGGACACTACATTTTAGGTTTCACTAAATTGTTTTTGAAAATTTTAAAAGATGCAGAAATGAACATTTACAAACAAAATACATCTTTTCTAGTGGTTTAAAAAAAATGCTTCATGTTTTACCTCTTATTCTGCCACAAATTTCCATTTACATCAAAATTTTTATTAGTAGAATTTTTGGTTCTTGTGTCTTAACTGATTCTGTACGTAATTATTTTCAGCTCTGGACGGAATTATTTTTAAGCCCCAAAAATTTACATATACATAATTTACGTTTACTGACAATGTGTGTCTAATCATGAGTTAAGTATAACATATTATATATCAAATTAACTCTTAGTATACGAGCAGCCTTTCATGACTACCATTACAGATTTTGCAATAAATAATTTATTTATAAAGATAACATAAGTGTTATATATCAAAATGTGAAGAAATGAAACCCCTATATCCTTTAACTAAATTGCTAATGGTTTGCATGTTATAAATTTTCGCTATTGATGTCGATCATCGGCCTCTCTAACAGAAAGTACATTGGATGAACAATATAAATCCATATGCCTTTCTAGCTAATTTTATGTTATGTTTATGTTATAACAGATAACATGTACACGGAAAAAAGATAACTTGAAATTTTGAACAAAAATTTTCGACTTACGTAAGGCTTGTAACATAAATTGTTATCACAATACAGTTTCACTGCTCTCTTTGTGCAGGTAATCTATTTAGAAACACAGAAAAAGTAAGAAAGTTATGGTTGATCACACAGTTTGTTCACTGTTCACATATTAGTAACATATCCTGTGTGTTTTTCGGCCATTGTGGCGATACGACAAAACACGATTAAAGATGAAGATAAATGTGAAAAAATCCGTTCAAACGCAAATAAAAGACGTTGAAGCTTGTTGAAATTTGCGCAGTTTTGTGTTTACTTCCGTTCGAGATAAATTCCGGGCAGTATAAAATATCAGAATAGAAAGAAACAATGAAATAAATCAGCGTCTTTTAAAAGATCTTACGTCTACAGCGTTCGGCCTTTGCATCTATTATTAGATCTTGCGTACGGAATCAGTTAATTCACCGCCAGATTAAAATTGTTGAAATTTCGAAGCCAAACCGAGCACCGTACTTTTTCGTAAATTTTTTTTCTTACATTTATTTTAGGTTAGTCTATTTCGCAGGTAGTGCTCACGGGTTAGTCTATTATGCATTTTCGCAGGTAGGGGTGGCACAGTTGACCCAGGACAAAGCATGGCATGTAAACCTTTTATAAAACAACACTATAACCAAAGTGTGTCATATTTTTAACATTCTGTTTTTATCCGTTATCATGTTTTTTTAATGAGTGTCCGATTGACAGAGTGGTTAGAGCGCTGGTCTCTTGCGGCTAAGGTACCGGGTTCAATTCATGGTATCATCATGCTCCAGTCGTCCCAGCTGTGAATGGGTACCTGACTTTTCTCTTCAGTTAGGGAAGGAAAAGGCAGCGAGGAAAGGAACTGGTCACCCAACCTCTCGATGCTGGACCTAGTATAGTGAAGTCTCTAACACTTCACTCCCTTACAGCAGTATCTGCTATGCGAGTACCTTTACCTTTCTTTCATCATCATCATGCTCCTTTGTGGATCTGTAGGGCAGTGATGATAAAGATATACGACCTATTTTCATGTCTCTTTATGAATACTTTCAACGATTTAACATGTAGTTCTCGAAATTGTCTTGTTAAGATGATTGTCAATAATTTTTTTTTTGGTGGTTGGGGGGGGGGGGGAGACGACAAGACTATTCATCATCATCAGACTTATCATTATCTTAGATCGGCTGGAATGGATCTCAGGCGTGTTCTGTTTTTACTCTTGATATTGTGATGGACTCTTTCATGTCCATCTCTTGATGTTACATTTCCACTAATAGCGCTGTCTTCCTCTTGCACGTTTGCCTTTAACTCCGCCTTCTATTATGGTCTTTAGTAAGGTGCTGTGTCTTTTTACAAGGCCAACATATTTTTTACTGTCTAATGTTAACCTCCGTCATTAATTATCTTTTCATCCCTAGGTTGTCTGTGACCTCTTTATTTGTTTTCCTCTTTATCCATGAGACGCACCCCACTCTTCTATATATCTCCATCTCAAATGCTTTAATTCTTTCCTCTAACTGCTTGTTCATTCTCCATGTTTCTAAACTACACAATGATGAAGAATATATGTAGTACTTGATGATTTTCGAAGGTATTACCAGAACTACAACGTCTTGTATATATTGACGTGCATCCTAATATTAGCGAGTCTGAATGCACACAGGGAAACTTTTGTCAAAGTTTAATGGTGAGCGCCTTTTCAAAGCTAGGCAAACTTTACTTAACATGGATAATTAAAAAAATTAGTAAAATGGAGAAAGAATGAAACTAGTAAAAAACCAACTCAAAGAAAAGTAAAACGAGACAGGAGAGATAGAGTCAACACATTCCAAAAAAAAGCGATGTATGACAAATTTCAAAATGTTGAACGGGTGACTAGAGCCGTGGTTCCCAAACCATGTTCAGCGGACAACTTACGGTCTGCGGCAAATTTTCAGGTGGTTTGCAGCTGCGTTATTGATTTGGTATTAAGTGCTTTGATTTTGCTCTGATCCTCCCTACGTTTTTAGTGATATAAAAACAGAAGACAGAAACCATTTGCAAGCTGGGCCGGATTAAGCTAGTACGGGGTTTGTAGCATATGTTAAGAAAGGGGCCCTATATTTAAAAAAAAACAATAAAACAACACAACTATATTTGAACACATACATGTTTAATTTGCATAGTAATTATCATTATCAAAAGTAACAACACAGTCAACATTATTGTTTAAATATTAATGTTTCTACATTTAGCATGAGCAAATTTGTTGATGATATAGGATGTATCAATTTCACGCAAAAGTTTATGTTCAATGCTCATTAGTGTGAGATTGTTCAATCTCTTTTGACCCATGGTGCTCCTTAGTTTATTTTTAATAAGTTTCAGTTTTGAAAATGATCGTTCTCCACTGCAGTTGGTTACCATTTGTGACAAATAGATGTGCAAGGCGATTTGTACATTTGGAAAACAAGACTCCAAAGAATTGTCAATTATCCACAAGGTCTAGATAAGTGCCAATATGAGAAGCCAGATCAGTTTTCAACAGTTCTGTAAACTGCACAAGTTCTTCACAAAGACTTTCTTCCAGATATGATTTAATAAGATTCGATGATCTCGTTACCACCTCTTCAGGTGTAAACGACTGTGACTGACGAAGGAATCCAAATACATCATTCAACTTTTGATAAGCTTTCTGGCGTTTTGACAAGGTAGAGAGCAAGCTATCAATAAGGACAAGAAATGTTCGGCTTTTAAACTGCTGAGAAGGCGTTTGAGATTCATCAAGTGTGCTGGAACCAAATCCGACTTATTATGAGTACCACCAGCACATAATGCAGTAGAAAGGAGACCCCACCGGTAGGTAGAAGCAGAAAAGAAGGTGTACAGGCTTTCAACAAATCCAAAGAAAATGACTGCTTCTGTCCGCAAACAGTTAAGATAAAAATAATAAAGAGTCACACTAAGTCACCCTCTTTCTCTCACAATTTCATGACATCAAATGAAAAGGTGCTAAAGATGGCATACATCACAAGATCATTAGTTTAACGCTCGTATTAGAAGATGACCAAAAAATGATGTACATATTTATTGGCGCGGGGCCCTAAAAGCGCACGGCTCATAGCATATGCTACTTTTGCTACTACGTTAATCTGGCTCTGATTAGGTCAATATTTGACAAGGATCAGTGCATAGTGAGGGAGGGGACCAACTTCCCACCCAGCCCTCTCCACCCAGCCCTCCACACCCAGTGGTGAAAACAAATAAAGGATTTCTTGCCAGGGTACAGTTTTGTTGGTTTTGTGGGCCCTAAACAGGACCGTGGTGCAGTTTTCTGGGCCCTGAAAAGGACCGTGGTTGGTGCAGTTTTGTGGGCCCTGAAAAGGACCATGGTGGGTGCACTTTTGTGGGCCCTGAAAAGGACCATGGTGGGTGCAGTTTTGTGGGTTTTTTGGGCCCTGAAAAGGACCGTGGTGGGTGTAGTTTTGTATGTTTTGTGGGCCCTGAAAAGGACCATGGTGGGTGCAATTTTGTGGGTTTTGTGGGTCCTGAAAAGGACCATGAGGGGAACAGATCACCAAGGATCGCTGAAGCTTGGCACATATCAGGACATACACATGTTCGTTTGTAGCTGCATAATTTACAGAGGAGGCCAAAATTCTGCAATGTCATGCAGGATTTTGTCGAACGGGTCTGACTGACGAACTTTATTCTGATGTCGCCACAAAAATTCACACATGTAGGAATCTAACATGTGTCTGTGGGTTCCGTTCTGACGTTTGTTGCGTTCTTTCACAGATTTCCACAACCTCTCTATTCATTGTGTATTTGCTCCTGTATTAGGGTCGACAAAATTTGCAGAATTATTCACCGTTTCGTGAGTTAAACCTTGCAAATTCTGAATGGTACTATATGCGCGCCATTGATCAGACACAACTGTCGTATCAGGACGAATGTTGGCTATGATAAGGGGCATAAGTGTAGCCGCTGAGCGGTCCAGCACTGCAACCATGAAACACTCACTTGTTTCACGACATATGCCACCAAATACCCACTGCTGTGGAAATACATGACCGACGTTATTTTTTCTGCGTGTGATCTCTACCGTCGTATTGGGACCGCCAATTACAGCGGGATTTGCAATTAGTACATTTGCACAAACCTCACGGAGGTTGCTGTTCCATTTAATGACAGCTTTATTGGCAATTCCTAGCTCGGATTTACAGAAATCAATGCTAGTCATCTCTTTAGTCCAACAGTAAATGAACAGAATAATCTGCCTGAAGGACAGACGTGCGCCCTGTAACCATGTGCCAGAACGAAGAGGTATATCCTGCTTACATGTATGACATCTCTAACGATCTTGGTGAACTGTCAGGGACAAAGTCATCTGGTGATTGTTAGCACACAGTCGGACGGTATGTAGAATGCCCCGGTTCTGCAATAACTTCACACAATTCTCTTTGTTACGTGTAAAATCTGACACCTCCAATAAATTCATCTCCCACGTCTCTGGACACCGCTATTGAATGGCAAGATAAGATTTGCCGCGCGAAAGCCGCGCCAAGACACAGAATTTAAGAAAAAAAATTTAAGAAAAAGTACCGCGAAAGCCGCGCCAAGACACAGAATTTAAGAAAAAAATTGTAAGAAAAAAAATTTAAGAAAAAGTACGGTGCTCCATTTTGCCTGAAAATTTCAACAATTTTCATCTGGCAGTGAATACACACACAAGAACCTTCAAAGCCAAACCAAGCACCATACTTTTTCTTGACTGAAAAAGGTAGTTTGTGGTTACATTGTCTGATGTGTGACAACCAAGCATTTTTTTTTTTAAAACACACGCCTGCCGTTAAAAACCCGGGTAGACACTACCATTGCGGTAGTGGAGTGTTAGAGGCTTCACCATACTAGGTCCAGCATCGAGAGGTGGGGTGGCCTGTTCCCTTCCTCACTGCCATTGCCTTCTCTAACTCAAGATCAGAGTCAGGTACCCTTTTACAGCTGGTTAGACTGATGCGTGACACTACCAAGCTTTTAACCTGAAACCTGGTAACTTATTGTGGTAGTGGAGTGTTAGAGACTTCACCGTACTAGGTCCAGCATTGAGAGGTGGAGTGGCCTGTTCCCTTCCTCACTGCCAGTGCCTTCTCTAACTCAAGATCAGAGTCAGGTACCCTTTTACAGCTGGTTAGACTGATGCATGACACTACCAAGCTTTGAACCTGAAACCCGGTAACTTATTGCGGTAGTGGAGTGTTAGAGACTTCACCATACTAGGTCCAGCATCAAGAGGTGGGGTGGCCTGTTCCCTTCCTCACTGCCATTGCCTTCTCTAACTCAAGATCAGAGTCAGGTACCCTTTTACAGCTGGATAGACTGATGTGTGACACTACCAAGCTTTGAACCTGAAACCCGGTAACTTATTGCGGTAGTGGAGTGTTAGAGACTTCACCATACTAGGTCCAGCATCGAGGGGTGGGGAGACCAGTTTCCTTCCTCGCTGTCCTTTCCTTCCCTAACTCAAAGTTAAGTACCCATTTATAGCTAGGTAGGCTGGAGCTGTGTGCATTCAGACCCGCAAATATTAGGATGCATGTCAAAGTATACAAGACATTGTAGCCTGGTAATACCCTCGAAAATCATCAAGTGCTACATATATTCTTCATCATTGTGTAGTTTAGAATGAAAAGATAATTAATGACGGAGGTTAACATTAGACAGTAGATCTAAGATATTGGTATGTCTGATGATGATGAATAGTCTTGTTGTCGTCCCCCCCCCCACCAAAAAAAAATAAATTTATTGACAATCATCTTAACAAGACAATTTCGAGAACTACACATTAAATCGTTGAAAGTATTCAAAAAGAGACATATAGGTCGTATATCTTTATCATCACTGCCCTACAGATCGCAAAGGAGCATAGACCTTCAAATACGCATGCAAAAGTGATTCTGTACCGCTCATGCTGCCACCCCATCCTGTGAAAATGCATAATAGACTAACCCGCGGCCCCTACCTGTGAAATAGACTAACTCCTCGCAGGCAAAAGGCAACAAAAAAAAATTTAAGAAAAAAAATTTACGAAAAAGTACGCTGCTCCATTTTGCTTGAAAATTTCAACAATTTTAATCTCTCGGTGAATTAAGACACAAGAACCGAATTTTTATTAGTAGAATTATTGCATAGGGTCCCAGTGACTTCTACTTAGCTACACTGCACTGTGTAGAGTTTGCAGTTATCACTACTTACATCTCTTCATCATCTTCTACCCCACTAGTTTTTTTTTATTGTTTTTATAATTTCATACTTTGTTATATATTTGAATGATACATAATTTTTTTTCCAGCCTCCAAGAAATAGTCAAACACAGTTCCCATTTATGGATGAAAAAATTAAACTGGAGTGGGATTGTAATACTGTAAAGCGAGTTTTTTATACTTCTTATTTTGACTCTTGTTACTACACACACACTAATTCTTTCAATTGTTGGACCCTGCCCCTGTGGAATATACTGAATGTTTCTAGGGATTCTCAGAGAAAAATTATGTATAATTTTTTTTATAGAATATAACTCTTATCTTCTGACATCCTCTTCTCATTTTGTTTTCCCACCAGGATGAAACAAATAGTGAAAATGGAATCGCTGGTCTGGCTGTCAGGGTGAAACAGGAACAAGATAATCAGGTTACAGTTTTATTTTGCACACGTACACTTAATGTGGTAAAATATGTAATTAAAGAAGATACTATTTGTGAATTGTCTGCTATGTGTTCACCTTTGTTCTCCCTTTGATGTGTACATTAGTTTTACTGGCTAATGCATTTTAAGATATTCTGCTATGGTCCATCACTCTTTCTTCTCAGACTTCAAGGCATGTTGAGACTACAGCTGCATATTTGAGGAAACTATCAGTGTGCCTTAGCCCACTCATTTATTGAACAGACTCCACAGTTTCTGTACTGTTGTTACAAACAACAAGACATTAATATAATGGTTTTGTCACGTGCAGTGATTTTAATTCATACATCTTACCTACAACAGTGTTATGCACAGAACCGAATGACTTGAATAAACATGAAATATGACCTAAATAACAAAATGGCAATGAATGTCTTTACATTTTTGGAAATAAAAATATTCCACATTTGCCTGAAGTGAATTCATTTGCATTAATGGAAGGTAAAAAATATTCCCACTTACCAGGTACACTGTCACTTGCATGACCATACATGCCACACTTAAAGGTTTACCCATAATCTGTACGGGGTGTTTGCGTTTTCAGATGTGTACGGGCCGTACACGGGTCTGTACGGGTTTTTTCGCCTAATTATTAAATATACATATAAATCTTGTGCCACTACACAATTTGCGTCATGAGATTCGGCGAGATTTTAAGCCAAGTGGATAAAAAAAAAAATAACCAATGAAAATCAAGCTGCCTATTTTTCAATTGCCGCGGGATGTGCGTGGCGTGTTCATTCACAATTTTTCGCTAAAGCTAGCGCGAGGTTACTGATTATTTGAACGATTACGCAGCACTGAAATCTTTTTTGAGTCGAGCCTATTGTTTAGGATTAATTTCCAGTTTAGTATTGGTAAGTAATTCATTTTTAAAAAAAATATTACAATAACATTGTTTAGATGAAGTTAGATTTAACTGTCAGATAACTTAGGCCTATGCTTTCTTTTCCCCTAAGGTTTAGCATAATTTATTATTTACGGCTGGTAAAAAAAAAAAAAGGCTGATACCACTACATATTATTTGATTTCACTAAAACTTGTAGAAAGTGCGTAAGAAATGTAAATTTGAAAAATAATACAATAGCCTACAAATTATGGGTAGCCTAATATCGTAATGACGGTCGCCGAATGCTCCGCATGTATTTTCGTACCATTTAGAGTTATAATTAGGGTTACAGCTAGGGTTAACCCTAAATCTAAATGGTACGAAAATACACGCGGAGCATTCGGCGAACGTCATTCCGATATTACCAAATTATGAAACTGAAAAGAAAAAAAAAACCACAATAGCGTGGAAAATTTACATCTTAACTCGATCAGAGAAAAGTTTATTTGGAGTTAGCCTACTTCTTCTTAGTTTTAATTTCGTTTCTTTAAAAAACAATGTTATTTTGCCTTTGGTGGTCATCATTACAGTCATTCAATGATTTATAATTATTAAATAATTAATTAGCCTACTATCAATGTTTGATTGACACTAAAATTTGTATGGGAAGGTCTATTTAAAACTACCAGTTGGGCTTTAACGGCTATTCCAATTTTTGAAGTTCGGTAGAAAATATACAGGCTAATATTACGCCAGCGCTAGTTTATATTTTCATTACCAGCTTTAGCAAAAAATTTATTAGATTTTAAATTTAAGATTCCTAACCCATAATGCTTATTACTGGTCTCTTTAGGCCTGTACTTTTATAAGGCACTATAGAAAACACAGCAACTGTTCTTCATTTCAACCATAAATTGTATTAATTTTTTTCCAAGATTCTATTTCATTATATAATATTAAAATTACAAATAATTATATTTTTCAAATTGATTATTAATATTTGTATTTACTATGCAAAATAAATTCTAACTCTTGTTGTTTAGGTTTTAAAGCAAGTGAAGACATGCTTAAAAAGGCAAAGGCCGCATGTCACTATGATGGTGCAGAACCATCTAATTGAATATACTTTTACATGAATAAACTCTTTTGTTACGTTTTTCAGTCTTTGTACAGGTTTTGCGGGTCTTTGTACAGGTTTTGCGGGTCTTTGTACAGGTTTTTTAAATTTTTTGTACAGGTTTTTCATCTCTGAGGTGTGGCATGTGGTATACTTTTTTTTATAGAATATAACTCTTATCTTCTGACATCCTCTTCTCATTTTGTTTTCCCACCAGGATGAAACAAATAGTGAAAATGGAATCGCTGGTCTGGCTGTCAGGGTGAAACAGGAACAAGATAATCAGGTTACAGTTTTATTTTGCACACGTACACTTAATGTGGTAAAATATGTAATTAAAGAAGATACTATTTGTGAATTGTCTGCTATGTGTTCACCTTTGTTCTCCCTTTGATGTGTACATTAGTTTTACTGGCTAATGCATTTTAAGATATTCTGCTATGGTCCATCACTCTTTCTTCTCAGACTTCAAGGCATGTTGAGACTACAGCTGCATATTTGAGGAAACTATCAGTGTGCCTTAGCCCACTCATTTATTGAACAGACTCCACAGTTTCTGTACTGTTGTTACAAACAACAAGACATTAATATAATGGTTTTGTCACATGCAGTGATTTTAATTCATACATCTTACCTACAACAGTGTTATGCACAGAACCGAATGACTTGAATAAACATGAAATATGACCTAAATAACAAAATGGCAATGAATGTCTTTACATTTTTGGAAATAAAAATATTCCACATTTGCCTGAAGTGAATTCATTTGCATTAATGGAAGGTAAAAAATATTCCCACTTACCAGGTACACTGTCACTTGCATGACTAAATTTGGTTTTCGTTTTAAGGACTATCTTCATTGCACACAGACAACTCCATCACTGCTCTGATTTCCTCCCTTAGATCACACAAGGAAGATCTCAGCACAGTGCACAAACTCTGTAGCACTGGCGAGAATCTCAGTGTGTGTATAAAGAAATCACACATTATGTAAATATTTTTGTGGTAAGTAGGTTTCTAATTTATAAATTTTGCCAAAGCTACGGTCATACAGCCTACTCTTTATGATTTCCAACTGCTGGGGTTTCTATAAAATGTGTGATTCCTATATATACACATTGGGATTCTCACCTGTGCTATGAAGTTTGTGCGCTGTGCTGAGATCCTCTTTGTGTGATCTAATGGAGGAGATCAGAGCACTGATGGAGTTGTCCATGTGCAGTGAAGATATTCCTTCCAAATCAAACCAAACTGCAGTAGGATTTTTAACATGCGCAGCTTGCACAGCCAGATCCAAACCTCAGAAATGAGGTATCTGAGGAAGGTGGTTGAAGTAACAAGAAGAGATACGCCAAGGCCTAAAAACCCAGCCCCTGCAGACCCAAGTAGAACAGTCCCAACTAAGATGGTTTGGCCATGTCTGCAGAATGGGAGAAGATCAGCTACCACAACAAGCATGGGAAGCTAAGAGCCAGGGATCCAGACCTCCAGGATGACCCAGAGTCCGCTGGGAGAAAAATGTTAGACAATCTTTGAAGGACTGAGGACTAGAATGGAACCAGGCCAGGAGGAAGACAGCCAATAGGATAGTTTGCTGCTCTCACTTCCAAACCTCTATACCTCATGGTAGGATATGAGTATTTGAGGAAGACTGCCGTAAGACTTGGGTAAAATGGTAGAATGAAAAACAAAAACACAAATAGTAATATGTCTTACTGAAAGAAAAGAGAAGAAAAAAATGTACATTGCGGCCATAAGGTCTTCGCCAGGGACAGACAAACAAATAACAGAAGGGAAAGAAAGTGAGAATTAAGTGGAGAACATAAAACTATAAAAGTAATAAAATAAGTGAAAACACTCTCTGATGTGTGTCACATGTTGGAACAAAAATGTCTCAAAGTCACGGAAGTAGAGGAACAACTAAGTAAGTAAGTAAGCTTGCACACGGGAGCTCCTAGTTTTTTGCTCTTATCCAAGAAGGTTAGGCATCCAATCTCACTACCCATGAGACTGGGGAGGGGGGGGAGTATGGCATTATTAGGACGACTGGATCTGAAAAAAATGTCCAAAAATTTTATTCCATCAACTGGGAATTGAACCCAGTACCTCAAGAATTTGAGGTGGACACCATACCTCTTACACACTCTAACACACATGAATGATTGAATTAAAATGAATAAAGAATTTAACACACAAAAACCCACCAGGAATGACACACAGATTGTTTGTTTGAAGGCAAACATTCTCACCACTTAACCACCAAAGCACATATATATATATGTGGTCTTTTTGTTTTGTTTCCAATTTTGTATTATTGCCTGTCTCAGTCACCATGTTGTTTCTGTTGTTACTTTGGGACATGCTAGAAAATTATAAGGGAAGGTAGACAAAGTTTCTTTGTATACTCAATTCAGTGAACTCATAATGTTTAAAGTGTTCTTAAAATCCCAATTAAAAATTTATATTTTACCTGTTTATGATGCTTTGTTTACCTGTGAGGCTACTAATAATGTGAATTGAGGTGTCATATATAGAAGTAATATTTAAAACCGCACAGATTGCGTAACAAACTGGTTATTTTATTTCATAGATGGATCACAATTTTCACCACAACATATTTCATATACCCAAATTAAGCGCACCAAATAATTCTCATTTATTTTGTTTTTCCTGCCAGAATCATGATAATCATAACTACACTGAAGAATGTGATACTCATGTTCAAATAGTTGGCATCATGGATACAAAAACACCAAGAATTAAGAAAGTAGAACAACCTGGCTTATGTAAAGATGAAGGTAATGAAATGGTAGTCATATAGATTGGTTTTTAATATATACATGTTGTCACTGCTAGCCACTCTTACCTCTTGTCAGACTTGAGTGTCCAACAATCCCAGCTACTGTTTTTTTCACAGTCTAACCTCCAGCAATTTCCTTTTCTACCTGTTTTATATTCCACCTTTTTTACAAACAACTTTATCATTTTCTGTCGACCCAAAAGCAAGATAAATTTTCATCTCTGCTCTATACAGTTGCGCTGGTGTAATGGTTACCACACTGCACTGGTAATCGGGTGATCCAGGGTCAAGCCCGGCGAGGACATTTGACTCGGTGTCATCAACCGGGACTTGGACTGGATTATTTCAAGCCCTGGCGAAGACATTTGTATTAGTGTCGTCGACCAGGGACTGGCGGCTACTGAGCCAACCCAGCTCTAATAGGTACTGTCCAAAGATGCGAGTATCTGCCTGAATGGAGAGTGGACAACTGTCAGTGTAACGGAAAAAAGGGATACATAAAAATCAGTCTCAGGTTAGGTATACTAACCGGAGATTCTCATCTTTAGTAATAGCGGGCGTATGTTAAAAGTAAAAATAAATTTAAAACACAAAATCCACTCCACTTCTACTGACATCCATCTTCCTTTGATACCTGTCAATCTCTTGAGGGCAAAACATGTACACTGGACCAATGAAAACCTTACAAAGACCCAAAACACATAACATGAAAAATGTATAATAAATTAAACAGGATACATAGTTTGTAATACTTCTTGGTCATTGTAGTAAGCAGTACGGTTCCTGTGAAGATTTACATTTTACATGTCTTACTCTGCCATTTATAGTATTGTATTTAAAGTCTTGAGGTTACATACAACAAAGATTTGTAAGCGTTCTTGTGTTCTATGTTGCTGATAATGATGAATTAATAGATGTGCCTAGAGCATGCATTGGCAACTAGTTGATCCTGGTCTACCATTAGATTAAAGTGGATGATTTGGTAGATCTTTAATCGATTGCGGAGAACAAAAAAAATGAAAGACTTTTTAAACTCTGGAAATTTTATACAGTGTCCCAGGGATCAAAGACACTTTTTCCGCATTCCCAATGAAAACTCTTGAGCTGGCTACAAAAATATATTTGTGAACTGCATGAGATAGGAACATGATCTTTACTTTGTAAGGTTTGTCATTTCTCCCTTTCTCTCCCTTTCCCCCTTTTTTTGCTTAAAAGGACACTATACATATGTGATATGGTGGGCGAGAAATGTGATGTTGTGATATATGATCACTTTCTTGCGGCCAATTCACATTCGTGCCAGACCCGTACAACAATCAAACTCTTGATTTTAAGGCAGGGGCTGTATTTATTCATACAACCCTTTCAGTGATCCAAACCCACAAAGCAAGCTAATGAACAGATATTAAACAAATAAGCAAACACCAAACAAACACCCAACCAATTCTCAATTGCTAACCTGAAATGCAAACAAAGCACCGACTAGTTAAAATCATAATAGTTAAATAATGAGAAACACCATGCTCTCATCTGCCAAACAGCCCGTTCTTCCACACCACCTGAAACATTCAACTATCACACACCCACACTCATGCATGTCATCCAGTGAGGCTAGTGTGGTGTTGTGCATGAGGCTGGCAACCTCAACATGTAACACAGATTGCTACCAAAACCACTACTGCAAGAACATGAATGCTTGTGCGGGGTTTCATGTGGAGGCCAGCCACATTGCTGGCTCCATAAGGAGTGGGAAGAGACATAATTTATCCCCAAGTGGACCCACGTGCTCTCATAAACTATCCTACACATAACAATAATTAAATAATACTAAAATGGCCATAAAACAGAATTAAACAATATGTACAACCAATACTCTCATTAATGAGAATAAACTACCACCTCGCAACTGATCCATATCAATGTTCATTCCTGCACTCTGAAGCATGTCATATATGCTGACTGATAAGATTGGGAATCTCATCATGTCAAACACATTGTTACAGAAACAAACCACTGCTATAGCATATAAATGCTTCGTGCAGGCTTCTGTTGTACCCAGCTGCACTGGTGTCTCCATGCTTCACAAAAAGCAAACAGAGAAACGCTTATGACTCAAGCTTATGTCTCAAAGTGCCATTTGCACAAAGGGGTGGCATTACACCCACAAGAAATCTAAATGACTAAAACTAGATGCATTCTCTCAAAGAGCATTTAACACCAAAACTATGAACACAACCAGATGTAACTATTCTCATGTCAAAGTAACCCACTAAAAATATACAGTAGAATTATAATCAATTATCGTGAAATACACTAACTAAATTACCTTTACATCAAAGAATAAAATAAAATTACTCTTAAACTAACAAAGCTAGCAAATGTTATAATTTAGTCCACTGTGCTCCCAAATAATAAATGGCTGAACATCATTAGGCCTATCTACCCAACACGTGGTAACTAAAAAAGTCCATGCCACTTCACAGATGCCATCTTTATGTACATCAACACATGGCTCCTAGCTGCCATCTTGCCATAAAGTTAATACTATCTAAATTTCAGTAATAGATTGCTTTTCTGCCCAGCCTCATGAATGAAATAGGTTCCTACTATATTCTCACAGCCGTGATCTGGACTTAACATGGCTAATCAAATCTACCCACATTCCTTTCACTAATTTATCACCTCAAAACTAATTCTAATGTCCTAGAAGGAATCTCCTTAGGAAACACAGATTTATTGACTCTATCACATGCTAGAACTGTGCCACGCTCAAACTAATAACAAAACTACAGAAAACTAATGCTAATATCTCTACAAAATATGCTAACAATTATAGCTCACATGTTCCCATGTCTTTGTTCAGCTCTTCTACTGGCCGCCTGTGTCTTTGTTGCTTGTTCTGTCTGGGCTGCTCTTGCAAAAGGATCTCCTTCACTGGCCCAGCGCTCTCTTTATATATATAGGCAGGCGGCCTGACCACATCACGCATGGCGTAGTGCACGCTTAGTAATTGAGTCACGAAAGTAACTCAGGCGATAGGTGCTCTTGAAGAAGCAAAAACACAAATATGAACTTCAGGGCGTAATTATTATGACCCCATCACATATATATATGGTAGATCTTTAGAAAGCTCCATGTTAAAGTAGCTTCTCAAAAGCTCCTGGGTTGCTAACCCTTGACCAATTATACAAGCCCAGAAGTGTCAACCTTCTAGCTCTTTCTACCATGATATATTTTAGATGTATGATCATTAACTTTCTGGTAAGAGGACTCTATAACACAGCACACTGCCACAATATATTTTAGATGTATGTTCATTAATCATTCTGTGTCACTTCGGATTCATGGACTGTGAAAAGGCATTTGACAGTGTAGAGAGAGATTCACTTTGGAAATTGATGAGGCATTATGGAGTTCCCATGAAGATCATTAACTTAATAAAGAAGACATATGAAGATACGACATGCAGAGTTCTCCATAAAGGACAACTTACAGAACTGTTTAGGATTAGAATGGGAGTGAGACAGGGATACCTCTTGTCTCCATTTCTTTTCTTACAAGCAATAAATTGGGTTATGAAAACATCAACACCACACAACAGAAATGGAATCCAGTGGAATCTGACTAAACAGCTTGATGATCTGGATTTTGCAGATGACTTAGCTCTTCTGTCCCATAACCATAATCAGATGCAAGAGAAAATGAAAATTCTCGATGAGAGGTCACAACAAGTAGGCCTGAAAATACACAGAGAAAAGACAATGATTATGAGAATAAATGCAAGAAATAATAACAAGGTTGAACTTGAAACACCACTAAAAGATGTAGAATTGTACACATATCTTGGCAGTAATATAGACAAAGTTGGAGGGACAGACAATGATATCAAAATAAGAATACAAAAAGCAAGAGGAGCTGTCATTGCATTGGGAAACATATGGAGATCAAGAGAAATCAAGTCCAACATGAAAATAATAATATCCAACTCAAATGTCAAGTCAGTCCTATTGTATTGCTCTGAGACATGGAGAGCAACAAAAATAACAGCCAAAAAGCTGCAGACTTTTATAAACAGGTGCTTGCGTAGAATAGAAGGACTGAAATGGTGTGACAAAGTCACAAATGTGGAATTGATGACAAGAACCAGACAAGTGCCAGTGGAACAAGAGTTGAGAAGAAGACGCTGGCGATGGATAGGACACACATTGAGGAAACCTAATGATAGCATTACAAGGCAGTCCTTGTTCTGGAATCCACAGGGACAGAGAGGCAGAGGTAGACAAAAAAAATACCTGGAGAAGAGAACTGGAAACAGAGGTGAAAATGATGAGGAAAACATGGAAAGAACTTGAGTGGATGGCACATGACAGTAAGACTTGGCATGTGTTTGGTGAAGATCTATGCTCCTCAGGAAGCTAAAGGGTTTTGATTGATTGATGATAAAGATATATGGAAAATTATTTAAACTTTGCCTGTATTTGGATCTTGTAAGAAATATTTGGTTTTCAAAGCTGCCTTGTAAACATTCAATAGAGACAAAGTAAATTTGTGCTGACATTAATGTAAACATTCAATAGAGGCAAAGTAAATCTGTGCAGACATTAATGTAACCATTCATTAGAGGCAAAGTAAATCTGTGCAGACATTAATGTAAAGATATGGTTTAAATAAATGCTCATAATGATGGACAAGAATGGTTTATTTTACTGTTGGATATGCAAGAAATGTGATGCTGCCAAAAAGTCTGACTATCCACAATAAATTTTGACTACGCCATATGTCTTGAGCTGTGGTAATGCAGTGTTTAGTGCACTGGCTTCCTAGCTTGGTGGTCCATGGTTTGATCCCCAGTTGAGGTGGGAATTTTTAGACCGCAAACGGCTCCGGGGTCAACCCAGCCTAAAAAATTAGGTACCAGAGCAACTCTGGGAAGGTTAAAGTGGCTGGTGTGATGCTGACCACATCACCTCTAGTGTGCGTCAAGAAAATATGGGCCTAACGCCATATTCTCAATATTCCAAGCAACATGATCCTTTACCTTGTACCATATGTCTTGCTAAAATGTTCATAGTGCTACACAAATTAGGACATCTGATAACTGATTGCTTATCTTGCACTGGTTATTTATTTCTATGTAAATTCTTTATAACTTCAGATGTGCCTTACCAATCCCATAGCATCAACACCAATACACGATTGTACAAGAATGATCATACCAGTGATGTATTGTTTGCTAATGACAATTATGGTGATTCTGGGGCACGAGGAAGTGATGTAGCTGTGCATTCCATTATTTGTCATTACAGATCAGCAGACAGTGGTGAGACCCAGAATGATCTCAAGGTCACATTTCAAAGTGGAAGTGGGTCAGATGCCATCAGAAAGAGTAGTGATAAACTTGATGAGGTTGATATGAGTTGTGGATTTGTAACCAATATACAGAGAAAGGAATCACAGAAGCCTTCTGAATATGATGTTTGTGGTGTAATGCTAACACATTGTTCTACTCTGAAAAAACTAAATAGAATACATGCTGGAGAGAAACCTTACAAGTGTGATGTTTGTGGTGTAGGGTTTACACGGTCTTCTTGTCTAAAAGAACACAAAAGATTACATACTGGAGTGAAGCCATTCAAGTGTGGTGTAGGGTTTACACAATGTAGAGGTCTTAATAGACACACAAAAGTACATACTGGAGAGAAGCCATACAAGTGTTATGTTTGTGGTGCAGGATTTACAGATGGTTCTATTCTGAAAGCACACAAAAAAGTACATACTGAAGAGAAGCCTTACAAGTGTGATGTTTGTGGTAAAGAGTTTCAATGGTCTTCTCGTCTGAAGGAACACAAAAGAATACATAATGGAGAGAAGCCTTACATGTGTGATGTTTGTGGTAAAGAGTTTCAATGGTCTTCTCGTCTGAAGGAACACAAAAGAATACATAATGAAGAGAAGCCTTACAAGTGTGATGTTTGTGGTAAAGAGTTTCAATGGTCTTCTCGTCTGAAGGAACACAAAAGAATACATAATGGAGAGAAGCCTTACAAGTGTGATGTTTGTGGTAAAGATTTCAATGGTCTTCTCGTCTGAAGGAACACAAAAGAATACATAATGGAGAGAAGCCTTACAAGTGTGATGTTTGTGGTTTTCAATGGTCTTCTCGTCTGAAGGAACACAAAAGAATACATAATGAAGAGAAGCCTTACAAGTGTGATGTTTGTGGTAAAGAGTTTCAATGGTCTTCTCGTCTGAAGGAACACAAAAGAATACATAATGGAGAGAAGCCTTACAAGTGTGATGTTTGTGGTAAAGAGTTTCAATGGTCTTCTCGTCTGAAGGAACACAAAAGAATACATAATGAAGAGAAGCCTTACATGTGTGATGTTTGTGGTAAAGAGTTTCAATGGTCTTCTCGTCTGAAGGAACACAAAAGAATACATAATGGAGAGAAGCCTTACAAGTGTGATGTTTGTGGTAAAGAGTTTCAATGGTCTTCTCGTCTGAAGGAACACAAAAGAATACATAATGAAGAGAAGCCTTACAAGTGTGATGTTTGTGGTAAAGAGTTTCAATGGTCTTCTCGTCTGAAGGAACACAAAAGAATACATAATGAAGAGAAGCCTTACAAGTGTGATGTTTGTGGTAAAGAGTTTCAATGGTCTTCTCGTCTGAAGGAACACAAAAGAATACATAATGGAGAGAAGCCTTACATGTGTGATGTTTGTGGTGTAAGATTTACACAATGTCATTATCTTAATAAACACAAAAGAATACATACAGGAGAGAAGCCTCACAAGTGTGATATGTGTGGGGTAGGATTTTCACTATCTTCTAGTCTAAAACAACACAAAAGCATACATACTGGAGAGAAGCCTTACAAGTGTGATATCTGTGGTTTATCTTTACATTCTAATTATATGAAAGCACACACTAGAACACATACAGGAGAGAAGCCTTACAATTGCAATGTTTGTGAGGTAGGGTTTGCACAGTCTTCTAGTCTGAAAAGTTACTGGATGTTTATGGTGTAGAGTTGGCAGTGTCTTTTCATCTGAAAGAACACAGTAGAATAAATACTGGAGAGAAATCTTACAAGTGTGATGTTTGTAGAGTTGGGTTTACACAGTCTTCTAGTCTGAAAGCACACAAAATAACACATTCTGGAGAAAAGCCTTATAAGTGTGATGTTTGTGGAGTAGGATTTAAATTATGTTGTCATCTTAATAAACACAAAAATAATACATACAGGAGAGAAATCTTACAAGTATGATGTTTAGGGTGTATGATTGTGTCAGTGGGATGATCTAATAATACACCAAACAACACATACAGGAGAGAAGCCTTGCAAGTGTGATGTTTGTTATGTGAAGTTTGCATGGTGTTCTAATTTGAAAAGACGCTATAAAATACATAAAGGAGAGAAGTTTTGTGGTGTAGGATTTACACATTTTGCTAGTTTGAAAAGACATAGTAAAGTAGTCAACCTAGACACAATGTCTGTCAGTTATATTAGAGCACATGTCCAAATATAAAAGGCCTTGTGATTTGCATACATAAAAGTGTGTATTTGCAGATAAAGTTTAAAAAATAAAATAAAAATTTCCATGTTTTCCTAGAGGTCAGCAAGATTCAGAAGCAGAATGTCTTGTGTGTAGAAGTGGCTCATTTGTGTAAGTATCAAATAAAAAAGGTGCTGCTGATTAAATTAGAAGAAACAAAAACATATGCACACATGCGAAAACATGAATGCCACACTCATGTCTGATAGTTCGCAATCAGAACAAAATTTTTTTACAAAAGAAACAAATTCACAGCAGAAAACATAACTGCTAGTGAAAGTCCTTTTGCTTTCACACAATGATTTGAAATCAGTGGACTGTACTAAATAACACTTTTCATCACTCAGAAAGTGCGAAGAAATTTTCATGCACTAGAACTAGAACAACCGTCTGAGAAAACACACACAAACACATACAGGAGAGAAGCCTTACAAATTTGATGTTAGCACTGTAAGGTTTAACAGCTGTAGTAGTCTGAGAACACACACAAGAATACTGTTAAAGAGTGTTTATATGATATTGCACCCTTTTGTATTATAAGTGAACGCTATATAATTTAATAGTCACTTAATGATTATGATGTAATCCGTTCTACATGTAATTTATGCTAACGGTCGTTCTGGGCCTTTCGTGAGAAGATTCCGTCAGAGTAAGACATTGATATTAGAGCTCCCTATATATTTGAAGATTGAATCAGTTATAACGTGGCTTTTAAGGAGATACGAAGGTCGCCACTTAATTCAGAATATGCTGGATTCATGCTTCAAGTTCCTTGCGATATAAGGAAGAATTTCCAATGGGAGTAACTTTATTTATCTTCATTTTCTGGTCCACATTACTTCAGTGTTAACCTACAATAGGCACCACTAGTACAGTGGCCAGATATGAATGGATGAGACAGAGACTGTATGAGGATCATCTACATGTATGTATTTCCATAATACCTATGAATGAACTTGTTATTTGTTCCAATAAAACTGTCTTTGCTTGTGGACCCATCCAACAAGGCATTCGGAGATTGTTATATCATTTGAACATTCTATTGAACCCATGTCATTCATCAAAGCGTTATCTGCATGATCAACTTTAGAATAACCTTATATGTCATTCAAGTATCGACACCCACAACTATCAACTAAACTCCCAGCTGTAACAAATACACTTAAAGAAGTAATTTTACATGTATGAAGTATGTATAACAATAAGAACCAGAAGCTGGAACAGACAGGCACATTTACTTACTGATAAGGGTGGATTTAGGCTGATGTCAAATTACCACCCCTATCGACACCAGGTATTAAAGTGCAAGATGTAGGTGTCTTCTCTGGTTTATGATGTTGCTGTGTATATTGTAGTAGAATAGTTCACAGAGTGTAGACAAGAAATGGTAACACGTTTTATACCATTTATTGCACGCAAAAACATGATGTCACCAACATAGTTCAACGAAGTACGCATTCAAAATAATATTAGCTGATAGTCAGTATCCAGAGTTATGTAGCTTTGGCTGAAAAATTAACGTATACATTTCAGTCAATCTAATTACACAATGTCTTTAGCAAAAAATGGTCATATAATGACTTTAGGAAAAATGATCATACAATGACCTAAGAAAAAAATGATCTGTGCGTAACACTTACCTAGGATGCATTGTAACACCAGACCACGGAACAAGCAAAGACATCAAGAACAGAATGATTAAAGTGAATACAGCCTTTGCTAGTCTCAACAACATCTAAAAGTCTTCCCAGTACAACACAAACACCAAATTAAGATTACATGAGAGCTGTGTACTTTTTGCGCTTCTCTATGATGTGGAATGCTGGAGACTAACATAGAAGGAAATGTCAAAACTGTCCTCCTTCACACAATCTGCCTATGGAAACTTCTCGGAATCTTTTATCCAAATACTATCACTAACCAAGAACTATTTACTCGGAGTAAGCAGCATGGTATTGGCTGCAAAAGAGAGAGAAGCTCAGTAGCCCTAGTTAAGCAACAACAACATCAGATACAAATGCTTTCCTTGTGAGGTGGTCTTTCAATTTATTGAGTATCACTGGATTTACTCCCCTTGCTCTTTAGTGATGGTCTAATAGTGGCCAAAATTTAGAGTATCTACTGAGGGTCTTCAAAGGTGTTTACCTTTCCCTTAAGATTACTCTTGGCAGAGATGTGATGTGAAGAACGGTGCTTCAAGTCTAGGTAGCTGTTACGCACAGAATTTTTCTAAGACTGTGTGTAATTAATCTGTCTGAATTGTACACTGTAATTTTTTCTTGGTCGAAGGTAAATAACCCTTGTTTGACTGTGATTACATTTTCAATGGTGGTTACCTTCTCTTGTGTCCTAACTCGCCGGTCCATTTTTTTGATCGATGTCAGTTCATTCTCCTTATATGGTAGCATCGGTCAACTGTTTCTTGGAATGATTGAAACCAGAGTTGATGTTTTATTCCCTGTCCATATAAGGCGTGATTTCGTTATATCTTTGCCTGGAATGTCTCCTACACCGTCTCGTTTTGAGGGTTACTCAGGTGGTTGCGTTCTGCGCATGTCTGAACTTTAAGTGAGTTGGGGAAATCTTCCGGTCCGGGGATTTGACAAGATGTTTTGAGCAGAGAGGACGCATCCTGCATCTGTGATCTTTTGATAGGAAATTGATAGTCCTCCTGTGAGTTGGTTTAGCTAACGAGGTCTTTCCCTATATGATTCGAAAACGCCTGGAGGCGTATGTGTTGTGGTGTGATTTCGAAGCAAGGTAATACCCTCCTTATGTTCAAATCTGTAATCTATTTTGATGTTTGACATTGGTCGTTCTCTGCTCAGTTACCAGTTACAGGAAGGAGAGGTTCTTCTACTAGAGATTACACCCCAGGTATCTTCATACCTGAGATTTAGATGTATACGGGTCATGCTAGGCCCAGAGAACAGTTTCTATGCTCTTTGAACTTCGCAATGCTAGCGACGGTATCTACAGCGAAGTTAGACTTAGAAAATCTACAAAGGTCAATCTGACCTGTACTCTTGAAACGCCATTCCCGTGCATTCAGTGGTGAACGCATTTACATATCTGATCGGATAGCATCAGAGAGGAGTTCTTTAGACTTATGTACATTATGATATGAAGCTGACGCTGTTGTAAGCTGGAATATATATATATCAGCTCATAGGATTTGCAGGATCCATTGAATAACTTTGTGTATGCACATTACCATGTACTACAGTGACTATGACTTTTGTAAAATGGATGTACAGTACCTGTCTTGTGGCGTCAGAAAATAAACGATGGAAAACGTCAATAGCAGTTTACACCCTTCTATGACTTTTCATGTCATACCACATGTGTTGTGAACCTGTGAAACCACAACACCTACACTCGCAGCCAGCACCCATAAACCAGACAAGACACCTCACACTCCAGCATATAACCTTCCAGGTGTCTATAGAGGTGGGACTTTATATGGCTACACACTAGCAACGACTTTGGACTTAATACCTACAACGTTCATAGTGGCCAGTAGTCAGCCATAAACCACCCTTATCATTTTTGGTGGCCAGTTTTGGTCTTATCATTTTTGGTGGCCAATAACTGGTTTTGTTTGGTACCAGCACTCTCGGGGTCAGTAACCCATGCAGTACTCAGCAATCAAGTTCATGATCTACATTTACTTCAAGAAATCTACATCTTCAATGAAATATTTTGAAAGTACCCGGCATTGCTGCATTTAGATGGTCAAGTGCCGATTGAATCAATTTTGCCGCATTCAGAAGGTCAAGTGCCGATTCAATCAATTTTGCTGTAGTTCGAAGGTCAAGTGCTGATTGAATCAATTTTGCTGTAGTTCGAAGGTCAAGTGCCGATTGAATCAATTTTGCTGCATTTAGAAGGTCAAGTGCCGAGTGAAGCGTGTTGCTGTTACATCTGAGAAGTACAAGTTCCATACTTTCTGCAATACTTCATCTGAGGTTCAAGTTAGTAACCGTCATCTTTGCTGTGTTATGGATGCAAGTTCAGATGTGTGATCAACGTTGGATCATCTATCCTTAGAATGCTGATCACCAACTGTTCTACACCGTGTTGACGATAGGAGATTAATAAGATAAGTGGCCTGTTTTGTTTGTGAACTGTGCCCGTATAATCTAACTGAGCCTTCTGTATTTTCACATCCTAACTGTTTATATGTTATATGTTTACATGTTATATGTTATTTGTATATTTATTGTTTATATTTCAGCGGGTCGGTTGGTTAGGTGACTATTATAAGGTATACCACGTCATAGAGGTCTTATAATAGCGTTCAGTAGGAGCAATTTTCTTAACTGAAAATTTGCATGCAACATCTGTTGCTATATTTGTTAGTTGTGATGAGGTGTGTTTTTCTTCGTTGTTTTTGTAACATTTCTCTGTTCTTTAGTTTTGATTTTATTTGTTTGTATTTGTAGGTCTACTCTTCTATTATTCAGTTTTATACACCATTTTCGTTTATACACTGTGACGTCATTTGTTTACTTTTCGCATTTGTCATCACATTCTTTGTGATATTTTTTTAGTTTTTCGCTGTTTATTTAGTTGACTTTTGCGAATGTTTTCGTATTGTCTTTGATCTTTGTTATTGTTTACATTGTCTTGGATCTTTGTTATTGTTTACATAGTTCTTAGTTAGCATTCACTATTGTTAAATATTTGCTTATGCACTATTAGCTGTGTAGTGCACTTATCATAACTAACTGGTGGTTTTTGCTTATGCACTATTAACTGTGTAGTGCAGTTATGATAAATGACTGATGGATATATGGTTATGCACTATTAGATGTGTAGTGCCTTTATGATTAAGAAGTGTCTGGTGATATTATTATACATTTGATAATACAAGTTCTTTGGCAAAGACTTGTTTCCCACAGAGATTGGGGTAAACATTGTGATTATACAAGTACTTTATTTAAGTCTTATTACTATTAAGGTTGAAATAAGATAATTAATTATTTCAGGTTTTGGACTCATAATATTAGACATCATGTCTACACTTGAGTACTTTATTGAGCAAGGGAAATCCCTTGGTAAGACTGGTGATAAATTGGAAGAATATGCGACTACTCAATATGATAAAGCATTAAAGGCGGAAAAAAAATGGAAATGGAAGCTGAACAAAAGAAATTGCAGATGCAGGTGGATGAAAGGAGATTCCAAATGGAAATTGAAAAACAGAAAAGAGAAGCTGAAGCTGAAAATAAAAGACTAGAGAAAGAGGCTGAAAATAAAAGATTAGATATAGAGGCTGAAAATAAAAGATTACAAGCCGAGGCTGAAGAGAAAAAGTTACAAAGAGAGGCTGAAGAAAGAAAGTTACAAAGAGAGGCTGAGGCTGAGGAGAGAAAAGCAAAAATGGAGCATGAAGAAAAACTCTTAGCTTTGGAGTTAGAGAAGTTAAAGTTCATGAACATGGGTAATGCTAATGATCCAAATAAGGGGTCATCTTCTCATAATGCTAGTACTTTTAAGATTAAACTACCAGCATTCAATGCTTCCAGTGACGATATAACGTTTTATCTGGATAGATTTGAACGTTCATGTAAAACACATAACATAGATAAATCACTGTATGTTTATCAGTTGTCCAATATACTTAGAGGTGATGCTTTGAGTATGTTAAGCATGGTAGATGAGCCTGACAAGAACAATTATGAGGTTGTCAGGGCGGTCTTGTTAAAGAAATACCAACTTAACGAAGACGGCTATCGTCTTCAATTTAAGAATATGTTGCCAGAAACTGGAGTAGAATTCTCTGAATTCATTTCAAAGATACATCTTACTTTTACATGTTGCGTTGAGCTGTCTAAGACAGAACATACATTTGAAGCACTTATGGACTTACTACTTAGAGACAAGGTTATGTCTTCTGTCAATGAGTCTTTTCTTGCTTTTCTTCATGAGCATAAGCCTAAAAACATAAAAGAAATGGAGGAATACTGTTGCCAATATGTCACTGCGCACCCTCACGTAACCATTAGCAACTCTAGAGTAAAAGAAGGTTTGCCGGTTGCTTTGGCAGCACCATATGGCCCAAACTTCATGCGTAAATTTCAAGGTACTCAACAAAATTTTAATAAGAAGAGTAACCGTAATTATGCTCAGAATCATGGCAATCAAGCACATGGTGATTCTTCTTCGAAGAACTGGAGACAAGCTGATAGTCCTCGGTATACTACACCCAATAATTTTAGGCATTTCCGCAGAGGTAGTCAATATAGAGGCAATCAAAACTATTTTTCGCGGAGACCTCATCAATATAGAAATGATAATGACAGTTATGGAAACTGGGATTCAAACCAGGATAACAATTACAGTAGAGAGTATAATAATAATTTCAGAGGCAATAATGGTCGCGGTAGATCTCAACATTAAAAAAAAGAGATATTAACAGACAAACTCTGTACAGCAAGAGTCTCAGGGAGCATGTAAACAGGTTGATGATAAGAAAAACTCTAGTGCTATCACATGTTCTGCCTTTGATTTTGGTAGGGCAACTAAATGTCCCCAATGCAGTACTTTGTTCAAACCGACTACCGTAACTACTTTGAGCTGTGGTCACCCTCTTCCAGCTCTTCCTGCTGCAGTTGCGCATGACGGGAGAGGTTCTCTTATCCTACATAAGGGTCTTGTAAATAGTAATCCAGTCTCAGTCCTTTTTGATTCTGGATGTACTACTATTGGTGTTAGACAATCTCTTGTAGATCCATCCTGTGCAACAGGAAAGGTGATCAAATGTGTCACATTTGGTGGCACTTTGGAAAAGTATCCTACTGCCATAATACATATTGCTACTCCATTCTTTACGGGAGATGTCCACGCGTGTCTTCTACCTAACCCTATAGCGGACCTTATTATTGGTCGTATTCACGGAGTTAGGGAATGTACCCCACAGCAGATTGCTGTTTGGGAGGAACAAAATATTGAAGCTACCAATGCAGTGGTCACAAGAGCACAAGCTCTGGAAACACCTCAAACTTCATTAACTGATAATAATGAAGTAAATAGCCAAAATAGTCACTTGATTATTTCACGTGACTCTTTTATAAAATTGCAAGAAGAAGATCCTTCTTTACAAAAATTCTTCATTCTAGCAAAAAAAAGGTGATCCAAATCAAAATACAAATAGAAAGTCTTGGATTTCTATGAAGAACGGCGTATGGTATAAGACTCGACTACGTCTACACATTCTCAAATTCTTGTGCCTAAGAGTATGAGATTGCAAATATTGCAACATGCTCATGACTCACAATGTGCTGGACATATGGGTTTTTCCCGTACAAAGTCGAGGGTTCTTGCTGCTTTCTTTTGGCCATTTGTGAGCAAGGACATATGTATTTACTGTCGATCTTGCAAAGTATGTCAGGAGTTCAAATCTAAAGGACCACGACATACTGCGCCTATCCAGGCTGCTGACATTCCTATTCGGCCGTTTCAGAAAATGGCAATAGATATTATCGGTCCTTTTAGGATCAAGTCGGCCAGAGGACATCAATTTATCCTTACATGTGTTGATATGTGCACACGTTGGCCAGAGGCTATACCTCTTAAGAGCATCTCCACTGCTGATATCGCAGACGCTCTTTGGCTGATATTTTCTCGCTTGGGATTCCCCAGAGAAATATTGTCAGACCATGGCACTCAACTTATATCTGACACTATGTCACAGGTAATGTCTATCTTACATATTAAAAGGTCTCTCAGCAGTATCTATCACCCAATGTCTAATGGGTTAGTTGAGCGTTTGAATAGAACACTCAAGACTTTACTTGGGAAGATAACTGATGATCATCCTCAGGATTGGGACAGGGTTTTACCCGCGGCTCTCTTTGCTTATAGAGAGGTCCCCAATGAACACACAGGATTTTCTCCTTTTGAACTTGTCTTTGGCGCGCAACCGCACGGCCCTATGTCTTTACTTCACGATCTTATCACTGCCGATAATATTAGTGATGACACTCAATCTTCTTATGAGTATGTCATTGCTCTTAGGCAAAAGATCATCGAGGTATGCAAACTAGCAACTTCTTCATCCGAATTTGCTAAAGAAAAGGCAAGGCTATTTGCCAATAAGAACAGATGTCTACGACAACTTTGTCCAGGTGACAAAGCACTCGTCCTACTTCCTTCAAGGGAGAACAGACTTCTTATTGCATGGAAAGGTCTGTATGCAATAGTCTCTAAAATTTCCGACGTCGACTATGTTGTCGATATTGATGGAAAGCATAAAACTTTCCACATAAATATGCTTTCGGAATTTCATGAACGACCTGACTATTTGCAGCCTATTTTCCAGGCGACGGACGATTCTCCGATACCTCATGGTCATTACTCATCCCTGTCAGTTATACAGGATGAGGAAACTACTTTTTCTGATGTCAATCTCCCTCTTCCTGTGATCCCACTTCATTCTACGGAATCTTGGAAAAACGTTACCGTTTCTCCTAATCTTTCCACTGAGGAACATCGACAAGTCTATTCGATGTTACAAACATTTAAGGATGTCCTTACCGACATCCCGGGACACACACATGTCATTGAACATGACATAGTACTTACTGACCATAATCCTATCAGAGTCAGACCCTATCCTATACCTATCCATTTTCAGTCACAAGTCGAGAAAGAATTGGATGAGATGATACGATTAGAAATAATCGAACCATCCACTTCAGCATACTCTTCGTCCATGGTTATTGTACGAAAGAAAGACAATAACATTCGCATTTGCATTGATTATCGCAAATTGAACCGCGTTATGAAGTTTGATGCTGAACCTATGCCTTCGCTAGAAGAGCTACTAAACAAACTTTCTAATTCTAGATTCTTTACCAAACTTGACTTGTCGAAAGGTTATTGGCAATTTATTTTAACTGAACGTGCCAAACCTCTTACTGCTTTTTCTACACCTAGGGGTTTATTTCAATGGAATTTCATGCCTTTTGGCCTTATGAACGCCCCTGCTACATTCGTACGCATGATGCGTCGAATTCTCTCATATCGTACAGATGTCATAGCATACTTAGACTATATCTGTCTGTTCAGCGATTCCTGGGAAGATCACTATCTGGGTTTATACGAATTGCTGTCTACTCTTCGCGAGTATAACTTAACTGCAAAACCCTCTAAAGCCTTTATAGGATTTAGCGAGATTTCTTTCCTGGGTCATCGTGTTGGTCATGGTCTTTTAAAGACAGAGGACCACAATGTTTCATAAATACTAAACATTTCTGTCCCTAAGACGAAAAAACAAGTGCGTAGTCTCTTAGGTTTGATACAATTTTACGGACGATTCATTCCAAATCTGTCCTCCATTATTGCACCTCTTCCTACTTTATTGAAGAAAGGATCGCCTAATCTGATCCGTTGGTCTCAAGAATGCCAATCCTCATTGGACCAGATTAAAACTCTATTTTCATCTCCACCTATCCTTAGGTTACCTACTATTGAGAAGACTTTTGTTCTTCGAAGTGACGCCTTGTCCACTGGGATTGGGGCAGCTCTAATGCAGGAGTATTCGGATACTCTGCATCCGGTGATGTATATTTCTAGGAAATTAAATGCTGCAGAAAGGAATTATTCGGTTTTAGACCGTGAATTATTGGCTATGGTTTGGTCAATTCTCAAGTTACAAAGATTCCTTCTAGGCGCACATTTCATTGTGGAAACCGACCAGAAAGCTCTTACTGCTATTCAGAGCAAAAACTTGAAGAGCTCGAGGTCCACTCGATATGCCATAGCTCTTCAACCCTTTTATTTCACGGTGCGAGCTATCTGTGGTTCGGATAATGTGATGGCAGACATTCTGTCCAGATGCCCACATGATTCCACTTAATTCTTCTGTCTCATATATTTCCTGATAAACGTCGAGATCTATAACAGTTTTCTACTATAATGATATATCAGCACATATGTTCTCACTTTTTGGGAATTTATTGCATTGTACCATATAATTTCCTTTTTCTGTTACCGATTTTGTTATAACGGAAGAAGGCTTAGTTAGCAATATATGGGCCAAAAGTTCACATGGCCACAATTTATATATTGTATTTTGATTAATGTATTAAGAAATTTAGCATTTATCATAAAGATTTCTGTTATTGATATTTTCGCAGCACATCATTGACGTCTGCGAGAATATGGACATTATGTCAACCATGAAGTATGTCAAGTTCTAACCTACTTTGGAACGAGTTATGTCCACATCTTCAAGGAACATCTGTTTAATTACTATAATACATTGTATCATGATATTATTACATGCTTGTATAATGTACTTTTTGGTTTAAGATGTGTAATTCTTTAATGCGGTATATTAGTATATGACACCGCTATTTTCATGACACTTCATTGTTTAATACTTGTATTTATATGAGTATAATTTTGCTTGCATAATGATGTTGCCATCGCTATGGCGTATGTTGGTGGCACCTCCCTGGAATATACGTGTACACTTAGGGAAATATTTTCTCTAAGGATCTGAGATATAATCTCAGCTATCGCTCCATGCGTCGTGCTAGCCTCATATTAGGCATTGTATCCACGCATCATACGTGCGTTAGGAGCCTGTTCGTTCTGGCTCTAGGATTTTTAAAAAAAAAATGTTTCATTTCTTTTTCCCGGGAGGGTGCGGTAATCTGTTACGCACAGAATTTTTCTAAGACTGTGTGTAATTAATCTGTCTGAATTGTACACTGTAATTTTTTCTTGGTCGAAGGTAAATAACCCTTGTTTGACTGTGATTACATTTTCAATGGTGGTTACCTTCTCTTGTGTCCTAACTCGCCGGTCCATTTTTTCGATCGATGTCAGTTCATTCTCCTTATATGGTAGCATCGGTCAACTGTTTCTTGGAATGATTGAAACCAGAGTTGATGTTTTATTCCCTGTCCATATAAGGCGTGATTTTGTTATATCTTTGCCTGGAATGTCTCCTACACCGTCTCGTTTTGAGGGTTACGCAGGTGGTTGCGTTCTGCGCATGTCTGAACTTTAAGTGAGTTGGGGAAATCTTCCAGTCCGGGGATTCAACAAGATGTTTTGAGCAGAGAGGACGCATCCTGCGTCTGTGATCTTTTGATAGGGAATTGGTAGTCCTCCTGTGAGTTAGTTTAGCTAACGAGGTCTTTCCCTATATGATTCAAAAACGCCTGGAGGCGTATGTGTTGTGGTGTGATTTCAAAGCAAGGTAATACCCTCCTTATGTTCAAATCTGTAATCTATTTTGATGTTTGACATTGGTCGTTCTCTGCTCAGTTACCAGTTACAGGAAGGAGAGGTTCTTCTACTAGAGATTACACCCCAGGTATCTTCATACCTGAGATTTAGATGTATACGGGTCATGCTAGGCCCAGAGAACAGTTTCTATGCTCTTTGAACTTCGCAATGCTAGCGACGGTATCTACAGCGAAGTTAGACTTAGAAAATCTACAAAGGTCAATCTGACCTGTACTCTTGAAACGCCATTCCCGTGCGTTCAGTGGTGAACTCATTTACATATCTGATCGGATAGCATCAGAGAGGAGTTTGTTAGACTTATGTACATTATGATATGAAGCTGACGCTGTTGTAAGCTGGAATATATATATATATATCAGCTCATAGGATTTGCAGGATCCATTGAATAACTTTATGTATGCACATTACCATGTACTACAGTGACTATGACTTTTGTAAAATGGATGTACAGTACCTGTCTTGTGGTGTCAGAAAATAAACGATGGAAAACGTCAATAGCAGTTTACACCCTTCTATGACTTTTCATGTCATACCACATGTGTTGTGAACCTGTGAAACCACATCACCTACACTCGCAGCCAGCACCCATAAACCAGACAAGACACCTCACACTCCAGCATATAACCTTCCAGGTGTCTATAGGGGTGGGACTTTATATGGCTACACACTAGCAACGACTTTGGACTTAATACCTACAACGTTCATAGTGGCCAGTAGTCAGCCATAAACCACCCTTATCATTTTTGGTGGCCAGTTTTGGTCTTATCAGTAGCCTTGTAGGAATTTAAAGAAATCAAGTAATAGGATCTAGGCCGTGTAAACTTTTTATCTTCCGTTAACATCTATGGGTTAGGATTTTGATGAGCCCCCAACTGATTTAACTCAGTAAAATGTTACTTAAATAGCTATGTTATAAGTATTTAAAATGACTGAGACATACGGGTTCAGTTCACTCAGAAAAATGACTAAATCAACTATAAATTTGTATATTTACAGATAACAAGTTTAATAATCAATTATCATTAACAAATGTAAACTAAATAAGCATTAAGTGAATTTAGATAATCTTTAAAACTTCTTCACAGGTGATTGTTTGATTTGAAAAGTTGTTTAATAAAGAGTTTACTTGGCACCTTTGAATGGGTACTTAGCTGCCAGTAAGATGTCGGTTGGTTTCTGCTCCAGCCCATCTTGTTCTTTGCAGGTTATGATCTGGTTCACTCTCATCACTGGTCAAGTCTGGTGGCCACAATACATTCTTATTAGTACCATGGAGTAAATGCAAAGATGGTCCAGCGTCTCTTAAGACCTGTCTGCTTTAGGTGTCTAGCTCTGACTTCAGGCCACTTATACCACTCACTTGTTCAGAAGATAGCACCACCAATTGGTACCGCCAACTAGTATCATGAAATAAGAGAGAAACAAATATACTCCTAAGTACAAATATATCCTGACACAAAATCCCTTTCCATTCCATAATCCTATCTGCCTCAGAACTGTACCCTCTCTGAGCATTAATAATAATCCTAATGAGCGAAAAACATCCATTGCATTTATATTGAACATGTTTACATTTACATTTGTACTGGTTGAAGAGGTTAATATAATAAGTATGTACATCAGTTCTATCATCATCCACTCCCTGCTCCATGTGGAACTTGGGACTACCTCTGCTTTTGGTTCTTTATGAGAAACCCGCATAAAGCAGTCACCAGCTCTTGCAGTGATGGTTCATGAAATCATCATTCTATATGCTGCGGTTGCCAGCCTCCTTTGACTTGGACATTCACTGGCAATTTTCACTTATTAATAAATGCAAAATATAGAATTATATAATGGACAACTTACCCCAGATTTCTTTGGAAATTCCGACTGACTTCTGACTCAGAGAAATAGTAAAGGCAACTTGATTAAGATACCTCTTACATGTGGTCTGGGGTGTTACTTTACAATAGACTCCCACTATGACTTAGTGTTCATGTTCCTCCACAAGATGCTCAAAACGTGGTGTGGTCCTTTAAAGTGGAATCCTGACCCTATTCCTTCCTTTGGCTTCTCTGGCTGTATTCTTGATGAGTTGAAATTCACATTACGGTAAACTCACAAAATGCTAAATTATACGGCAACATTCTGCCCACATCCAGATTGTTACTATTGGACAAGGTTCCAATCAGAAATTTTGTATTTTTACATTTCAAATGCTAAGCATGCAAGACATGTTTATTTCCCTTTCTGTCACGGAAAATAATCCTCCTTAACAAATAGACAAATAAATTTGTTGTTTACAATCACTATATGTGATACGCCAGCTTCCATCTATTATCAATCATGTTGTCACATAATGGTCTTCCTCTTTTTCGCATTTTCTCTCTCTGCCACTATCTACGTATTTCTTCAGTTTTCAGCACAAATATCCGTGCCCTGCCAATCCTTAGATTTTTACCTTTTTTTCATATTGTAATGGTCTCATTTCATGACTAATTGACCATCGTTAATGATTAATTGTAATCGCTTAAGTGACTGAACCAGATTGACATGATACTGGAAATGTGAAATTATTTGTTGACTTTCTACATAATGCATTTCTGCCTCAAAAATATGTTCAGACACTTTTGCGGATAATACAAAGAAAGCCAGGTTTATTGTGTCTGCATCCATGACAAGTTTAAGATTATCCCACCAGTAACTGGGGGAGAGGCAATGAATAATCACTCCCATCCAGAGATTGTCAGTGAGAATAATTACTGATAAACCTGTCTGGTGAGAGAAATTAGCGAGGACACTATCTTGCAGGTGAGGTTGCAAATCTTACTTGAAAGGTTACCTAAGAGTAATGGAAGAAGCTCATCCATAAATGGAGAGGAGGTCATGTGTTAACATTTTAAAATATTTTAAAACCCAAGCGGGAGTATATAACTAACACCCCACCCCACTTTATTCTTGCATATGGATTGAATCACTTGAGAGTAAGAAATAGACATTCATTCTGATTGGAAGCTGGTCAGAAAGCAAGGTGGACGCTTGGGCAGAAAAACTGCGATATAAAGTAGCAAATTTAGAGAAATACGTCACTGCATTCCAAGATTGTCAAAGTAGACAGACCAGACATAGCCAGGAAAGACTAGAGTTAGGATTCTGAATCAAAGGACTGGACACAAAAACGCATAAGAGCATCTCCTCAGTAGAAAACTCAACAATATTAATAGGGAAATTGTAAAATGCTATGGGACCACTCACAAGTCATAGAGGGATTCTATCATAAAAATAATACCCCAGGCTTGCGTTTGAGGCATCTTCATCAAGTTGCCAAGACTATTCAACTGAGCAAGAAGTCTAGAGTTCCAAAAAGTATTGGGGTGAGTTGTAACATATTTTTTGCTTTGAATTTAAATTGTTTGCACTTGCTGGTGGTTGTATGAGGCTGTCAACTTGTACGAATGTTTCGTACAATGTTCATGTTTTTGATACTTTTAGCAATCAATGTACGGCCATACAGACTCGTTGTACGGATTCTTCCCCCCCCCCCCCCCTCCCCCGTCCAAAAAACAAAAAATTAAATCCAAATTTTATAAAATTTCAAAAAATATTTTTCACCCCAAGTTTTTTTAAATTTTAATCTGAAAATATTTTCTAGCCCAGTGTTAACTCGGGAATTGAGTTATGTGTTTGGGGTGGTATAGGCTGACAATACTGATGTTGTCAGGAAGGGTCAGGCTTACAGTCTCTGGCCGACTTATATTTTGTAATGCGAAGACAAGTGTGGGCCGTAAGGAAAGGCCAATGGTAAAAGGCAATGTCAATGCAACAACGACAGGGTCATAAAGTTGACCAACGTGTAAGTCAGCAGGCTGGATCCATTTTTAGGATACATTGACAACGCTTTTATTATATAAAGACAGGAACGACGATCATGGTATGACATCAGGCATGGACGAAGTAGCATCATTATGACAGCATAGCAGATACATTTCATATATCATTTATGTACTAGCATCAAACATAGTTAGGATGAACGTTGATATGACCTCTGGTTGCGGACGTCGGTCATTACAAAAATATAGTCAACGTCTTGACCAATTCGGAATAACTTCGTCGAATTGAAATATTCTGTAGATTAATTTTATATGTATTCTCGCTCCTAGTGTCAGAGGGACACACTAGCCATTGATCATGGCAGATACAATGGAAGTACTGCCTTGACGAATAGGACTCTGGGTCTTTGAGGCAAGAGACCTTAAAACGTGCCGTCAACTGGCAATAATTATGAATATATTCGAATTCCTGGGACAAACCTCTCAGGTATAAACTTCATCGTGTTTTCAGTACTTCATTATATAAATATGGGTCTTCTCTTTACTTTAGAGGAAGAACCCCAAAAAATGCGTCCATCAACGATGAATAAAATATTATAAAGCCTCAAGTGAAGGATTTGTATAGAAACAAATCAACGTCACAAAAAGTTCGTCATCTGCATTCAAAGATGATGTAGAAAAGTCTGCATAACTATTTAAAATATATATTTATTTCAGATGCGCTCACATGTGTGTCTATCAAAATTAGACATCACTGGTCTAGGCTACCAACTTTTAAATAATAATTTTGTAAATTTTTGGTAGTATGTTTTCTCTTCCTAGATTTGATATTCTGTTCATAATTTGGTTAATTTTTTTTTTATTTTGCTGTTAGTTGTTTGCTTTGTTTCGTTTTATTTTATTATTTTTAATTTTTTGTCATTCTCTTAATCTTTCCTGTTATATTTTGATCATTTAAATATTTCCAATAAATTAATGTCATAAGAGTCACCCCTACTTAACTAGAAAAAAGGTTTGTTTGCATAAACTTCGCTGCTTTATTTTTCAGTTTAAAAAATCCACACAGATTGCAGGAGGTCCATGAATGCAGCCATACTCACTACTTTTTTACAGTGTAAGATTAACATTGATACATGCTGTGCAGACTTTAAGCCCACAAATGCAATTCTGCAAAGTGCTAAAAGTACATGTGTTGATTATAATACAAAACACTGTACATCGAAAGAATAGTACCTCGCGATCACTAAGTTTTGTATATGGAAAGAACAGCCTGAGACTATTAGCATTTTTTATATCACAGTGATGAAATTTCTGAATCATTTCTTGGCCTCATTCGTAAACGAGACACCGTACATATATTCGGCATACAGGTCAGCCAATGGAAAAGCGTTTCATTCACTAACTGTTTACAATATTCTCGGTATTCAGTATGGTGGACGGCAAATCTGTGTAACCGAGGAAAGTATGGACAGACAATGTGTGCTTAAGGACGGAGTACCTCATAGATGATGAACAAAATTCAATATTAGGGATCATTATCTGAAAGTAAATGACTAGTCTTTCACTAGGAGTGGTATAATGCTGAGGTAATTCTGAGTTGGATGCAGCGTTACATGAACCTAGTAGTGATAAACGCTGTTTAGGCTGCTCCAGTGAAATGTCTGAGGCAACTAGGAATAAGATAGTTATCGTAATAAATGAAGAATAATCATAGAATTACAATAAGACCAAGATGGAGGACATCCGCTGGGAAATAAGCCAACTAGAATTATTTTGGATTGTTCATACATGCACACATTGTCTACAATTGCACGGTTTTTAGGAAACTAATATCTGTGACGTCATTGCTTTCCGATGGGTACGCTTTGTCCTATTTAAGGAGGAACATATGGACATCTAGGACTAATGCAAAATTTAAACTGACAGACTAGAGCAGAGCAGCATTTTTTTGTCACAGGCTTCCTTTGCCATCTGCAGCTGTGGGCATACTGTATGACCATTGTGAGCTCGTCTGTATATTATTGAGGGTAAGCGAGAATGTATTTACATATATATATTATATTAATTAATCAGAATGTGCCTTAGAAAGCGGATAAATGTGTTTCGAATCACTGTGTAATTATTGGAAGCCTATGTTTAATCAAATAAATTGACGATGGAAACGAATGAAAAAAAAGGAAAGTGTGTTTGAAGTTTTTGAAATGCTTTTAAAGAATTATTTCTTGATGGAATGGACTACTAACTGGGAACAAATGAAAGAAAGAAAGTTACTGATTTATTGTATTAATTAAGGTATTACATAGTGTTTTCTCAGTTCCCGGCAAAATACTAGGCAGGATAATTATACAGAGAATTTCAAAAGCAGTAGACCACAAACTGAGGAAAGAACAAGCAGGATTCAGAAAGAACAGAAGATGTGTAGGTCATATATTCACTCCCAGGAACATTATAGAGCAGTGCTCAGAATGGCAAAGACAGCTGTACATTAATTTCGTTGATTTTGAAAAGGCTTTTGACAGCATACATAGGGACAGTTTATGGAAAATACTGAGGGCTTATGGAATTCCAAGCTGCATAGTGCCAATCATAAAAAGCCTCTATGCCAACTTTACGTCTAGTGTTGGGCAGAGCAACCTAACCTTTGAGGTGAAGACAGGAGTACGACAGGGATGCCCCTTATCAACCACTCTATTTTTAACAGTCATAGATTGGGTGATGCGCCAGACAACAGAGGGCAGTCCAAGAGGAATAAGATGGACTTCATTTTCTACATTGGAAGATCTGGAATATGCAGATGACATTGCACTACTAGCACATTTACATTAACACATCCAGGAAAAAACGGATAGACTTAATAAGTTTAGCCAGCAGGTGGGCTTGAATATCAGTTTAAAGAAGTCAGAGGTCTTGACGCTCAATGAGAGCAACCCTGAGCCCATATCAGTAAGGAATCAGCAACTGGTACAGACAGACACCTTCACATACCAAGGATGCATAGTAACACCAGACGGTGGGGCAGGCAAAGACATCAACATCAGAATGAATAAGGCAAGAACAGCCTTTTTTAGCCTAAACAACACCTGGAAGTCCTCTCAATACAGCACAAGCAAAACATTAAGATTATATCAGAGCTGTGTGCTTTCTGTGCTTCTCTATGGTGCGGAATGCTGGAGAGTTACAGAGAAGGAAATGTCGAAATTGTCCTCTTTTCACACAACATGCCTAAGAAAAATTCACTGAATCTTTTGGCCGAATACCATCACCAACCAAGATCTGCTTACTTGGAGCAAGCAAGAGAACATGCACACCATCATAGCTGGCAGACGCTGGAGCTGGGTTGGCCATGTCCTCAGAAGAGACCCCAATGCCATCATGAGAACAGCTATGCTATGGACCCCTGAAGGAAAACAAAAGAGAGGCCGACCAAAAACAACCTGGCGGAGGACTGTGGAATCTGAGATGCAAAGAATGAACCAGAGTTGGGGCACTGTACGAAGAATGGCCGCCGACCGAGCAAAGTGGAATCAATTTATTGTTGCCCTGCAAGACGCCACAAGGTGTGATGGCCACTGACTGCTTTGACGTTTGGCGGCTAAGGATCAAAGAAAAAGAATAGTGTTTTCTACAAGGCCTGATTAATGTATAGAAGCAAATCATGGAAAGAGCTGTACAAAAGAAATTACTAGAATATTGTGCTACATAGTGAAAAAATTGTGTTATTACTGACTTGTTATGTCTCTTGCGACTAACTGCATATTGTATGAACTGTCTAATATCATCTACTGACTAGATAAGGAGATAGTGAGCCAATACCATGTAGGTTAACTATTCAATGCCAGGTTACATCCTGCACTGAAGGGTGTACTTTATCTGAAGGGCTGAAATCAGCTGGAGGAGACTCTTATTGTCAGAGCCCCATGTAGTTACAGAGGGACATCAACAGAGCCACCTTTACCTTTGGAAGAACCTCATCTGTAGAATTATCTCCAGTAACTGTGGGTTCAAGCCTTCAGATGAGACTTATAAGCTAAGTAGAAAAGTTTTGGGCTACTTTTCAGTTTCACAAAAATTACCACAACCCAAATGACAGATGTGTAGTGAAGATAAATCCTAGTGGTCAGTAAGACATATATCAGTTAATAACAGTGAAAGTATTATTAATAGCTCCATCCAAAGTCTACATCAAGATCAAGGTTACAGAGGACAGTATGAACTGTCATTATAAAATTATAAGAAATGTAAAGTTATAGGATAGTGAAAGTGAACTTATCATATATAATTTTTTTTTTGTTGAACCAATTTCAGTTCAAGTGAAATTACTAAAAGAACACAAGAAAGTCTTGTATATAATAAATTGTAAATTATACCAACAGTCTTTATTGACTTATTTAAGTTCAGTTCTAAGTTCTTGTTGGTTAGTTATTAGATTACCCCTAGCTGAGTCATAAATTTAATCATAATTATTATCCTAGTCATAGTCTTGGGTAGGTCTGTGAGAGTAGCACTTTAGATAACTAGGATTGCACAGTACCACCTCACCTAGTGATCTATACAGCTGACCTTAACCTTGGACTCTTTTCAGAGAATGGGGTGTTTCTTATAAGACCAGTCTCTTATCTGGCACTATCCTGGTATCATCTGATACATCTTTATGTCCAGGATATCTTGTATGTAAATAATTAAAACCTCTCGATACAATCACACTAATTCAAATGCTAATAGATTTGTATGTATCAATTCTCGTTTCAAAACTGTGTTGTGTATAATTTATTAATATTTTTTTGTGCAAGGATTTTATGGTGTTTGTAAGGATTTTTTTCGTCCGGTGTATATGTTTTTGTCCCAAGAGGTTGACAGGTATGCAACCTCAGCATGTGAAAAAAAAATGATATAGTCATGAACCACCACACTTAAACGGTGTTGATTGCTTTGTGCTAGTTTTCAGAGGGAACCAAAAGCATAGTAAACCCCAGACTCCGAATGGATCAGGGATTGGATGATGATGACATAATATGTATATATTTACTATCATTTGTAATAAGTTATATGTTTGCCACTGTCCAGTCACAATTTTCCTTTAAATACACTAAAGGAATGGTGATTTTTCATCATATCCCCTGAGTTATTTGATATTCGCTCAGGGAGATTAGAGAATGAGAGAAAAGAATATGTGAACGGGACAGCGGGAAAGGCGCTTGATTAATAACAGGAAAACAAAGATTTAGCACAGGCTTTTGTTCCTTTTATTACCTCTAAAGTTGGTGGTAAGAGATCATTTGTGGTACGAGTCTACGAGACCATTTGTGGTACGATTCTTTGATACCAGTTGTGTTACTGTTCTGTGGCTCAAGAAGGAGAGGTTACCTCCTGAACTAATCTGGAGATGAACTCTCACCACGGAAGACTAATTGACGGAACAGCTACATCAGCACTTCGGTGTTTTGGCAGCTAAGTTCCATTTCTTGCAGGCCAAATACAAAAGAACTCATATTTTTTTTATGCAGTCCATTTGATGGATATTTTTGCTGTATTACTATGAAATGAGAGCTGCTGTGAACTGCGATGTATGCAGTCCTTTTGATGGATATTTTTGCCGTATTACCATAAAATGTGAGCTGCTGGGTTCTGCAGCCTATGTGCTTCGGATTTTGTGCCTGTAATTGAGTTCTATGGATTTACTTACCTGATGCTTTATGATTATGCTGTGAACTGTTATTTATGATTTCTACGTGACTGTCGTCAATAAACAGTGTATAACGTTAAAACTAGTTTCAACATTTCCTGACCTCTTCATGCCTGTGGTGTGTGATCGCAGTGTGTTAGTATGAAAGGACTTATGACATTTGCATATATGGATTTACATATTTACTCACTTTTCGGCCATCTGTAAGCCCGACCAAGGCTGATCATATTTATCAGCGACCATACAAAGTGGTGGCTGTAATGTTATGATGTATGTATATAAGCATTACCTCGTCATCTACACAAGCACACACATGTTTCAGAAGGGACTCAGTAAAAGCATGTTCAGTTCGTAGCCATGTTTATTTACAGAATATCGTACATGTCAAGATTCGCATTATATTACAATGTGTGGTTCGTACTTTAATGTATTCATATTACATCCCCCCTTTTTTGAAAAAAAAATGTGTGCAAACATTTCCAACGAAATGTTTCATGTGAGAAAAGATAAGTATGTGTAATGCTCAGTGTGAGTATATATGTCACTGTCTGTATCGGCTGGGAGGTGTCACTGTACGGCCAGAACGAGTGGTGTAAAGTGCTGGTGGTTCTGCGGAAGTCCCTGGTTTAGCTTGAGTTGGTTGTGATTTCGGCCTTGGCGCTTGTTGGTTTTGTGGGGCACCAAAGTCTGGAGTTACTGCATTGTCTGTTGAAAGCATGGGAATTCTCTGTTCTGTTGTATTCTGTGGGATTTCTCTTATGTCCACTCTGTTTCGCCTCAGGAGGTTGCTGCTGCTGTCTGGTCTTAAAGTATAGCTCCTGGGTTCAGGGTTTCTGGAAATGATTGTTGCTTTTGACCATGTGTCATTGTTGTGGTTGTAGGTAGTCACATGCTGACCAGGATATAATGGTGGTAAGTCTTTAGCACATTTGTCATAGTTGGATTTCTGAACTTGCTGACGATGCTGAAATTGATCATATGTGCTGTCTCTATGTTGTGGACGGAAGTGGACCTTAGATGGTAGGAGGTCTTTAATTCTTCTATCAAACATAAGTTCTGCTGGACTGTCGATCTTACTGTCTACCGGTGTTGTTCTCCATCTCAAGAGTGCTAGGTGTACATCCTCTGTTCTTGTTTTCTTCATGATTGACTTGATAGTTTGTATCTGTCTCTCAATGAAACCATTAGATTTAGGGTATCTAGGTGATGATGTTGTGTGTTTGATCTTCCAGTCCTTAGTGAAGTTTCTGTATGCTTGACCTGAGAAATGTGGACCGTTGTCTGATCTAATTTCATCTGGGATGCCAAACATGCTGCAATACTTCTTTGTAATGTCTGCAATAACAGCTGATGGTGAGGGTTGTGGAAGTTTCTCAATGATGGGAAATTTGCTGTAGTAATCAGCAATAATAAGATAGTCATTATTGTCGATTGAGAAAATATCAGTTCCTGTAATGCTCCAAGGGCTCAATGGTATGTCTGATGGTATGAGAGGTTCTCTGCACTGCCTATTTGCATGTTCTTGGCAAATTGAACAGTTTTTTACATAGTGTTTCTATGTCCTTGTTTATCTGTGGCCAGTAAACATCTTTCTTTGCTCTCAGTTGTGTCTTCACAATACCAAGGTGACTATTATGGAGCTGTTTAAGGATGATATCGCGTTGTGTTTCTGGTACAACAATGCGATCTCCTTTAAGGATCAGACCATCTTCGATGCTTAACTCGTCCCTCATCGAGTAGTATGGACGGATGTGTGTTGGAACTTCCCTGATAGAGCTTGGCCATCCATGGTATATCAGTTCTTTGAGAGAGTTAAGGATAGGATCTCTCATTGTGTCTTCTCTGATGTGTTCAAGCCGATTATCGCTAAACTTGACAAAATCAACTTTGATGTTTGGGGTAAGATCTGCTGTCTTGTTGGGGTTTGGTAGTCTGCTGAGAGCATCTGCAAGACCTATATCCTCTTTAATGTTGTTAATAGTTACCACACTCAGCTTTTCGCACATTGGTAAACCCAAAATTGCAGGTCCTTCAACATCTACCAAGTAAAATGTTGACGATGTCCATTCTGAGCCTCTTTATGAACATTCAAGTGTTACTGCTCCAAAACAGTCTATACTTGTTCCATTGTAAGCTCTTAGCTTTGTCCTGCCACTCCTACGTTTTACATCCCTTGTGGGAAATCCTTGCTCATCCACCTTGTCAGGCATGATCTGTCTGAATATTCTTAAGGGTAGAGTGTTACCTTGGGCACCTGTGTCTATCTTGAACCGAATATATCTTTCTTTGTGCCTTTTAATTCCTGGTATTCGGAATTGTACCTTGCAGAAAGCCTGCGTTCTCTTTGGTTCATTACTGAAAGTTAGTATCTTCACAGTATCAAAAGTGGAAGGATCACTTTCTTCACTGGAGTCAAGGTCCTCAGTCATCATAGAGTGTGTTTGTTTTGACGACTTTCTGCTGTGAAGTTTGTGTTGAGCACTGTCTTGTTTCCTCTTGAAACATAATTTTATCCAGTGGCCCCTCTTTCTGCAGTAATGACATGTAGAGTCTTTAGCTGGACAGTGGTTTTGTATGTGGTTTAGGCCACAACATTTACACATAGCACCTCTGCTTGTGTTGTGTGTTTTTCTTGTTGCTTCGAACCAGTTGCTTTGTTTTGTTTGGGTTTATAGCTTTTTACTGCATCCACCTGGGCTGTTACTGTACCTTGCTGAATTTGTTTAATGTTTAGTGCTTGTGCCTCGTGTTTCCTGCCTTCATCCAGAAGTTGTTGTAAATTTAGTGTATCACTCTGGCTCAGTATCCATTTCTGGAACTCTGGCATTGGTGTGCTGAGAAGGATCTGTTCGATAATTCGCTCTTTTTCTTCTTCTTTGTTAAATTTACATACACTTGTTTTCTCCTTGATGCGAGTGAAGAAATCATCTAAACTTTCATCAGGTTTCTGTCGCAGGTGGTGAAGTTCTAATCTTGCCGCTCTAAAGTTCGTGTGCTTTATTATCAGACGTTTTTCAAATTCGTCCAATATGGCTACGGGGTCGGTCGCTGACTCAACAGGCATGGCGGTAGCGAAACTGTTGTAAATTTTCAAACCTTCATCGTCCAATGCTTCTAGGATATATGGAGTTAGGGTTTGTCCTTCCAGACCAGTGGTCTTGGAATATAGATCTATGCGTTGGCGCCATAACAAGAAAGCTTCACTCTTATCATCTTGACCGGCAAATCTCATTTGCGGTGCGCTGCGGTAATGTTTAGCTGCCATTGTTGACCTCGATGACGAAAATTAGCCGAATAAACTGTACTCACGTGTTATCGTGTAGCTGTTTTGCGTCAGTCCGGTATCGACCGCTGCCACCATGTAATGTTATGATGTATGTATATAAGCATTACCTCGTCATCTACACAAGCACACACATGTTTCAGAAGGGACTCAGTAAAAGCATGTTCAGTTCGTAGCCATGTTTATTTACAGAATATCGTACATGTCAAGATTCGCATTATATTACAATGTGTGGTTCGTACTTTAATGTATTCATATTACAGTGGCCAGTAATATGGGGTTTTCGATACCAACTACGCAAGGATATTATCTAACAAGTTCAACAATATTCCCCAGAACAGCCACTAACAAAAGTTTCTCGTGATTTCAAGTCAAGTCTTACAGTGTTCCCTGTGCGAGTTGTCATATACAAGTGTTTTGCAAGTCGACGTCATCCAGTGCCAAGGACCTGAAAACCTAAGAGATCCTGTAGCCATCAACGTTCTACTTTATTGTGATACCTGATGTCCATCATTGTTGTTGTTGCAGAGGCCCGAAGTTTTCCTTTTTTAAAGATAAGTGGTGTTTCGTTTGTAAACTGTACCGGTACCACTGTTATATGTTATCCAGCCTTCCTCAGAACTTAGTCTATTTATTCTATATGGTGTTCTATGTTATATGTTCTATGTTTAGGCGGGTATGGTTGGGAGGTGACTTACGTTAGGATACATTCCAGTTCATCCAGGGTCTACGTAAGCGTTCTTTAGGGACACATTCTTGCGGATTTCCCACAGTGGAAATTTCCAACGAATTTTTGCTGACGCATTTCAGTCCACTGTGTTTGGTAATCTGTGACACCATTGTTTAGGTGTGACGAACTGTTTCATTGTTGTTGTCGTAGTATTTTTTCTGTGCCTTAGTTTCTTGATTAATTTGTTTGTGGTTCTCATTCTCAATCTTTCTATCATTTATTTCTATACAAATTTTATGATTATACCTTGTAATGTCACTTGTCTACTTCATATTCGCAGCTGTCATTGCAAGCTTTTCAAAATTTCTTTTCTTTATTGCCGCTTTTTGACTTAATTTGATTCCTGCGAACGTGGTCATTTGTCCTTTATATCTTGTCTTTGTAACTCTGGTTTGTACTGTCTATTTTGTCATGCTCTATCGATATTATAATGCATTTTGCTGGTAATTAATAACATTATTAATAGTTGGAAAAGTAATTATACAAGTTCTTAAGCAAGGACTTGCCACCCACTAATTAGGAATAAGATTAATAGGAAATATCTTAGAAAATTGGACAAGATGTCTATATTAGAGTATTTTATGGATCTTGGAAGGTTACAGGGTTTGAAGGGTGAGCCTTTAGTAGCATATGCAGCCTATGCATCAGAAGAGAGGAGAAGACTTACTCCAGAATGGTATGAATGGAGGAAGAAAGAAGATTTTTCTAAGGAGAGCCAAGCAGAATTGCATTTGGTAGATATGAAGCGAATAGAGAAATTGGCTGAGAAGAGGAGAGATGAAGAATTAGCTGAGATGAAGAGAATAGAAACATTAGCTCTTCCTCATGAGAATAAATTAAGACAATCTCAACTGGAGAAGGAGAAAAAGGAGCTAGAAGATGAGATAAGCTCATATATACGAACAACGTTGTAAGGTAAATGCTCTTACTGGTGAGCTGGAACAAGTCAAAATGGACTATGAGAAATTAAAAGTTGAGGCCCAGAAACGTAAGGAAAGTACAGAAGAGCTTCTTGCTCTATTGGATGATAATATAGATCTCCATCGCCAACTTAAAGAGAAGAATGCTGTATTTCCCTAGAAGGTTGATGAGCTTATGAATAGCCATCATAGTTCTATTGAAGCACTCAAACTTGAACTTGTACAGGAGAGGGCTAAGGCATTAGAAACTATCCAAATTCTCCAACAAGAAATTAAGAGCCTTTTTTTTTTTTTTTTTTTTTTTTTTTTGTTTTCGTACGCCCGCTAATACTCGAGGCGAAATCTCAGGTTATTATTTTATGTCTAACCTGACATTGATTTTACGTGAGTATCCCTTTATTTCTTGTACAGAGACAGGTGTCCCTCGCCATTCAGGCAAATACTCGCCGATTTCGGAGGTACCCATTGCAGCTGGGTCGGCTCAGGAGCCGCCAGTCCCTGGTCGACGACACTCCTTCAAATGTCCTCGCCAGGTCTCGAGTTAATCCAGTCCAAATCCCGGTCGACGAAAAATCCTCAAATGCCGTCGCCCGGGTTTGATCCTGTATCACCCGGTCGCCAGAGCGGTGTTGTAACCACTACGCTAGCGCGGCTCCCCTATTAAGAGCCTTAAATTGGAGACTACATCTCAGAATAAAAAATTGAAAATAGATCTTAGGGATAGAATTGCTAAAGAGAAGACTCTTACTTCTCAGTTACACGACTTAAGGTTAGATTACTGCAACAGGCTTCAAGTTAAAACCAACGAGAAAATACATAAAGCTTTGGCTAAAGAAAAAGCTAATACAGAAGTAGAAATTACAAAACTTCGTAACAGAGTTGATGGCCTATTAGATATTCTCTTAAACAACAAAGTGTTGTCTACTGTCAAGGATGACAATGTTAGACATAAAGTTGATAATCAACACTTCACAAATGCAAAGAGTCAGCCATATGCACTCAATGCTAACTATAACATTAAACATGGTGTAAAGAAATCTTTTCGTGGCAAATACAATTTCCCACGTAATAACGATACTATCTCTAATAGGAGTGATTCTTGGCATCAGGCCAACAAAAGTAATCCTGTTGTAACAGTCAGTCCTTTAGATCACGGTAAAAACTTTGATAAATGTCATGTCAAGGCTCCACAGACAAACCGTGCATCGACTGTTCAAATTTCTGATAAATTCTTAACACGGGACAAAACTATTAGTACTTGTTCCCAAAATAATACCCATTATGTTTGTAACAATAAGGATTCTATCATTCCTGTGCACAGTGGTTTCGCTGATGCTGTTACTCATCATACTCAGCACAGTCAGTATGATGCACCTGTTAAGCACAGTTCCACATGCAAAAATGCAAGCAATTTTGGTAGGAGAGATAATCGTGATTTTAGACAGTACCAAGGGGGTCCATCAGGTAGTAATTTTCTTTCTCCGAGAAATTGGAGACAATTTAACAGACCTTAACATTTTGGTTCCAACAATTCTGGAAATTATGGTAGGGATAACTACACTAGGGATTATCAACCTTGCAGTAATTTTTCTCGAAGACAACAAAAGCCATCTAATAGATATTTTGATCCAAGGGGAAATAGTAATCGCAACTATGCTAACTGGGGTTCAAATCAGAACAATAGTCTCAATAGAGGAAATAGCAATGGTCCCAATAGAGATAATAGTTGTGATAGATCTCGATATGACGGTAGATCTCCAAATGATCGATCGCATCGCCATGCTAACTCTGCTCAACAGGAGCCCCAGGTTATTGGTAATCAAGGTAACAATAATAATAGTGTCTCTAATGCTATTGCTTGCTCTGCTTTCGATTTCGAGAGAGCATCTCAGTGCCCTGAGTGCACAACTTTGTTCCAGCCTACAGCGGTGACTACCTTGAGTTGCTGTCATCCTCTACCCACTCTTCCTGCCTTGTTTACAAATGACAGAAGAGGGTCTCTTACCCTATATAATTAATGATTCCAGGTTAGACTGTGCTACTTTCTCTGTTACCTTTTCTCGCGTAATGGAGGAAGGTTTGATTAACATCTTACAGTGGTCGGAAGTTTACGCAGCCACATTTGGTAGGTTAAATTTAAAGTTAATTGTTGCCTTTTATAAAATCCTACCATTATTAAAATAGAAATTTTCATTCATTTTTTTTCACAGCAACGGCCTTCCCATGAGAATCAGAGTTGCTATGTTACGTGATTAAGCTGTTTCTTTTCAACATGTTCTATATGTCGCCTTGCGCCACTTTTCCTGTTCCAGTGAAAACAGTCAGAATTTTGACGCCACACTAGATGATTTTATATCTGCATGCTCACAAGAGTTTTCAAGATCACTGCAGCTATTGATATTTATAGTATATGTTTAATTTAAGACATTGTATTATTTCCTTTTCATGCACCATGTCATTACCATATTATTCTTATATGACTGTGTTTTGGATAAACGTTAAACGTGTAACAATTATAGTGATAATACTATTTAAACTTAAATTATCATTATGATACATTTCGGTATTGTACATTGAAAAGGTGTTTTTTCTGACATTGTGATGTATTTTTTTCTTTACCCAGCGCTTGAGTGTGCACTACAGGGTAACTAGGTATAGCGATATTATTAATATTGATGTCTATAACAAGTTCATCATTGGTACTTTATGAGTTTATTAACTTGGTTATCATGCATATTATGCTATTTTTAGATGGTAACTAGTTATTTGTTCCTTGGTATAGATATGCATTGTTTAACTTAATGGTTACCATGATATATCCTTGTTTTTGTTTTTATTCTCATTTCATTGCTTTCTTTCATTGCTGGTCATTCTTCTTGTACTTCATCTTGTCTTTTCACTTTCCACTTATTATTTCATACTTAGTCTATACTTGATATACTTCATATTTCTTTGAATTTGATTATCTTTGTATACTTATCTCATTATCTTTCTGGTAATTTTTTAACATAGCTCAACTGAGTGGTTGTTAGTTTTTTTTTTTAAATAGGATAAAGAAAGTTTTTGAATGTTCTTAATGAGGATTTTGGGAAGAGACGGGTGAGCTGAGCGATAGTCTCACGCAGTTAGTTCGCGCATGAGTAATTTTTACTGAGCTGTTCTGAGAAGCCGTAATCTCATAACAGTGTGTGACTGGCAGGGCTCCGGGATGGTCGTTCCATCTCGCGAGTGCGTTCCAGGGTATTTTAGTGAAAGCGAGAATTTGTTATATTGAAGATATTTCGAGGCCATGGATTGTATGGGCCATTATATATATATTCATTTTTCCTATGATGGATTTTGAAGATAGTTGGATTATTTAACGGAATGTTCTTTCTCCCAAGAGATTTATTATTCAAGTCAGGGAGTATGTTGGCTCAGGCTATATTGCTGTAAACTGCGATGTATGCAGTCCTTTTGATGGATATTTTTGCTGTATTACTATGAAATGAGAGCTGCTGTGAACTGCGATGTATGCAGTCCTTTTGATGGATATTTTCGCTGTATTACTATGGAATGAGAGCTGCTGTGAACTACGTTGTATGCAGTCCTTTTGATGGATATTTTTGCCGTATTACCATAAAATGTGAGCTGCTGGGTTCTGCAGCCTATGTACTTCAGATTTTGTGCCTGTAACTGAGTTCTATATATTTACTTACCTGATGCTTCATGATTATGCTGTGAACTGTTATCTATGATGTCTACGTGACTGTGTCGTCAATAAACAGTGTATAACGTTAAAACTAGTTTCAACATTTCCTGACCTCTTCGTGCCTGTGGTGTGATCGCAGTGTGTTAGTATAAAAGGACTTATGACATTCGCGTATATGGATATACATATTTACACACTTGTCGGCCATCTGTAAGCCCGACCAAGGCTGATCATATTTATCAGCGACCATACTGACTTGTCATTGTCAGTGACCTGACACACCCACCACCACAGACATTTATACAGTAGCAGAAGTGACAGCCTGTGTGGCCTACTGAAGAAGGGTGTTAAAGCAAATAAACTTTAACACCTGTTGATAGCATTTCAAGGCAGTGCTGGTTCTTAAATCCCCAAGAAAAGAGAAGCAGAAGTAGCCCAAAAAACACATGGTGAAGAGAACTGGATACAGAGAAGAAAATCTTGAGGACAACATGGAAAGAATTTAAGCGGATGGCACAGGACAGGAGGACTTGGCGTGTGTTTGTTGAAGGCCTATGCCCCTTGTGGAGCTAAAGGGTATTGACCGATTGATTGATAGCTGTTTTAATGATTACAGCAAAATGTGCACACGTATGAGTCAGTATTTTTCATAGATACACGAGCTTAAAAAGTAGCATTTTACTATTAAATCAGTTGGTGGCTTGAACGAGCTAAATAAAATAAACAATGTTTCTCTTCACAAAAGATGGCAGGCAGATACAAAGTTAACTTTACTAGGACACATTCAGCATTGTTTTTGACTCCTAAAAATCTTGTGAACACTCCCTCACGATACATCATCCTTCTATTTACCAATCTGCCAAAGTAATCTTGAGTGAAGGTAGATCATTCAAAGACACACATTAGATACTCTTGAGTTTGGGCTTTTGTTGGACCACTACTGCAAAGCAGGGGAGGCATCCCGTGACACAGGTTTACATTCACGACTTCAAAATTTATCACAAGTAATCTCTTTCAAGATGGATGATAATTCTTCCGAAAGTCTTGTCTGGAAATGATTATTTCATTTACCCAGTCTGAGCCAACAATCCACAAACTGGACAGACAGAGCTGTTATCAGTGATAATCGACTGTGGTCGTCCCAAGGTTGTTTACTCACTAATTCGGTCACTCCCCTGCACTTGTCTGGTCTGGTAAGAAAATGTGTTACATATTCGTAAACCACACTTCTCTCTCCCAATCTCAGGTATCAATATGGGTTCACATGAAAGGGATTGATTACCCTAATCAGCAAAAAATGGTGGCTGAAGTTCCAACATAACAAGAATGGAGGGAAGGGAGTGTAAACAATGAATTAAAAATACCAAAAACTGTCAAGAGGTGGGAAAAACTAAAGTGAAGAACACATAATGAATTATAGGATGGCACAGGTAAATGTGACGTTCGAGGTTATTCTGTCACAAAAAGTATCATGCGGGAGCAAAATTCTGTTGGTGGATTTCACATAGACATTGTCTCTGTATTTGTCCCAGTGACTTTCTACCAATGAAATAAGAGTGTCCATGCGTGTGTTGTGATCAAGTGCTCAGAGAAATATTGTGGCATCATTAGAAATTCAGACAGAAATTCAATTTTTACTGAGTGATTGTTTTAAAAACTGGATTTATTTCTCAAGTGTCAGCTACTGCATAAATCCTTCACCATTGGTGTTTCTGTCAACAAATGTTGACACAGCACTTACATCGTCAATTGCAGAATATGTTTCAGTTAAACACTGACCAGAACCTCACACATCTTGGCAGGTTGGTACTTCGTATAATATCATTCACGAAAAATATGTGAAATATTCTAATGGTTTCACCGATATCTCTAAGTCTTCTAAACAACTGGTGTACAGGCATTTTTTCAAAAATAATCATGAAATGTGTAACTGTCACAGATTGCCTCCCCTGCTTTGCAGTAGTGGTCCAACAGTGACCAAAACTCAAGAGTATTTAATATTGGCTTCCAAGGTGTCACCTGCATGCAAGATTACTCTTTACAGAGATGTAGATAGAAGGTTAATAACACGTCTACCTGAACAATTGTTAACGCATTTTATGAATGATTTAAGCAATAGGTTAGCCCGTTCAAGCCCCCAGTTGGTGTAATCCAACGAATGCCCTCTTATAAGGTATAGCTCTGTTTAGAGGTAATTATATGTCTAAGTATATATATATATATATATATATATATATATATATATATATATATATATATATATATATATATATATATATATATATATATATATATATATATATATATAGACGGTTTTCTCAACAAAACGACACTAGAACTAAAAGATGATTCACTGTGCGAAAATATATACATAAAACATATTCTGGCTCACACGTTTGCTTTCATACAAATAACTGAATCAACTATTATTGTTTAGTTTTAAGACAACAAGTAACAAATTTAATAATAATAACAAAACAGTACCAAAAAACCAGTCGGATGGTTCAACTACATCCTTGGAAGGTACGAATGCCCTGAAAAGTGCACAGGCAATGCTTCACGAAAGGAAAGCCAAACAGCACCAAATTGCCCAGGATGTAGTTAAATTGTCAGCACTGAAGGAAGAAAATGAAATAAGACTAGTTAAATTATCTGAACTGAAAGAGGATAATGAAATTACACTAAAAATGATAGAAAATCAGAGACAGGAGATTAACATAGACAGAGAAGCAATAGAAAAGGAAAGTGGCAAACAAAAGCAAGAAGCCAAATGGAAAGAATGGGTAACAAAAACCATCAAGCACATAGACAGAGTTTTGATAGAGGAAAGAACAGCAGAATCGTCACAAAACCAAGTATTGAAAAAAAGTCGTTAATTACATAAAAGAATCACCACGAAGAGTAGGCCTTATGCCTCAAGCAACTGATAGGGCCAATACAAACTAAGAGCAAACTAATAGTTCTAACACAAAACAAAAGGGATACTAGTTAATATAAACAATGGATAAGAAAGGATGTAGAATTGTTCAGTGGAATTGTAGGGGTGTCAAAAAGAATTTTGCACCCCTACTTGCAGAGACAGGAGGAACTAACACTATATATGCTCTTCAAGAGACACTTTTAAACCCAAATAGTAGATATAGTTGCAAGGGCTTTAAGATACTTAGGCACGATAGGAAAGAAGGTAGAGGAGGGGGTGTCGCAGTCTTAGTTAACGAAAAATTTACAATTATAGGGCTGGGAAGTATTTGATACAACCAACATAGAAGGTATCCAGGAAACTATAGCAGCTGAACCAAATAATCTAACAATCTTAAATGTATACGCTAAAAATGGCACAATTAAAGATGAAGAAATACTAGCCATAAGCATCAGACTAGGCCCAAAACAGTCATAGTATGCGATTTTAATTCCCATCATTATGCTTGGAGTTGACAACATGCAGACAGTGCAGGAAAGCGCCTACTTGACTTTATAGAAAACAATGACCTGCTAATACTAAATGATGGAACTGCAACTAGAATTAATCCACAAGCTAACAGGGCAGACTCAGCAATGGACATAAGTATAGCAACTAACAACCTAGCGAATGTAAATTGGGAAGTGTTACAAGACACAAACTCAGATCATCTGCCCACTGTCATAACAATACAGTAGAACACCAGTAGAAGCACTAGAAGTAGCTCTTGGCATACCGCCCCTTGGTCTAAGACGGAAAGAACTAAGATTAAATTATTGGAGTAAAGTAGCACAAGAAGTGACCCACCCAGCACATACAGCATTTGTCAAAAACCATCCAAGGACGTCCCCTTAAATAAAGATAGATATCCAACAGGGTGGAGAACTATAGAAGATCTAACGAAGTTCAAAGAACTGTCAAACACATTTGAAAATAGTAATAAATATAGAAGCAAAATACCACCCTAGGAGCTAAAAACACCAATCATAGACTACTCACTTACTGAAAAGATCAAACAAAACATAGAAGATAAGGAAACCAAAATGATAAGTAGAAAGTTCATAGATCAACTAACAAAACAAAGTCTGGATAAACACTGATGGATCCATAGGTGATAGTAAACAACTAGGTGCAGGAATAGAAATACCACAGTGGGGAATTACAAAGAGCTACAGTGTAACTGAAGGGGCTTCGATTTTTACCGCAGAGATGGTAACAATTCTAAAAAGTTTAGAAATAATCGAAGATAACCCGCCAGAAGCTGGTACAATATTCACAGACTCACTATCATCACTACTAGAACACCCAGGTAAATGTAGCCGGCCAGACATAAAGGAAGACATTCTAGAAATTAATACATCACTAGGGAACAGAGGATGTAGTGTGAAGCTAGTGTGGGTTCCAGCACACATAGGTATAGCAGGTAACGAGTTGGCAGACCAGAACGCCAAGAATAGAAGGACAAGTAAAAACAATATAAGAGCAGGACTGGGAAGGTCGGAGATCAAGAGCCAAGTGAAGCTAACTATAAACGAGGAATGGAAGACAACATGGAAGAACAGTAGAAAAGGCAGACACGCGTTCAAACTGCTGAAAGAACTAACATGGACGTGCCAGGTCAGAGAACAACTAAAGGTACCTTCGAACAAAAAGCAGTGGCGTCTCCGTCTCGGTGCAGCATACTTCATGATAGAGGAACCACACTGCCAAGAATGTCAGGAAGAAAATGACATAGACAACTACCTGATCCACTGTATAAAATATTATCAACAGAGTCTTGAATTAAAAACATACTTTAGAAATAACAATATTAACATGGCAGGAGATAAGGTTTTAAATATAGATATCCCAGGAGAAGCCCAATCAATCCTTAAACGATATATACATAAAACAAAGGAAAACATATAAGGTTAGTAACAGTGGCAATATCAAACAACAATAACAAAAATGATACTTCAGAAAAGACATTCAACCAAATAGAAATTAAGCAAGACAAACGGGAGCCACGTTGGTGTAATGGTCAAGACGTTGCGCTAGCGACTAGGTTTTCAAGGTTCAAGCCCGATCGCCGGCATTTGTAGGAGTGTCATCGACCGGGAATTTGACTGAATAACCTGAACGGCTCCTGCAGATAAAAACCCTCTGTGGATGGGAAGGAGCGAAGCTCCTCACAAAGTTGGAAGGAAAGTCCACTGGCTCCCCAGCCTCGCAATGACGTGTCATTGGGCCAAAAGGGCTGGAAAGCTCGAGTGCCGCTGGTTAGAAAAAAAAAAAAAAAGCAAGACAAACTAACAAATCATTAAAAAAATAAAACCAGAAAAATTAGCAAACCCATTAACTACTCATAGGACAATTAAAGGCAACGGGATTTAAAAAAAAAAAAAAAAAAGCAAACAAAACAAATTAAAATCAAGTGCAAAGGACAATAGTTATCTATATACAATACAAAACTGACAATAAAATGACAAATATTAATATAAATTAAAACCAAGTGTAAAAGACAAAAGTTATCTATAAACAATACAAAAGAGAAAATAAAGTGGCCAAATACTAATATAAATTAAAACCAGCAACTGCAAAAGACAATAGTTTAATAAACTTAATACAAAATTAGTAAATAACATGACATTAAATACCCCAAATATAACCAATTTTCAGGTTGAACAGGGTAGACCAAGATGGAACCTGAGAAGATCTTGGACAATTTAGCTTCTTTACGTGGCGCCTGTATACAGTCCATGTTTCACATGCATATAGCAGCACTGGAAGCACCGCAGCTCTGTACACCTTCAGCTTTGTCTGTAGACTAATGCCACTTCGATGCCAAACGTTGGTGTATAGTCTGCTAAATGTGCTGCTGGCTTTGGAGATCCTGGTGTTCATCTCATCATCAATGACAATGTTCTGGGATAGTGTGCTACCAAGGTATGTGAATCTGTTCACAACATTCAGTTTCTCACCATTAACCTTGATGACTGGCTCAGTATAAACTGTGCCAGGAGCTGGTTGGTACATGATTTCTGTTTTCTTCGTATTGATGGTAAGCCCAAAGTTGGCGCAGGCTTCGGAGAATCTATCCACACTATGCTGCAGATCAGCCTCTGAGCCAGCATTGAGGGCACAATCATCAGCAAACAGAAGATCTCTGATGGTGTGTGATTTGACCTTGGTTTTTTGCTTGAAGCCTCCTAAGGTTAAACAATTTTCCATCAATACGATAACTAATGTCGATTCCTGTGTCCCCGTCTCTAAAAGCATCAGTCAGCATAGCAGAAAAAATGATACTGAACAGAGTCGGTGCAAGTACGCACCCTTGTTTAACTCCATTTGAGACGGGGAAAGGCTCCGATAGCTCACCGTTTTCCTGAACTCTAGCCCGCATTCCATCATGCAGTTGCTGCACTATTGTGATAAATTCTTTGGGCAGCCGTATTTTGCCATGATCTTCCATAGACCCTCTCTACTGACCGTGTCGAACGCCTTTGTCAAGTCGATGAAAGCTGTGTACAGGTCACAGTGCTGTTCTTGGCATTTTTCTTGTAGCTGTCTTGCAGCGAACACCATATCTGTGGTTCCACGTTCTTTCCGGAATCCACACTGACTTTCAGGTAAAAGACCTTTGTCAAGATGAGCCGTAAGGCGATTCAAAAGGATTCTGGCGAATATCTTCCCAGCGATTGATAAAAGAGAGATGCCTCGATGATTGTTGCAGTCTTGGCGATTACCTTTACGTTTATATAGATGTATAATTGAGGCATCTTTGAGATCGTGTGGGATGGTTTCACTCTGCCACATTTGCTGGAAGATCATTTGAAGTTTCTCTATCAGAACTGCACCGCCATCTTTATAAACCTCAACAGGAATTGAATCGGAGCCAGGGGCCTTTCCACTAGACAGTTGACGAATCGCTTTTTTAGTTTCCTCCAGAGTTGGTACATCATCTAATGCTTCATTTATAGGAATTTGGGGCAGGCGGATGATGGCTTCGTCGTTAATAGATGATGGCTGGTTCAAGATATTATTAAAATGTTCAGTCCAGCGTTGGAGAATTTTTTCCTTGTCTGTAATTAGTGTTTTTCCATCTGCATTAAGGAGGGGAATGATCCTGATGATGTTGGACCATAGACCGCTTTGAGTGCAAGGTAAAAGTTTTTCAAGTCATGGCTGTCAGCAAAGCCTTGGATCTCATCTGCTTTATTACTCAGCCATGAATCCCGCATCTGGCGTAGTTTATGTTGGACGATTCTACGCATGTTGTTGAAAGCGTCTTTCTTGGATGTAGATTTTGGATCATTTAAATATGCTTTATGGAGATGGTGTTTCTCAGCCAACATCTGCTTTATATCATCTGAGTTCTCATCAAACCAGTCATTTTGTTTCTTGATGGAAGGACCCAGGACCCCTGTAGCAGTGTTGTAGATCTGCTCACTTAGGGCTGCCCAATTTGTTTCCACACTTTGGCCGTCTAGCGAGATAGATTTGAGTCGGTCTTCTAAGGTGTCAGTAAATGACTGTTTGATTTTTGTCTTCTTTAGTTTGGTGACATCCAGCCTCTTTTGAGTTTTCTTCCCCTGAGGGCGCCTGGCTGGTTGGATACGAATTTTAAGTTTAGATACAATGAGGCGATGATCAGTCCAGCATTCGGCACCACACATGGACTTGGTCACCCGGACATCTTGCCTGTCCTTCTTCCTAACAATTACATAGTCAATTAGGTGCCAATGCTTTGAGCGAGGGTGCATCCAGGAGGTCCTGTTGCGGGTAGGAAGTCGAAAAATGGTGTTGGTGACAAGGAGGTCATGTTCTGTGCAAGTCTGGAGGAGACGAAGTCCATTACTGTTACAGCGACCCACGCCGTACCTACCAATAGTGCCATTCCAGGAGATGTTATCTGAGCCTACTCTTGCATTAAAGTCACCAAGAATGATGAGCTTATCTGCTTTAGGAACTGATGCAATGACTGCATGTAGTTCTTCGTAAAACTTATCCTTAAACTTAATACAAAATTAGTAAATAACATGACATTAAATACCCCAAATATAACCAATTTTCAGGTTGAACAGAGTAGACCAAGATGGAACGAGAAGAGACAATAATGGTCAGCTGTTAAGTGCCCGCTCTCCACCCATCACCTTTTCAAAACAACAACAACAACGTAGGTGTGAATTTAACTTTATGCTTAAAGTATAACTGAAATGTCCCTTTTTGCTGGTGCCTTGTATGAGTGAGTCCTGCCACCTAGGTTTTCGTCACGTTGTTCTGGTGATGAATGTACTTCTCTCACACGAGTAGCGCAGTAATTTCAGTACTTCCTACAGTCTGATTAAAAAAATAGACAAAAATTCCTCCGCTAAGTACACTGAGTTGGAAGTTTAAAAGGTGCATCCTCTCGTCCACCCACCAATGTTAAATCTCTCAGAAGATTTAAATTCCCGAGTTTACACAGTGCAACTCAGGAAAGATGAACAAAATTCACCAATATTCCTCTGGGTATTAACTGGGACAATGTGTCTGGACAGCACGAGCAATGATTTGTGCCTAAATTAACATTAACAAGTTACATAAATCTCACAAAATTATATGCTACACTTGAGGCACATATGATGTGGTCAATACTGCTCCAGTCGGAGTCTAGGGTCACCTCTGCTGTCGGGTTTTTCCGCAAGATTAGCGAAAGGAAATCACCAGCGCTAGCTGTAGTGGTTTATGAATATACTATTTTAGTATGGTGAGGTTGCCAGCCTCCTATATAACCACTTAGCAAGAGAAACATGTTAAATTCACATTTGTAAAAGAAATGTTCACAACTTACCCCAAATTTTGGGAATACACAATCTCCCTGCACAGGTTTCAGATGTATACGAGCAATTTTGGTGCATATGCTCTTGAACCAATTTCGTCTGAGAAATTCCTTTTATGATGGTGTTATGAGACACGCTTGGCCAGGGAAACTAGTAATTCCTCTTCGATGGGTGTTCTGCAATACACTTGGTCTGAGATATTATTTCTCTTATGACTGATGATCCCATTCCTATGTTTCCAGTCTTGTATTTATAAAGTCCTGTTCCCTGAAGTTTTACAGTCTGTGTATTTAAATATGCGGGTTTACTCATAAGGTTTCAGAGTTTCCCAAATACTGTCTATCTGTCACTTATGATATAGGAATTATACGTCCGATCCTTCTCTTTCTGGCAGCTTGGGAGTTGCTCGGTTGAAGTTGTGAACCTGTCTGTTCTGTGCCTCTGGGTTCGCTAGATTATATCTCTCATTCTCAGTTCAAATCACAGATTGTGTTTCCGCCCGAATGTTCCAATAACCTTCATTGCATATTCCGGCTCTCACTTAAAATCAATCAAATCTCTCTAGCACTGTTTGGGTGGGGAAGTTTTAATTCAAAATATCCCCCGGGTGTTTAAAATTAAATTAAAAATTCCACGCATGACCTCTATATAATACTTCATAATACTTCTGGTGACATCTATCTGCCTCTTTACAATCTTTTGACCATGTTTTCCTGGCGTAATGTTTTCCACCAAGATGTCTCTCCAGATGTGTCTAACAATCACCAAGAATTGTCCCACAAAAGCGATAATTGCATCTACCACCTGTGATAATGATGGAGACCGGTGTCAACGGAAACGATTATCCAATTATCGCATTTATCTGCGTGCCTCCGCAGACAGATGTCTGGTCAGACAATGTTGTCTTCTTCCATTGTACGCACAATACAAGCTTGTGTCAACACGGTCAGCAGCTTTTTACTGGGGTCAAATGTTGGGCCTCCGCATTTCAAAGGGTGGTCAGACTGAGAGAATAGATAAGCGTATGATCGGTATAATTACCAGGTATTATCGTATGTACCTTGCGGAACGTAAACAGTTTTAACATGTAAAGCAGATACGACCGTAGGGGAGTAGCGTGTTAGAGACTTCAAGCAACTTATTCAGTCTATCAGTTTTGTCTTGAATGTGTTGGTGTGAATGCGCGAGCAGTGCAATGTCATCTGCATATTCCAAATCTTCCAGTGTAGAAAACGTTGTCCATCTAATTCCTCTTGGACTGCCCTCTGTTGTCTGGCGCATACTCCAATCTATGACTGTCAAAAATAATATTGTTGATAAGGGGCATCCCTGTCGTACTCCTGTTTTCACTTCGAAAGTTACATTACTCGAACCAACACTGCACGTAAAGTTAGAATAGAGGCTTTTTATAATGGAAACAATGCGGCTGGGAATTCCATAAGCCCTCAGAATTTTCCATTGGCTGTCCCTGTGTATGCTGTCGAAAGCCTTTTCAAAATCAACAAAGTTAATGTACAGCTGTCTCTGCCATTCTGAGCACTGCTCTATAATGTTCCTGAGGGCAAATATATGATCTGCACATCTTCTGTTCTTTCTGAAGCCTGCTTGTTCTTTCCTCAGTTTATGGTCAACTGCTTTTGAAATTCTCTGGATGATTATCCTGCCTAGTATTTTGCTGGGAACTGAGAGGAGGGTAATTCCTCTCCAGTTGTTGCAGTCTGCAAGGTCGCCATTCTTGGGCAATTTGACAATTGTTCCTTTACTCCACTCTGTTGGTGTTGTCTCAGTTTCCCAGACTTGTGCAAATAGTGGTTCTAATAGTTCTGCTGCTAGTTCAGGGTCTGTCTTGAATAGCTCAGCATTCAGATTGTCGTGATCAGGCGCTTTTCCATTTTTTAGCCCTTTGATAGCTGTGATAATTTCTTCTTTTCGTGGAATGTCTGTATTTACGTCTAAGTCACTTTCAGCCTCAGGAACATTCAGCTGAGTCTCTGGTGGTTCCTTATTCAGTGTTTCTCTGAAGTGCTCTGCCCACCTTGTTTCCTGCCCCTGTGCTGTGGTGATGAGATTTCCTTGCTTGTCTCTTACTAACGTTATGTTGTTTGCACCTCGTTTTCCACTGATAGCTTTAGTTATTTTATAAACTGTGCTTTGTTCATTTCTCAGTGCTGCCTCTTCTGCCTGTCTTGCAAGGTCATCCAGAAATGTCCTTTTGTTAGCACGGGTTTGACGTTTTACTTCCTTGTCCAGCTGACTGTACTGTTCACTATATATTGCTTCTGTTTTCTTCCTTTTCATTTCCTTTCTCTTCGCTATGGTGTTTTGCGTTTCTGGTGTTATCCAGTCTTGGCTCTTTCTTTCCTGGAATCCCAAGCATGACTTGCTGCTTTCTGTATATATTGTTGAGAACACAGTACATTAACAAGCCATAATATCCAAGGCTTTGAATCAATATGAATATAATATTTCTCAATCTTCAATAACGTACATTCTGGAATTATCAAATATTCCTTTCACAAAATATATATATTCTGGAACACACTAGCGAAACGGATCACGTCCATTCCCAAGCTCTGCCAGAAAACGTACTGTCGCGAAATAACAGCTGCTCAAAACAGCTTAGAAAAAAATTCATTCAAGCGCGAACTCGCAGCTTGAGATGTGAACTGAATTCATCCGCCTTTCCCCCCAAACTAATTCATAGAACGTTCGACCAGTTTCTTTATCCTATCTTTAAACAAAGTAACAACTAGTCAGGTAACAGTTTAAACATTACTCCGCATACAACCCCTCAACTAAAAAATTCTCTCATCACGCAGAGCGTGTTTACTAGCGTGTATAAAAATCCGACCCGTACATTCCAGTCTTTAACACTTAACTCCCCTTAATTAAAATATGACTTAACAATAGTCAACAATAAGTGTTTATAAGCAATGGTCCAGTGTCAGACGCATATAGTGTCATGCACACAACACATGAAGGCTTTCGAGACGCCTCGGTACTGTAGTTACAGCAGTCAGGGAAAAAAGCAGACCTACTCATTAAAGGAGACCGACATGGGTAGGGCGACTGATAGGTCTCAGAATAATAGGCAGGTACCTATGGGAAGAAAACCAAGGATAACGAAATAAAAGAGTGGTGTACCTATTGTGAACGGTACATACAATACAGATCCGAGCTCATGTTTAAGGACAATAAAAAGGAGGAACAATTGTCGTAGACCATTGGACCAAATGCACAGGATAGAGGTAGTGCATAAAGGGATTAGACAGCTATACCGCAGAAATTTGCATACTAATAAAAAAAACCATACAACAACAGATGCGAGCAACATTGGGATAGAGTACAACAAAGGACAATACAATAAGACAAAATGCATGAAAGAGTGGTGGACACTAAGAGACAACACACAAATGAAAAGATACTCCCAAGTTTCAACAGACAACAAGGATCGGGATATTGGAATAGCCTGAACAGGAGAAGAACTAGAATGGCAGTAAGGAATTTCATTGCCGAGATCAGAAACAGGTGGTTAAGAAATGTAAGAGAGAATTCGGAAAGCGAAGAGGACATTCCGCTTATGGAATATGTACAGATGCTGCGAGAGAGAGAAATAGGTTAGCAGAGCAAGAAAGACAATTACGACAGTTGCAGGAAGCGGAGAGGCAACAAATAATTACACAAGAAAGTCAGCAAAAAGAAGAGGAAATAAAGGAAAATTCAGAAACTGAAGAGCAGGAGGAAAGGGCAAGAGACATTAGACATGGAAAGAAGAGATATTATACGTCATCCGACGATTGGTCAGAAGATAATATGCCACTCGCGAAGTTAAGAAATACAGCGCAGATGAAGGTACGCCCGAAGTGGAAGGGCAGACACGGGGAAACACAAGAAGAGGATAGACCGGCAGGAGGAAAGGGTCGGAAAACGATTAATGATGAAAAAAAAACGAATAGCTGGAGAAGGACTCCAGAAGAGGTATCGATGTCAAGTGACTCAGACAGTATGTTGTCTGAGGAGAGTGACGAGGGTTACAGACATAGCAAAGGAGATTGCATAAAAGAGAGATAGAGGAAGGGAGTATACGAAAGACGGAGAGACGATAGTCGTCTTCAGACAATTTATCAGATTATAGAAGGCGCCTCGAAAATTTGAGACAGGTAGAACAGGTAGAGGTGAGAGCAAGGAAGAAGAATAATGCAGGAAACAACCCTAAAGGAAAGAAAAAGGAGGATATAAATGCACTTTGTGAAGAGGATGATAGAAAATATGAAGAGTTGAAAAAAGACAGTAGAAGTGGAAGTAGGGATCGAGGACAGTACCTTTCAAAGAGTGGACATAGGGAGATAAATAGGAGAAATAACAGTAGAAGAAGAGTAAGCAGGGATCGACGGAGAGAAAGATCCACTAGTTGCGAGGAAGAGACTAGAAGGAATCAGAAGACAAGAAGTAAGAATAAGGCTCGGGTGACATCCAGTAGTAGGGATAGGTCTGTCAGAAGGAGCAGACATGAGAATCCCATGAGTATGGGAAGAAGTAGAGAGAGAGAGAGAGAGAGAGAGAGAGAGAGAACGAACGAACGAACGAACGAACGAACTTTATTTTCAAAGGGTTAAGAATTGGGCACGCAGGCCCGTCTGACATTCTGCCCTTCCTCTCTCTCTCATCATGTATACTGTATCCTTTCATCCTCACATTTACTTTAAGCATTATTAAGGCATTTATCATTATAAAAGTAATATTACATCACACATTTGCAATAATCATCATAATTAAAGTATGTTTTTAAAATAAATAAAGATAGATAGATAGATAGATAGATAGATAGATAGATAGATAGATAGATAGATAGATAGATAGATAGATAGATAGATAGATAGATAGATAGATAGATAGATAGATAGATAGATAGATAGATAGATAGATAGATAGATAGATAGACAGACAGACAGACAGACAGACAGACAGACAGACAGACAGACAGACAGACAGATAGATAGATAGATAGATAGATAGATAGATAGATAGATAGATAGATAGATAGATAGATAGATAGATAGATAGATAGATAGATAGATAGATAGATAGATAGACAGACAGACAGACAGACAGACAGACAGACAGACAGACAGACAGACAGATAGATAGATAGATAGATAGATAGATAGATAAATAGATAGATAGATAGATAGATAGATAGATAGATAGATAGATAGATAGATAGATAGATAGATAGATAGATAGATAGATAGACAGACAGACAGACAGACAGACAGACAGACAGACAGACAGACAGATAGATAGATAGATAGATAGATAGATAGATAGATAGATAGATAGATAGATAGATAAATAGATAGATAGACAGACAGACAGACAGACAGACAGACAGACAGACAGACAGATAGATAGATAGATAGATAGATAGATAGATAGATAGATAGATAGATGACAGACAGACAGACAGACAGACAGACAGACAGACAGATAGATAGATAGATAGATAGATAGATAGATAGATAGATAGATAGATAGATAGATAGATAGATAGATAGATAACGAACGAACGAACGAACGAACGAACAAACTATATTTTCAAAGGGTTAAGAATTGGGCACGCAGGCCTGTCTTACATTCTGCCCTTCTTCTCTCTGTCATCTTACATACCGTATCCTTTCAATAGCACATGTATTTTTAGTATTATTTAAGCGTACAACATTATCGAGGTAAAATAATAACATACATTTGTAACATCCAGACATAATCAAATTTAAGGGGGGGGGGGGGGAAATTATTAATTAAAATAGATTAACAAAAATTAATACCTTTAAAAAAGCTAACAAACACAATCAAAACAATTCATACAGTAAATAAGACATAATTAGAAACGTAATCAGATAATGTCGGCGTCTGTGGCCTAATGGATATGAACGCAGTTTCATAATCTAGATATACCAGGTTCGAAACCTGCTGCTGGCGGTTTGGTAGCAGATCGCTTTGTGTGCATTTTTAACAATGGTATAAGCGCCGTACCGTTCAGAAAGCAATGGCAAACTACTGAACGTAAAAATTGCCTAGAAAAATCACAAAACAGCCAATAAAAGCTGGGGTTGATTGCCACGTCCTGTAAAGGATAAGCAACTAACTTTTTTTTAATCAGATAATGGTGGCATATAATAAGAACTCGTGACAATTTGGAAATCTGCTGAAATAGCTGGGACTTCATGTGTTGTCAGCGCATGCGGAAAATGTTCCCACAGGTGAGCAACTTTGAGTCCCAAGCAGATACTGCCACAGGGAGTGAATTGTTGACGCCTCCACTACACGAGATCCAGTTTTATGACCTATGCTCCTTAGGGAGGTAAAGGGTATTGACTGAAAGATGAGAATCATGCATATAGGCCCGTCTTGCATTTATCCCTTCCTCTTACTCATCTTTTATTGCTAGGTATCCAGACATTCTCCAGCATACTTAAGGTATTAGTTCAGAGGCGATGCAACATTATAAGAGAGAGAGAGAGAGAGAGAGAGAGAGAGAGAGAGAGAGAGAGAGGCAGAAGGAGGGAAACAGAGGTAGAGAGAAAGTCAGGAGTTAAGGAAAACTCAAGAGACACGAGGGAAGATGCACTCTACGAATATTATATTAACATATAATAATTGTAATTATATTAATATCATTAATATCAACGTTTGTCATAGAATACTAAGTATAGTAGTAATAATGAATTAACTAAAGTAAATTCCCATCCTGTCCAGAATAATTGAGTGATAAAAGATCAGCGAGGTTGTTGTCCGTTCCAGAGATTGGCAATATTGTAATCGAGAACTCTTGGAGTAACAGGTACCAACGGTGAATTCTCGCGTTCCGCACAGGCTACATCACTCCAGTCTGGCTGAGAGAGTAGGGATCGAAGAGGGAAGGCAAACCCTGTCCCAAAAAATGCCGTGCTGAAGTTGGATGTGTTTGCCGAAAGGCGCAGATATCGCAGCTCCGCTGTAAACAGACACAACGCAACCAATGTCCTTTTCAAGACGAACGAGGAAGAAGAAGAAGCAAACGGTGAAGGAAGTTAGAAGTGTAGAAAAAAATCAAAGTATGGACAAACAACTAGCGTTAGAAACGCTTAGGACGAAAGAGACCATGGTGATGACATTTTTGGAGATGAAGTGAGGAAGGGAGATATGGAGTAAGGAGGAGCAAACTATCTGAGGAGAGGCATATCATAGCATTATATACAAACAAGATGGCGGCAGTGGCGAAGCCTAGAGGATTCTGAGTAAAGTCGTTCGTTACTGAACAAAAAATAAAGAAATCTGGACATTTTTTTCTGAACGACAGATGTGTCGCAGAAGGAGGAGTTCAAACATGGAGTATAATTTGGACTCGGGTGTAGAATAGAGGCCATGGAAGATTGGCGATAATAGTAGAAAAAGAGAAGACATGAGTAATGTCAGAAGAGATGAGGAGAAGAAAAATGGTGAAGGGAAGCTATGAGGAAAATGACTAGTAAATGAGAATTAAGAAGATTGGAGACTTGGACTAATTAAGAAGCCAGGGTGAAGGTGGCAATGGTTGGGGATTGGAGAAGTCATAAGGCGATGATAGATAAGAGTATTTGGGGAGATTGTTCCAGATGGAACGAGCATAGTGGATAAGTGAGGAAGACAAGAAGTAGGATATTGCGGCAGTGGTCTAGTTGGGCGAAAAACTAGATGTAATTGTTCTACACTGAACATAAGAGAACTGAGAAGGTCTGAACAATGGACTACTACAGTGTGCTAGAGAAGAAGAAAGGAGAATTGTGGAGGCATAGGGAAAAAGACGGAGATGTTTAAATAATGAGTCATGGTGAAAATGTGAAGATATTGAGAGATTAGGAGATAGAAAAGTGGATAAGAATAAGGACAGAAATACAGGTGATTTTTTAGAAGCCAAGAAGGAATTGGCAGAGATAATGAAGTTGGCGAAATTATAGAGAAATAACAGAGAGATACATGGTGGGTACACATAAGTATGTTGAGAGAAGCCATGTGTAAATGTCAGAGATATAGAGAAAAGTTCTAGAAGGAACGAATATATAACGGATGCATTGAGGGAGGAATTATAAGTGAGACGACAAGAGGCGAAAGTGAGTTCTGGAGTGAACAGATATAGCGAGCAAAGCTTTATGAAAAGGGCAGAGTGTTATGAGGAACAAAAAAATAGGGAAGAAAGAGATTGAGATACACAAATACAGAAGGTAGAGAATAGAGGGATTGAAATAAAAGAGGCGAAGAAAAGAGAAACATAAATAACTGAGAAGGAAGAAATAGGAGGAAGAGAGTCATAACAAGGACAATGTAAAATAGGGATAAAATGATAGCAGGACAGATTGGTGCAGAGGCACGTGAAATAAGCGAAATAGAAAGAAGATTAAAGATGTTAGGAATAGATAGATGATACGGACTACATATTTTGTTAGGTCCAAAGATAAGTGAAGGGTTGAGCGTGGGGGATAGCAGTAATAAAGAATCAGTGACACCATGATGTTTTAAATAGGTCACAAACGGCTGTATATATTGTAAATTAAGTGTAACAGGCAGTTACGGTACATTACGGAAAAAGTGTTAACTACTGAAGAAGTAAATAAGAACGTTAGTACGGATATGATGATGCTCAGTAGGTCATGATGGACTGACTTACGATGGTAAACAAATAAAGCTTGATATAATAGAATACATAAAAGGTTGAGCTCAGAAACAAAGAATGAAATGTGGAGGTTGAGAGTGAAAACTGTGTGTGAAAGGTATAATTAATTGTGGATGAAAGAAGCTTACAATGTATACGAAAATCAGAGATAGTAGTGATTACACAGTATGTTTTGTTGTTAGTATAATATAATTACAATATGATGAGGTAGTGGGAAGGTGATGAATGCATAAGAGATTATTCCATGTGGGTAGAATGATGATGTATATTTTATTTTTGTGTTTATGTATGGTACTACTAGTCGAGGAAGTACAAATTAAGTTTTTGGGGTAAAAATAGCTGTCTTAATCAATGGGAGAGAAAACATTTTTTTAGGACAGGAAGGTAATGTGAAACGAAAGGGAGACTTTGTTGTCTTCTTCCATCGTACGCACAATACAAGCTTGTGTCAACACGGTCAGCAGCTTTTTACTGGGGTCAAATGTTGGGCCTCCGCATTTCAAAGGGTGGTCAGACAGAGAGAACAGATAAGCGTATGATCGGTATAACTTCCAGGTATTATCGCATGTACCTTGCGGAACGTAAACAGTTCTAATCTGTAAAGCAGATACGTCCGTAGGGTAGTAGCGTGTTAGAGACTTCAAGCAACTAGTGTGATCGGAAAGGGAGATAACTGGGATTAGAATAACGAGGCATAATTATTGAGTACCGGGTCTTAGTTGTTACGCCATCAGCGACACATAAAGTCCGTGCACTGACAGAAGAGTTTACTTCATTCTTCACTCGTCGTTTTGCTCAGGTAGTCAGCTGAGAGCAGGTTAGCATAGACTAACCGTAGCGACCATTTAAAAAGCAATGGCCAGCTCAGGTACCATGGTATTTATGGTGCGCTGCAGTTTTCAGAAAGGAAGACAGACAAAAGATGTTTTCACGACAAGTAGTTTCCACGTCGAGCTGTGTCCAAGTATATCTCCAGCAGTTCATTCAGGAAAACCGTGGTAGGTAAACTCTTGAATAGTTAATCAAGTTCAGATAGTCAAGAACAAGTGTTTAGAAGCAGTGGTCCAGTGTCAGACGCATAAGGCAGACTTTATAAAGATCAGTTCTAGTGGCTAAGAAAAAGTTTTCAGCGCAACTCTCACACGAAATTCAGCATAGAGCAAAATAATTAATGAAAGGGCAAAAAATTGCCAAATAATATGCGAATTGAATGTGGGAAAGAGAAAAATTAAGAACATAATGATACTGACAGAGTGGACGTTAGATCGCACAACCGTATTGTCACAGTAACACAAACTGTCCAGTCCGTCTCTTCCTGTCTTAAGCAAGCGTAGTTGGAATCTTCAAGGCAAAGACTTTGACACAAGTGTAGCCGCATTTAAGCAAGGGGAATAAAAAAGGAAAATTGGAGTAAACACATAGTCGAGTAGTTTATGAAATAGTTCCCCTTTTTGTGAGCTGTTAGGGTCGGAGAGTACAAGGTGAGCGCATGGGTTCTATGTTCACCACGGGTTTCACGAATTACAGGGGGAGATAAGGGGGACAGGAAAATTCAGAGTGCGTGGTAAGCAGTTGATATTTGGTCTTCATAGAGTAAGGACCACAAGGAATCTCAGGTAGAGTTTTCTTGAGTGTGATGGCGGAAAATTGTGCCGACGTGTATATGCCCTGTAGTAACAGTAGTTCACTACGCATACACTAGAGAGAGTGATCAAAATGAGATCAGAGCAAGTAGGAGGTTCGACAGTGTAATCCTAGCTTGTGATCAAGATTTGGAAGATTCGTGTGTCTGCCAGGTGTGTGTATTATGAGATATGAACATTAAACATATAACGTAGCCAGTGTGAGCAGTATAGTTTTCGGACCAAAGTAACAGCCCCGGGGATGTCCGGTCAATCATAATATAATAAACTCAAGCATGCAGATCGCACAGTTTGACTTGCATAAAGGAAAGACAGAAGCCGTGAGAATGAACTTTTGTAGTGCAACCTTGTTGAGATCTACACATGTCTGTCTTTGCCACTATAACGTGTAAAAAGTAATTTGTACATTGACGGTGCAGAGAGCGCCCAAATAAATGTTGAAAAGCATACAAATAGAGTCTACAGAGTATTGCTCCTTCATATTTGTGCAGTGTGAATGGTTGAAATGTCAGAGCCAATTCGATAATAATTAGAAGCACAGTGAACGTACCTACTATTGTTGTTCGTCCATCACGGGTGATGAATACCACTCTGTTTATTCAATTATTTAGGAATATGTTAGGTTAATCTATGGGTACGAAGGTGACCGATGAGCCCGATGCGGGCCTGGAAAGATCTCGGACAGTGTGAGTAGGGAATATTTGCTTCATGTGAAGGTTTTTTTTACACGGTCCTTTCTAGCTTGTCTCCGCTGTTCCGCTGCTGCTCTTCTGGATGATTCGCATGCCGCTGCACCTTTACGAAGAGATGTGCGCCAAGCGGTTCAGTCTTGCGCAGCAGCTTCCCATGTGTCATAGTTTATGTCAAAGGTTTTCAATAACGTCTTTAACGTGTCTTTGAAGCGCTTCTTTTGGCCACCATGGGAGCGTTTACCCTTCTGCATCTCACCATAAAAGAGTATCTTTTGCAGTCGATGGTCTGGCATGCGGACTACATGACCTGCCCAGCGAATCTGTGAATGCATCAGAATAGTATCGATGCTATGAATACTAGCTCTGTCAAGAACGGCGGTATCCGGGATCTTGTCTTGCCATTTGATGTTCATTACCTTTCTCAGACAGACTGTATGGAAGTGGTTTAGCTTCTTTACGTGGCGCATGTATACAGTCCATGTTTCACATGCCTAAAGCAGCACTGGAAGCACCGCAGCTCTTTACACCTTCAGCTTTGTCTGTAGACTAATGCCACTTCGAAGCCAAACGTTAGTGTATAGTCTCCAAATGTGCTGCTGGCTTTGGAGATCCTGGTGTTCACTTCATCATCAATGACGATGTTCTGGGATAGTGTGCTACCATTGTATGTGAATCTGTTCACAACATTCAATTTCTCACCATTTACCTTGATGATTGGCTCAGTATAAATTGTGTCAGGAGCTGGTTGGTACATGATTTATGTTTTCTCCATGTTGATGGTAAGCCCAAATTGGAACAGGCTTCGGAGAATCAATCCACGCTATGCTGTAGATCAGCCTCTGAGCCAGCAGTGAGGGCACAATCGTCAACAAACAGAAGATCTCTGATGGTGTGTGATTTGACCTTGGTTTTTACGTGAAGCCTCCTAAGGTTAAACAATTTTCCATGAATACGAAATCGGACGTCGATTCCTGTGTCCCCGTCTCTGAAAGCTTCAGTAAGCATAGCAGAAAACATGATACTGAACAGAGTCGGTGCAAGTAAACACCATCTCTTTCAGTCCCAAGCAAAAAGGTGGGTTTGGCCCAAACAAAAATGGCCATACCAGTATGTTTTTATTGTTTTTGTTTGGAAATAATTTTTTTTAAATGTTCATATTTATAAATAACAAAAGTCCATAATGGATGGCTATACTTTAAGAAGATAGCGTTTTTGAGTTGTCAAAATTAGAAAACAGCCCTAGAAAGAATCAAGAGATACGAAAGCCAGTATACTGGCTCTTGGGCCAAATGGGTCTAGCGGGAAGTACAGTATACTGGCTCTTGGGGCTTAAAGACGGGGAAAAGCTCCGATAGCACACCGTTTTCCTGAACTCTGGCCTGTATTCCATCATGTAGTTGCTGGACTATTGTGATAAATTTCTTTGTGCAGCCGTATTTTGCCTTGATCGTCCATAGACCATCGTATCTATGGATACCGTGACCGTGTGGAACGCCTTGGTGAAGTCGATGAAAGCTGTGTACATGTCACAGTGCTGTTCTTGGCATGTTTTTTTTTTTGTTTTGTAGCTGTCTTGCAGCGAACACCATATCGGTGGTTCCACGTTATTTCCGGAATCCACACTGACTTTCAGGTAGAAGACCTTTGTCAAGATGAGCCGTAAGGCGATTCAGAAGGATTCTGGCGAATATCTTCCCAGCGATTGATAATAGAGTCTTGGCGATTACCTTTACGTTTATATAAATGTATAATTGACGCATCTTTGAGATCGTGTGGGATGGTTTCACTCTGCCACATTTGCTGGAAGATCATGTGAAGTTTCTCTATCAGAACTGTACCGCCATCTTTATAAACCTCAACAGGAATTGAATCGGAGCCGGGGGCCTTTCCACTAGAAAGTTGACGAATCGCTTTTTGAGTTTCCTCCAGAGTTGGTATATCATCTAGTGCTTCATTTATAGGAATTTGGGGCACACGGTTGATGGCTTCGTCGTTAATAGATGATGGCTGGTTCAGAACATTATTAAAGTGTTCGACCCAGCGTTGGAGAATGTTTTTCTATAGTAGTCTATAATATTAAGAAGCAACTTGATCGAACGTACTATACGATTATGTGGTAGCACTGATTACCATTCTGAAACCCCAGCGGTCACACAAGTTAAGAATGCCTATGACAGATTTAAGGTAGTTTAGTTAGAACAACTGGAATACATTTCTTTCAATTTGATTAATATTTACTTGTAAAAATGTTCTAATATAAATGTTTTCGTTCATAATATAGACCTAATCACAGTCATATTCAATGTTTGAAAAAAAATCACACAGACACTCAATCTTAAGGTGGAAAAGATGATAAATCTGAGAGAAAAAGGACAGATTGACAACAGACACTAGTCACATAATAAATTACAATCATTAATTTGCTAAGGGAGACTAACAAAAGCGAAACAATTTGATAAAAACAAAAGTACTAAATTGAACACAATAATTTTATTTAATATTTATTTTATCAATGTAACATGTTTAAAGTAGATATTTATGTGGCATTCTAATAGTAGGTTACATCTTTTATATTATTCATATTGTGAATTTATTTCTTTTTATTTTTCAAAGCATTAAAAAAAAAATTAACATTATGCAAATTTCTAAGCAGCAATATTTACATGCTGTGCCGATCTCAACATAATTTTTTTTTTTTAAATAAGATAATATCTATAATCGTAGACTTGCACATCTACATGTTCAGACAGCGCCGAAAAACGCTCTTCAGCAATCGCTTGAACATATCGTGTAGCAAAACTTCCCAGACAAATGGGTCTACGACTAGCATTCGTACTGATGCGTATTGACACAAATATTACAAAGTACGAGAAAATGTCGATACAGATAAACACAACCTTAAAGAAGTTTGTTTGGAAAAACAACGACTTTAGTTACTTGCATTTTATAATTTACAGGAGGGTTCTTCATATACGTTATTAAAGCCTTTTTTTTTTTTTTTGGGTCAGGGGAGGTTTCTCTTCTTCCAAGGGAAACAATTTGTTTACAACATAAATAACATTTAATTAATGTAAGATTTTCATTTTCTGTTAAGTACATTCATTAAAACTGTAAAAATTAGAATTTAGTACTTTATCCTACTTATTACAGCTACTATTGTAACATTTTGGATTTCTGCATAGGAAACTTGACACGTAGACCTAACCTAGCTAACCGAGTGTTCAACACGTATGTGCTCTGCAGCCTCTCATTGATTATTTGCGGCTCATAATCCTCGTTATATTTCGTACCACTAGACTGTACAATATATACCTCCCATCTCACCCAAACCGCACACACAAAGTCACATCGCAGAACGTTGTCGCAAATATCACAGGCACGCTAAAACGCTACAAAAACAAAGCACAATCATTTTTCCAGAAGTGCAATAGTGAACTGCTTTATTATTCCAAAAATAATTTACATTGCTACAGTCTTTGATTCCCCCCACAACATACGGTGACAGAGATAAACAAGGAGATTAGGCGTTTTGTTTTTGGGCACACTTTATTTAGCATTAAACAAACACTCATGCGAGAGAAAAGATTCGCGACAAATGCCCTCCAGGACATAGGGACAAAAATAAAGGCACTTCGAATCAAACATGCAGGAAATATAATAAGAGACCCAGAACAACACACATTAGCCCATTACTACGTAGGGCTTAGACTTTCTAGACTGAGACCACTAAAGAACAATGTCCCACATCATTTCGGCACACTACCACCTATTTAGGGACACGAAATTAATTAACCAGACATGCTAACATGACACACACCACAGAAAGAGCAGCATACAGATTCAAACGAAAATCACGATGATTATTTGTAATCAATACAGATCTTTATTCCTTTAAACGTCTTCTTGAAATTAGGCAGAGTTACTCTTTATGCTCTCCTGGATAACGCCGTGAAGTTATCTCTTAGCTGGTCATTATGTTTATCACAGAAAATATTTAAAAAAATTAATCCGTTTTTAATTCATACATGCCAATAAATTAATCAAGGGAAATTACTTTGTGCTGGAAGTCAAGGGAAATAATTCAAATGATAAAATATTAACGCTTTTTGCAATTAACAACTAATATTTTTACTATTTTACATAACATTTACACATTTTTAATTAAACATTTTTAGTGCTGTTGGATATTTAAATAAAATTTATTTTTCTATAGTATTAAAGTTGTCATTACTATGTATATCAATTGTAAAGTAGTTTCTCAGAGTTTAAGATCTGGCTTTATAGATTTATAAGACATTTAATAACAGGCTTTTTCGGCCTTATGGCTAACATCAAAGTGTCTTAGCCAGGGCCGGAATGCAAGATGAAAGCGATCGGAGAGAAAGATGAAGGAAAGGAAATGATACTGCTGTAGAGCTGGAGGTGTGAGAGGTCACACTAGGACAGGGACAGACACTCCGTCACAAAAATATCTACATAGTAAATGAATACTATGATTGCAACAACAACAAAAATGTGCAATGTATATTAAGATTACAAGAAAGGCAATTTTAAGTCTCAATGTTTATTGTGTTCCACGCCTCTGTGGAACACGAAACTATTTTTGACGGTGTAACTGCCTTACATAAATTTAAAAAAAAAAAAAAAACTGGGTAATTTTTGTATGGCAGGCTTTTGTTTGATATTCTTTGTTATAAAATGTACGTGTCTCGAGATTTGGAATGGAAGCTGGAAACCACTCCTCTTAACTTGGATCTCTTTCGTCGCCAGTGGGTCTAGCCGCCTTAAGGCTGCTCAAGGCTGAGTGTAATCAACCACCACTTTTGTGGCTGAAACCCGCCCAGCCAAGAGAAAAGCGTTACGCAGCACACAATGGCCACTCTCCCTCTGCCTGGGAGAAGGGGGCGGGGAGGGCGGGGCTTTCAAAACCCAGCCCAGGCGATAGTTTTTTCAAGTGTTTCCTCGTTCTAGCAGCCAACTGGACACTGAAGTTACTTCAGAATCCAAAACAGTCCGAAAAATTTGATAAAATAAACCCCCTTTCATATGAAGTTTCTTGTTTACTATATTCATCCTTTTCTACTCCCCTATTTTATTTAAAATGTTTCAACCCTGAATATTGACCATTTTAAGTGTGCAAATGAAAGTTTGAATACGCACGAAGGTTTTTTATATATAATTTATAAGGTACATCCCAGGTTTTCTACTGTAAAATGTACACGGTTTTGTAAAACGACCTTTATCAGATAAATTGTTTTGTAAAATGCATATAGTTTGTAAATTGAAATGTTTAATTCTTTATATATATCTCTTAAGTGTGCAGATGAAAGTGAAAGTACGCACGTGTGTTCATATGAAATTTTTAAAATGTACTTTCCATGTTTTCCATCTTTGTAACATGTACACGGATTTGTAAAATTGCAAAGAAATGAAAATAAAGTTCAAAAAAAAAGAAAAAAAGGATCACACACAAATCACACATTCTACTTAATAAAGTTAATAGACCTCACTTTGAGCCCCAGAAGGGGTATTAAACAAAAATTAAGACTACAAATAGGAGTGAAAGTTTTTTTTTTTTTTGTACATCTTCTCATTGTATTTTAATTTTTATGCTTATATTCATGCAATTATTATCAATGTTTCAATGCATATGTCTTTGTAAAATTCCACGGAATGTGAATAAAGATTTATATAAAAAAAAAAAAGAATATTGTCATGTCCGCAGAGAGAAGCCAGCTTTAAATTATTAAAACTAAAATTATTATTTAAAAAAAAAGAACTCACTTTACGCCCCAAAGGGGGTTAAATAAATTAGATCAAAGAGTCTAAGCCAGGGCCGAGATCAAACATATTTTACACAACAAAGTCAATAGACCTCACTTTGCGCCCCAAAAGCGGTGTCGTAATTTTTATTTGAGATAGGTCTTAGAAATAGTCGTCCCGTCTTAGTGGAGGATGATAGTGAAGGCTCTGTGATAGTAAGGGTTTAGAAGTAGATAGTTGATTCACAAAGGTGCTGAAAAGAGGAAGGACAGTCTCTGAATCGTGTGATTTATCAGATTCGCCTATCTTACGACAATTTTATTTATCTGTAGACTCCTTACTCTCCTGGCTAACCAATTTTTGCCAGTTACTCAACACTCATGTAAACACACCAATTTGGTGATACAAACGCACATACGTGAATACAAACTACATATAACAGATATGGGTTATGGGTCGGCCAACACAGTAGTTAAAGGTTTATGGTGTTTATTATCATTTAAACCAAAATCGCAACATTGAGCATGTTACATTTTAAAAAAAGACATAGTTACAGAATTAAACCAGCATGGGGTTTTACGAATAGTAGTATCCCAATATGCCCTTCCCTCTTGTATAGGCAAAAACCCAGTCCAAAGACAAGTTGTTAAAGTTTAGAACGGAACGCCAGCTTCAATCCTGCTATATCGGCTTTGTGCGGTAATGTGCGATGACCGCACGAACCGGATGTTGTCGACATGACCCATGAATAGCAGCACGTTCTTAAACCGTTGGTGCTCGGTGACAGTTCAGCTGGGAACAGACGTTCCTTATCATGTTTGTAATCGTGTACATGTTCGTCTAGTTGTCAACATGTGTGTTCTATTGAAGTTAATAAATGGTCGTTCTTATTACAACGCCTTATTTATTGTGCTGTGAGTGGAATGCACAACACTGACAACAAGGTAGCCTACACACACAACACAAGGGTTATCAGAGGAGACAATTAACCCAAAGATAGATTATTTACCGATCGTTGAATCTGGCAATCCATAGAATAACATAAACAGCTATTAAGTGCTCAACTAATATGAGTCTCTTTCTTCTTTTTCCAGCCCCAGACTAGCGGGGTTTGCGTTCAGCTAATTTTCCGCAGTCGCTGAAATTTTAAGCATTTAGTGTTTTGTTTTTTGGTTTTATCTAAAGTTTCTATGGGATGGCACTGTCACAGGGATCTATGAGAAGGTAGTGGTCTCCTGGATTTCACCGCTGGTGGTTGAGACTTCTTTAGCGTGATGAACACAGAGTGATGGCAAAGACTGATCAGTGAGTTTTGTTTTTTCTTCAGGGGTTTTAATTAATCCAGGGGAAATAACGTGTCAGTGTACATAAATGATATATTCTTTTCCACATCAGAACAGTAAAAATTATATGTATCGCTTCTGGCAATTGTTCTTCTCCAGTTATCTTTACAGACTTTATTGATTTATAATTTAAATGTTCTTGGTTGGATTACTCTCACAAACTTTGAGAGCTGGGCCGCATAGGGGCCACAACACAAAGATTATATTTAAATGTTCATAAAATCTCAGGATGTTATAAGAACCGAGTTCTTAGTGCCTGGAACAATGACGGGAGGCGTGGCTAGACTAAGAATCAGACCCTGGCAATAAAGACGCCTGACTTCTACGTGTTTGACTGTGCATACTGATTACCCAGTGCGGTAATCCAACGTGTTAGTTGCTTGAGTCCAAATAATGAGGGATCGCTGTGGTATGAAATAGAAGCGATAAGGGTAAACCATTTCCATCCATCCGTCACAAGGGGTAATTTAAAAAACAAAACTTTTTAGTTGATGAGAAAGGGGACATCCCTGCCTAACAGATCTTGTGTCAGCTTGAAAGCCCCAGTAAATGAATGATTTACAATAAAAAATTAAAAAAATATACACGTGGGAAAAAAAAAAAAAAAATATATAGTAATTTTTTGATTGAATACGAATAAAGATTGAAACAAAAAAATAGTAGAACACGAAACATTTTTTGATGGCGTAACTGCCTTACATAAATTTTATATAAATAAGAATGTATCTGTCACGAAATAAAATAATACCGTAGTGCAAAAAAAAAAAAAGGTATGAGTTTTTCACGGTCCGGCACGAATTTATTTTAGCCAAGCTGGACCTGAGGTCTTGACATCATAAACAGCGAAATCGGACACCTTTTAGCTGAAGTAAATTTAAGTACTCTTTGTTTTGATTATTTTCCAACAAGACGGAAATCTTTCACACCGGACTCTAAATCTAGGTGGTCTTTGACACCCCTGCAATTTTACGACCCACGGTATTTATGGGACTGTGAAGTTCCGAGACCCGTTGTTGTATACGCTCTATATTTCCAATAAGTGGGTGTAAGGTTTTTTTTTCCTTTCTTTATTTCTTTTTCTCTTCCTTCTCTTTTTCATCAACACTATCATTACCAAAAAATGTAAAATGTGTAACCTTGGAGTACTAGAAAGAGTGTGCAAGGTGTGAAAGTAATTTTTTTTTAAATTTTTTACAGCTGCACAGTGTATTTTCATTGTTATGGTTATGTTCAAACTATTATTGTCAATGTTTCTATGCATATGTATTTGTCAACTTCAACGGAATGTGAATAAAGTGCTAAAAAAAGGTATGAGTTTAAACGGCTAAGATCAAAGTGTCTTAGTGTTAAAGATAAACTACTTATGCTATGGATTTTATGAAAACTTTCATGCACTTGGCTCTAACCACTATGGGACGACCATAGCATACAGTAGCTGACAATTAAATATAACCAATAACACCTGGAATAGGTAAGGACCCTTTAATAAATATTGTACACACACAAAAGCCGCACACGGCTAGCAATACACATGAAATAACAATGCAATGGAAATGCCAATCTACTTGCCATAATCAACAGCTCAATATAGCAGTATATAATCACCGACATATCCGATCTAGTGAATTAACCATGACTTTCGCTCACCGGCTAAGCCCTGTACTGTAGTAAAGCAATACTCAAACGTAAGATAATTAACGTAAATGATCTACAGGAAAAAACCACTAGAAATTACACCACCGTTCTAGCGATATACAAAATAATCCTGATCACAAAAACATCGGCAAGAAATGTGAACCACAATGGCATTCAAATAATCCTAGCAAAAACCGCTGACAAAGGGTCCACTTTCTCCCAGGACGGCAGGCATCACCTCTAGTGATTTGCGCCAACACGTTTTATCCCCTCTTCCGTTCTGGCTCAACTGACCAAACCGGTTTTTTAAATTAGTATCAATGTTGTCACTCTTACAGTGTGACCAACTTAATATTTTATAATATTTATACTGTGACACTTAGAAAGGGCCGGGATCACACACAATTCACACATTCTATTAAATAGAGTCAAAAAAAAAAAAAGGTATGAGTTTAAAATCAGAGGCACATCTCCAATCCAACCTGCAAGTCTGGAAGGAAGAGCTGGAGAAGAGAGGGATGGTCATAAGCAGCTCTAAAACAAAATCCATGGTGATATCACGAGAAGAAAGAAGACATCAGATTAAGCTGGGAGAACAGGTCCTGGAGCAGGTCGACCACTTTAAATACCTCGGAGCTATTATAGACCGAAAGGGAGGCATCAAAGAAGAGTTGGCCACTCGAAAAGCAGCAGCTGGGAGACTTTTTCAGGCCATAAATCGAGGATTCCTCAGCAAGAGAGAGGTTGGTAAGAAAACGAAGATGGCTGTATACCGCTCCACCTATGTCCCAGTCTTGACATATGGATGCGAGTCATGGGCAATGACTACAACCCATAAAAGCCAGATCCAAACCTCAGAAATGATGTATCTGAGGAAGGTGGTTGAAGTAACAAGAAGAGACATGGTACGCAACCAGACGATACGTCAAGGCCTAAAATGCCACCCCCCTACAGACCCAAGTAGAACAGTCCCAACTAAGATGGTTTGGCCATGTCTGCAGAATGGGAGAAGATCGGCTACCACGACAAGCATGGGAAACAAAGAGCCAAGGATCCAGACCCCGAGGACGACCCAGAGTCCGCTGGGAGGACAACATTAGACAATCTTTGAAGGACCGAGGACTAGAATGGAACCAGGCCAGGAGGAAGACAGCCGATAGAATAGTCTGGCGCTCTCTCTTCCAAACCTCTACACCTCACGGTAGAAGGGGAACGACTAAGTAAGTAAGTAAGTAAGTTTAAAATTGTCCACACCTTAAATACCCGGGAAAAGTGTTCCAAATAGGAAAATCGTTTTAAGTGTTTTAAAAAAAAGACTTGTTTGACGTTTGATCCATTTCAATTTAGTGTTTTTTTTTTAAAGACGTGTGTTCCAAATAAATTTCCTAACATTTTACGGACGTGTAGTGAAGCCTGCTCGATTCAACTGTATTTTTCCAAACTTCGTAAGTAGAAATATCCACTTTCTTTGGTCATTAAACATTGTAAGAAATCACCACATCAAAATGATGACAAAAATCAACCTTGATGCCAGCGAGGACTTCGAAGGAGGTGCCTTGCACCAAAAAGGCACTTTGGTGTTGTCAATTTCTGGAGCACAGGCTGGGCGCGCCTCCTAATCGCTAATAGCGAGTATTTTAACGGGCCCATGCGGCATCTTGCCCTATGGTATATCGTTAATATACCGGTTTGAAGACCCACATCGGTGGTATGCCACCTTGACGCCTGGAGCGCAAGCCGCCCGGTAAAACTCCCTACATGGGAAACGATTGGAGTGGCAGACTCCAAAACTATCGGTTCTAGTGGAGCATCTAGACAACGAACGGATGAAAGCCACCTTCCACTGGATTCCTCCAACATTGAAAAAGGAGGCGGCAAGAAAGATAGCTGTGGTTGTCTCCAGGAGACGCCGAGGCAGAAACTTTCCAGTTAAAAAATGCTATGGACAAGAGGGTCCTGCTGTGCAAACCCAAAAAGCCCCCCCCCCCCCCCCCTTACGTGGATTTAGAAATCAACGGGCAGGGGGAAAAGACACACACAATTTTCGACACCATACCAGGACTGAAGACGGCGTGCCCTTTTTGCATGCAAAAAGACCACTATGCAAATAGGTGCCCCCAAAAAAGTAAAACACAAGAAGTACACACAACCAGATAAACAAGCACAACAAAAACTACCTCCCTGCCAGCCTGCAGACAAAAAGAAGTTCCAAATAGTCACGAGAAATAATAAACGAAGAAAGCACCACTCTGAGGACAACGTCACAACACAAGACACACCGAACTTTACGATGATAGACCCACAAGCATTATCCTACTCTAGCGCAAGCTTATAAAAACAATAGCCCAACAAGTCCAAACAAAGAAAAGACACACAAGCAATATATGGAAACACAACCCAGACGTAGAACACCGTCAGACACCAGCCCAAGGCTCGTCATTGTGCTGGATAGCCCTGGTAACACAGAGTAAAGACGTTTTCCCCTGACCTCAAACATCCATTTTTATGTAATTACACGGGCTGATCACCCGTTTGCCAGTCACTTTGATTACGGAAACAACAACAAACGGATTGATTTGTCGTTGCCCTAAAGACGCCATTAGGCGTGATGGGAACAACGGCAAAGAAAATCTATTCGCTGTTGCCCTTAAGACGCCACTAGGCGTAATGGCCACTGACTGCTTTGCCGGTCGTTGGCTAAGGACGGAAGAAGAAGAAGAAGACACTATTAGCAAATACCACATTTCAGGAATGACGGCAGAAATTAGAATAATTAGTGTTAATATTCGCTGTCTTCGCACAAAATTACAACATTTCATAACACTCATACACAAATACCATCCAGATTTTATACTGGTTCAAGAAACCAACATACAGACAGACGAACACGCAGCCCATATCACGACAAAATTAGGACTTAGACATTAATGTTTTAGCATTAGTGTTCAGATATAGGTTCAGGAGTAACTATCGTACAGACATCGGGTAGGTGGGAAATTATCAGGAAAAACAGAGATAGTAAGGGTAGAGTAGCCATAGTTCAGGTAAGGAACAACACACAAACATACACCATAGTAAACATACATGCACCACCAGATTTCAGACACCAACCCTTGTTTTATGATAGCCTAGAAAGCCTACTCACGCATTCATACAGGGGGCAGAACATCATATTAGGGGGAGATTTCAATTGTATACTGACAAAAATGAATGTTATAGGCGGGGTTGTCAAAACACAAATTCGGTTGGTAAACAGGGAGGGCACTCACCAGCTAGATATGCTGCAAACCATAGTAGACATGCATAGCTTAAAGGACACCTACAGAGAAACATATCCCAAGAGCACTGACACCAGACACACAAATAACGCACGTGGCAGAACAGCACGATTAGATGGAATTTATTCACCATCAACGCACTGTACAATCGAGTCCAAACACTTGCCAGAAAAACTCAAATTCACAGACCACAAAGCGGTTTTGGCAACTGTAAACACCACACACACAAATATCACATCCAAACGCTCACCTCACCGGAAGTTCAACAACACACTGCTGCAAAATAAAACATAATAATAATAATAATAATAACCCCTTCAGTCATAACTGACTATGGGAATGCGCCCCTGAGGTGGCAGCCCTCAGCTGCTTATTTTCCTGGTGCTCCTTTCGACGTTTTCTCCTCACCTCTGCTTCTTGTGTGAGCCTCTCTTCGCCCAATCTGAGGTGGTGCCGCAAATAGCATCGCCACTTAGTGCGATCGGCAGCTTCATCCTCCCATGTTGCTGGATCCATGTCCAGTGCCCTCATATCTCTCTTGCACACATCTTTGAACCTCAGCTGTGGTCGCCCAACTATTCTCTTGCCATCTGCTAATTGTCCGTAGAAGATATCTTTTGGGATGCGACCATCTTCCATGCGGCGAACATGGCCAAGCCAGCGAAGTCTGCGCTGTCTAAGCAGCGTATACATACTTTGAAGGCCAGCACGTGACAACACCTCGACATTTGTCACTTTATCTTTCCACGAGATGCCGAGGATGCGGCGTAGACACCGCAAATGGAAGGTATTGAGCCTTCTTTCTTGCTTAGCATAGGTCGTCCAGGTCTCGCTGCCATATAGAAGTGTGCTGGTGACGCAGGCATTATATACCGCAGCTTTGGTCTTCATTGTGAGTTTAGAGTTTCCCCAAACACGCGATGTGAGGCGGGCAAAAGTAGCTGCAGCTTTGCCAATGCGGCTGTCAATTTCTGTATCCAGTGAGAGTTTGTCATTGATGGTAGACCCTAGGTATGTGAAGTGGTGCACCATTGCCAATTCATAGTTATCGATAGTGATAACTGGTGCAGCACCTACATCCTGACTCAGCACATTCGTTTTCTTTAGACTTATTGTGAGGCCAAAGTCCTTGCATGCTTTAGTGAAGCGATTCATCAAGCTCTGAAGCTCTTGTTGGCTTTGAGTGACGACTGCAGCATCATCAGCGAACAACAAATCTCTTATAGTGACCCTTCTGATTTTTGTTTTTGCCTTCAGCCTTGAAAGATTAAACAGACGGCCATCTGACCTAGTGTGAAGGCATATTCCTTCAGTTGCATCTCTGAATGCATGTTTCAAGAGTAAGGCAAAGAAGATTCCGAAGAGGGTCGGAGCCAGAACACAGCCTTGTTTAACGCCACTTCGTATATCAAAGGGCTGTGACGTGCTTCCAGCATATTGGACTGTTCCCTTCATGTCGTCATGGAATGACTTTATCATTTCCAGCATTTTAGAAGGGCAGCCTATTTTCAGGAGGATTTTAAAGAGTCCATCCCTACTAACCAGGTCGAACGCTTTTGTGAGGTCTATAAAGGCGATATATAATGGTCTTTTCTGCTCTCTTGATTTTTCCTGAAGCTGGCGGAGAGAGAAGATCCTGTCTGTTGTTGATCTGCCAGCTCGGAATCCACACCGTGCCTCTGGATATATGCGCTCAGCTAACTTGTGTAGTCGCATTAAGATGACTTTGCCAAAAACCTTACCAACAATACTAAGAAGAGAGATGCCTCTGTAGTTATTGCAATCACTTCTGTCGCCTTTATTTTTATACAGTGTTACAATCTTGGCATCTCGCATGTCTTGAGGAATAGTTGTCTCTTCCCAGCACTGGCACAGCATCCTATGCAGGGGATGTAATAGCGTGATCTTACAGCATTTGATTAAATCAGGAGGAATCCCATCACTGCCTGGTGCTTTGCCAGAGGCCAAGCTATCAATGGCCTTACTGAGTTCCTCTAATGTTGGTTCGGCATCCAGCTCCTCCATAGTTGGCAGACTATTGACAGCATCAAGGGCTGCAGGCGTAATGGTATTGTCTCTAGCGTAAAGCTCAGAGTAGTGCTCGACCCACCTCTCCATCTGCTTACCCTTATCGGTTAGCTTCTCTCCGCTGATGGTTTTTAGCGGTGCCGTCTTACTTTTATGGGGGCCAAGTGCTTTCTTTATACCGTCATACATTTGTCTAATGTTGCCTGTTTGCACTGCGATCTGGATGCTCTCACTGAGCTGGAGCCAATAGTCATTTGCACAGCGTCGAGCAGTTTGTTGAACTTTGCTTCTCGTAGCCCTCAGGATCTGTAGGGTTCTGGCACTCGGTGAACGTTTGTATTCATTCATAGCACTGCGCTTAGCTTCAATAACAGGTGCCATCACATCTGATGAAGCGTCAAACCAGTCATTTGACTTTGCTGTTTTCTTACCAAAGGTGGCAAGTGCAGTACTTTGAATGGTGTTCCGTAGATGCTCCCAGTTCTCTGTAATAGTATCACCATGCTGAGGGCTACTGAGCACTTTCTTGAAGGTCGCAGTGAATTGAGCGATCATGAAAGAGTCTGACATCTTGCTGGTATCAATGCGTGGTTTCCCTTCATGTCTGACACGATAGAGTTTTCTTGGTTGTGCTCTGATTTTGCAGCAAACCAAGGAGTGATCTGTGTCACAGTCTGCACTATGGTACGAGCGCGTGGAGAGCACAGACCTGAGGAGTGGCCTTCTGACGAGAATCAGGTCAAGTTGGTGCCAGTGCTTGGATCGTGGGTGTCTCCATGACACCTTATGCTGGGGTTTTGTCTGAAAGTAGGTGTTGGTCACGCAGAGGTCATGGTGGACACAAAGCTCTAAGAGCCGTTGTCCATTTTCATTCATCTTGCCAATACCAAACCTGCCCAGACATGAAGGCCATGAAACATTATCGGCACCCACTCTAGCGTTAAAGTCACCAAGGAGAACAAGCTGTTCTTGCCTAGGTATGCTTTTGATTACTGCTGCTAGATTCTCGTAGAACTCATCTTTAGCTTCTGAGGCAGAGTACAGAGTAGGAGCATACACACTGACAAGGGTGATGGGACCTGTGCTAGTTTGCAGGCGGAGCGTTAACAGGCGTTCTGATCCATTCTCGCCTGGTTCAACCATGTTAGTTAGCGACTTTTTGACCGCAAAACCTACTCCGTGTTCTCTAGCTTTATTAAGATCTTTCCCTTGCCAATAAAATGTGTAGTCCTTCTCGCTCACCGTTCCAGAGCCCGCCAGGCGCGTTTCCTGAAGTGCAGCTATATCCACCTGAAGTCGTTTAAGCTCATCATTAATTATGGCTGTCTTCCTTACATCGTTTACATCCTGTAGGTTTTCGGATAGTCCAGTCAACATAGTCCGGACGTTCCAGCATCCCAATCTGAGAGTTTGCTTATTTCTATTTTTTTCGATAATTGCTTGGTGCAAAATTTTCTGTCCACAGTTCGGGTTTGACCCTAATCCCCATGCACCCAATGGGGAAAGCAGACAGTGGCGGGACAACACCTTATTGACTGGGGGCTGCCCAGCTTGAAGCGGGCGGTAGCTGTCCAGTGAGATCCTAGAACCTCTACCACTGTCGGAAGTAGCCCCTGGCGTCATGCCCTACGCCAATTGGGCAAAATGCTTATAACCGGTAACTGCTACTTCCCGTGTTTTGCCGACACCTATAGGGTGAAGCTGTAGTGTCCTCTCCAGGGCGCGAGCTTGGGCACAGTTATATGGAGATCAAGCTGTTGCCCATGCAGCATGTTCCCCCTCTCCACACAGCCGGTAGATCCAAAGGAACGGCAGTAGCCGATACAGTTTGGTACCAGCCATGTCGCAGGAGTTTCCAGAATAATGTCGAATTGACATTAGACTGCCTTAGGGACTCCGACTCCGGATTTATCCTCAGGGTTTACTCCCGAAGCCATTTCCACAAATGGATATTCCCGCAAGGCAGCGGTGGTTTGAATTCAGAGTTCCTTCTCTTAGATAAGCTACCAACCAAGGACCATGAGCCCTATCTGCCCGAAGCTGCTGGTTTTAACGCGCCAGGCGCTCGCCTTTGCCCCTTCTCCCGTCAGTGGAAACAGTTCCGCCGGGCTCAAATTGAGCCACACGTGAAGGCCGGGAGCTGGTCTTAATTGTCAGAGGCTGTTTGAGGCGCGTGCCATAGAAGTATTTTATCTGCAGTGAGAGCTTATCCTCACTACAACTCCCGGCAATAACAACCTTTGGAACTAAAATAAAACATACGTTGAGCAAATGACGCAACTCATTCTTACATACACAACAGATTTACTCACTGAAAACACACAACAACACTGGGAGCTATTAAAGAATACTATACGCGAGAGAAAACAAATACTGGCAACCAAGATTCATAGAGACAAAATACGACAGGAAACGATAATAGAACAAGCCTTCAAACTCGCAACTCTAATTGATAAAACAGCATCTCATATCATTTCATTGCAGGAAGAACTAGAACAATATCAACACCATAGTTTAAGAGGTGCCCTGTGTCGTAGATTTGTGATAGGTAATTATGATCGATTCTGGTCCCGTCTGATAAGAACTGAAAAAGGTGGTACTCAGTGAGAGATAAGGTAGTGAAATGGTGAAAGGTAGAGTCTGTCCCTGGATTGAGAAGATACTCTAGTCAAGCCTATCGTTTACGACTGAAATTTGTTGATCAGACAGTATACATCTTTGTATATATTACTATATATATATATATATATATATATATATATATATATATATATATATATATATATATATATATCAACCAATCACATACACACATACACACAGACAGATAAGTGACGTCAAAATTAAATGCAGAAAAATATTACAAAAATGTACATACACTGAAATATTCCAAGAAGGCAAAAACTAGCTAATGCAAAATATACAAAACAGTGGCTCTTATTTAAAAGTATGTCCAATTGTGTATATGATTTGAAACAATTTGACGATTCTGATCATAAATTAATTAATTAAAAATGTATTTTATTATTAGCTAGGAAAGGGTAATAATTGGGCATTTGTACATGCTTATGGTGTAATTACAAAATAACCTCTAAAATCTATTTTTAAAATGCATTAAATCAATGCATATTAAGTATTAGAAAATGAATAAACTGTGTGTCTTTGGTATTTGTAGCAGTAATTTATTACAATTTAATTATTCAAGGTCAAAATAATTGTAGAATTGTCATAAAAATGTACATAAACTATACCTAGATTTGCCCAACAATGTTTACAATTTTGTCTTGTAGTGGTATATTCTGGTATAACTGAGTGAGTTTGTGGTGCTGATTTTATTGCTGATAGCACTGTGTGAAGAAGGAATATTCTGATTCTGTTCAAGTCCACCCAGTTCCTTAATTAGGCTTTCCGTAAAATATGTTTGAAGGTAACGGTTAGGTTTTTCTTGTTCTTCATCATCAGGATGATTCTTTCTCCAGTCTTGAAAAAAAATATTTATAGCTGTTAACCCTAGCAATGTCAAGAAAATAGAAAGAATAAGCTTTTACAATATATAACACATAAGGTATGTTTGTTTCCCTAAGAACATTATATAAATTTTTCATATAAGTGAACCTGTGTATACTAAGACACGTGTAGACAGTGCAGAGATATTTTTGTAGAGCACTAGCGTAAGACGGATAAATAATCCTACCCCTGAGGCAGCCGGTTCAAATCGAATAGTCAGTGGAGCTAGATAAATCAGTACAGATATGCTATGTACACCGTGACCAGTACAAATAGAAGAGATTTTCGGGAATTAAGACAACAGACACAGTGTGAAGCATGACCAGTCCAATGTTAGTATAGAATGAATGCGTGTTCTTTTTTTTTCAACCTCCGTGAATTCTTGTAAATACATTTTGGATTTGAATACAATAAGAAAACAGCCACTAGTACAACCACGTGAATGTATTCGTTGTACCGGTACGAGTGAATATACGGACTTCGAGTGAGTATCTCTGAAGAAAGAAGAGAGCCTCGTTTACTGTAAGATCACGGGATGGCGCAAACTATCCGGTCACATCAGCAGATGATTGATGGATTGGGTATCATCCCTGTGACAGAATAACCTCGAACGTAACTTTTCCCATTTGCCATCCCATAATTCATTCTGTGCTTTTCACTTTAGTTTTTCCACTTCTGACCTTATTTGGTATTTTCGATTCATTTTTTACACTTCCTTCCCTCAATTCTTGTAATGATGGAACTTCAGCTACCATTTTTTGCTGATTAGGGTAATCAATACCTTTCATTTGAACCAATATTGACACCTGAGATCGGGAGAGAGAAGTTTGGTTTACTAATGTGTAACATATTTTCCTGCCAGACTATGCATGTGGGCAGACAGTTAATAAGTAAACAACCTAGGATGACTACAGTCGATTATCTTATCGCTGGGAATGTCTCTGTCTGACCAAGTGGTTGTCAATGTTTGCTGGGCCATGTAAATGTCATAATCGTTTCCGGACTAGACTTCTCGGAAGAATAATTATCCATCTTAAAAGATATTACCTGCGATAAATTACGAAGTCGTGAGTGTAAACATGTTTGATAATAGACAGAATTTAGCATACCATATATGGTGACTGGAAACAACCCATTTATTTGTGCGTTTGTTGCGCAGGAATTAGTTCGTGAGAGAAAAGGAAATATACGCGTCCTGCATGCTATTGACTTAGCATTTGAAATGTAAAAACAACATTTCTGATTGGAGCCTTGTCCTACAGTAGCAATCTTGATGTGAGCCGAATGTTGCCTTATAATTTAACGCCTTGTGAGTTTTCTGCACTGTTAATTTCAACTCGTCAAGAAGACAACCACACATGCCAGAGTAAGAAAAAGGATTCAACTTTAAAGGACAGGACAACGTGTTTGAGCATTCTATTAGCAAATTAATACCTCAGACTACGTGTAAGAGGCATCTTAATCAAGGTGCCTTAACTATTTCTCTGAGCGAAAAGTCAGTCTGCAGTCCCAATTATTTATGGTGAGTTGTACATTTTATAATTCTATATTTTTGCAGCTATTAACATGTGAAAATTGCTAGTGGATGTTCAAGTCATACGAGGCAGGCAACCTCAACATATAGAATGATGGTTTCATGAACCGCCACTGCAACAGCTGTTGACTTCTTAATGCGGGTTTCGGAATAGAGAACCATTAGAAGAGGTAGTCGCAATTTCTATTTGGAGCAGGGAGTGGATGATGATAGAAATGATGTACATACTTTTTCTATTAACCTTTTCAACTCTTGCAACTGTAAATGTAAAAATGTTCAATATAAATGCTATGGATCTTTTCTGGTCACTGTGATTAATATTAATGATTAGAGAAGGTAAAGTTCTGAGGCAGATGGGGTGGTTGAATGAAAAAGGGGGAACACTTGATTTTGTGTCAGGAAACTCAATACTAAGGGGAGTATTTGTTTCTCTCTTATTTCATGATACCAGTCGGTGGTACCAACTAGTGTTAATATCTGTGGAAAAAATTAGTGAAATAAGTGGCCTTCAGTCAATACTAGACACCTACAGCAGACGGGTTTTAGCAGACGATGGACCATCTTTGCAATTACCACACGATATTACGAGAGACGTGTTGCGAACACCAGGCTAGACCAGTGATGAGAGTGAACCTGTCTAGATCCTGCAAAGAACCAACATTGGCTGAAGCAGAAACCAACTGAGATTTTATTGGCAGCTAAGTATCCAGTTAAAGCTGCCAAGTGAATTCTTGTCATTAAGCAAATTCGAAAGGGAAAACACACTATCCAGATCATCCCACGTGATGACATTTTATTATATCTCACCCTTATTTATTTTACATTTCTTAACAAAAATTGGCTATTAAATTTGATATCTGTAAATATACAAATTTGTAGTTGATTTAGTCCTTTTTAGTGAACTGCACCCGTCTGTCTCAGTCATTTAAAATAATAATAACAGAGCTATTAACGTAATATTTTGTTAGAGTTAATTCAGCTGGGGGCTCACCTAAACGAGCAACATTCTTACTCATAGAAAGTCGGGGAAAATAGAAAGTTAACACAACCTAAATTCTATCAGTCATAGTAATTGATTTCTTAAATTCCTTTAAGGCTCCCTAGAATTGAAGCGCCAGTCTCCAATTCACATCTCTGCCAAGAGTAATCTTGAGCGAAAGGTAGACACCTTTGTGGGCCCCCCAGTAGATACTCTGAATTTTGGCCACCATTAGACCATCACCGCAGAGCAAGAGGAGTAAATCCCATGACACCGGTTTTAAAAGGGTATAGTAGAAAGAACAGAAGATGTGCAGATCATATATTTACCCTCAGGAGCATTACAGAGCAGTGCTCAGAATGGCAGAGACAGCTGTACATTAACTTTGTTGATTTTGAAAAGGCTTTCGACAGCATACACAGGGACAGCCTATGGAAAATTCTGAGGGCTTATGGAATTCCCAGCCGAAATTTTCCCATCATAAAAAGCCTGTATTCTAACTTTACGTGCAGTGTTGGATTGAGTAATGTAACTTTCGAAGTGAAAACAGGAGTATGACAGGGATGCCCCTTATCAACAACATTATTTTTGACAGCCATAGATTGGGTGATGTGCCAGACAACAGTGGGCATTCCAAGAGGAATTAGATAGACAACATTTTCTACACTGGAAGACCTGGAATATGCATATGACATTGCACTACTCGCGCATTCACATCAACACATTCAAGACAAAACCGATAGACTGAATAAGTATTGCCAGCAGGTTGGCCTGAACATCAATCTGAAGAAGACAGAGGTCATGACACTAAATGTGGGCAATCCTGAGCCAATAAAAGTAAGGAACCAGAAAGACAGACAGACACATTTACTTACTAGGATGCACAGTAACACCTGGCGGCGGAACAAGCAAGGACATTAACAACAGAATGAATAAAGCGAGAACAGCCTTTGTTATTCTCAACAACATTTGGAAGTCTTCCCAGTATAGCACAAACACCAAATTAAGACTATATGAGAGCTGTGTACTTTCTGTGCTTCTCTATGGTGCGGAATGTTGGGGAGTAACAGAGAAGGAAATGTCGAAACTGTCCTCCTTCCACACAATCTGCCTAAGGAAAATTCTCCGAATCTTTTGGCCAAACACCATCAGCAACCAAGAACTACTTATTCGGAGTAACCAGGAAAACATGCACACCATCATAGCTGGCAGACTCTGGAGTTGGGTTGGCCACGTCCTCAGAAGGGACCCTGATACCATCACAAGAACAGCGATGCTATGGACCCCCGAGGGAAAGCGAAAGAGAGGCCGACCAAAAACCACTTGGAGGAGAACTGTGGAAGCTGAGATGCAAAGAATGAACCAGAGTTGGGGCACTGTACGAAGGATGGCCGCCGACCAAGCAAAGTGGAATCAATTTGTTGCTGCCCTACAAGACGCCACCAGGCGTGATGGCCGCTGACTGCTTTGGCGGTTGGCGGTTAAGGATCAAAGAAGAAGAATAAGTGACTAGTCGGAAATATAGAGAAAAGGGTAATTGAATAATTATAGGAGACGCGATGGTAAAGATTCTAAGTGATTCCATGAGCCTGTCTATAAATAGAGGCAAACCACATGCCTCTTTCTTTTATACGCCATGTATCCCATTGAGGCAGTAGCACAGAGGTGCTCAGCTACGTTATCGACTTATGGTAGAAGTCATAGTCTGCGGTTTACATATCGAGAACAAGAGAAATCAAGTCCAAAACGAAAATAAGAATCTTCAACTCAAATGTGAAGTCAGTCCTATTGTATGGCTCTGAAAAATGGAGAACAACAAAAACAACAATCAAAAAGCTACAGACTTTTATAAACGGGTGTTTGCGTAGAATAGAAGGACTGAAATGGTATGACAAAGTCACAAATGTGGAATTGATGACAAGAACCAGACAAGTGCCAGTGGAACAAGATTTGAGAAGTAGACACTGGCGATGGATAGGACACACATTGAGGAAACCTGTTGATAGCATTACAAGGCAGTCCTTGTTCTGGAATCCACAGGGAAAGAGAGGCAGAGGTAGAAAAAAACACACACGGAGAAGATAACTGGATACAGAGGTGAAAATGATGAGGAAAACCTGGAGAGAACTTGAGCGGATGGCACAGGACAGGAAGACTTGGCATGTGTTTGTTGAATGCCTATGCTCCTTGGGGAGCTAAAGGGTATTGATTGATTGATAGTCTGCGGTTTGCAAGAAATCAGGGCCGTCTTAACATGCGGTATATAAAACGAGGATTAATCAACACAACGTATAACAATATAACATAAGCCTTGAAAAACACAAACATATAAACATATAAACGATAATTATTTGGTACACCATACAGACGGAGATGGTACAGTATGAATTATATATTATTAATCAACACAATCGTTTGCGAAATTTCTTTGCAAAGAATTGATTTATAATTGGATTGAAGTCAATGTTCTTCAGGACGTCATTTTCCATGCACAAGAGTGAAAGCCAGTTTAAACGCTGCTGCCCCATTAAACTGCGAAGCTGATTCTTTGTAAGTTTTAATCTTGAAAATGAACGTTCCTCTGCACAGTTGGTCACCATCATGCGCAAGAACACCCTGAGTGCATTTTAAACATTGGGAAACACAGATTTCAAGTTGTGTGAAATTATTTTTCTGCACAACGCAGTGAGCGTCTTACAATTTTCATCAAGAACCATGTAATGCTTGAGATGCTTGCATTCATTTAGAAGGTCACCCTAATCAAGGTCTTTGTGATACACATTAGCCAGATGTTCACACTTTTTGTTTAGCTCATCAGAACCAATTGTTTTCAATTGACTGAAGAAGAAAAACAGATTTCCAATCCATGAATAAGCTTCTGCACGTTTTGTCAAGTCAGAGTTCAGAGAGTTCAGAACAGGGAGGAATGTTTCCGCCTTAAACTGTTCACTTTTGTAGAAGTATCTTTTCTTCTGGTCCATCATATCCAGTTAGACGTACACTTCACTTTCGTTCCCGTTTCTTCACATCGCTATAATCCGAATCTGGACACTTACTCCTGGCCTTCAGTTCATATTCACTACATTTGTCTTTAATTACTTGAATGTACGTTTTCAGAGACTCAAGACGATTCATGGCTACAACTATGTCCACAACTTTTGACTGCAGGACTTTACTTGTTTTGTTCATTCTTTAGAGAATGTCGTTCCAAAGAATTGTCAGAAAGATCGTATCAGGCTATCCATTTTCTTCTTCAATCCTTCTGCCTCTCGCCTTCTGTTCACTTCCCGGTCAGTGTCAGCTGATAGAGAGTCCAGTGCATGTTTAATTTTCTCGAAACCTCCATGCAAAGCATGGACAGCATCAAAATGTGACGGCCACAAAATGATCTTATCCTAAAGATGTTGCCAGAACATTCCATCCATGTTGTCACGGATTTCCTCACCTGCTTTGCAGTAGTGGTCCAGCAGTGACCAAAACTCAAGAGCATCTGATATTAGCTTCCAATGTATCTACCTGCTCGCGAGATTACTCTTGTGAGAGATGTAGATAGAAGATTAATGACACTTCTACCTTAAGGGAGCTTCCACAAGATATCTCTAGAAGTCACGAACAATGTTGCATTGGGCTGAACAATTGTTAACGCAATATATCTGGTCCGTCGCCTTTTGTGAAGGATTAAAGCAATGGTTTAGCTCGTTCAAGCCCCCAGTTTGTGTAATCCAACGAAGTTCCTCTTAATAAGGTATAGCTCTGTTTAGAGGTAAATATGTGCCTAGGTATATATATATATATATATATATATATATATATATATATATATATCTATATATCTATATATATATATATATATATATATATATATATATATAATATTCTGGCTCATACGTTTGCTTTCATACATATAAAATTGAAGCGACTATGATTGCTTAGTTTTAAAACAACTTGAACCTGTAACAATTTTAACAATAAATAAGTCTTTAACAGTTAAAATAAATATAATGCTGGTGAATTTTAAATTGGAATCACATTTTCTCTTCACATAGATTAAATAGAGGGTTTTATCAATGTCTGTTTTGATGGTGCCTTTTTACAAGCACTTAACTTTTATAAGGGAGTCCTGCAGCTGTGGTTCATCAATTCTGTGCTGACAAAGCCTTCTCCACACTCTCTTCCACTGTAGGTGGTTAGGGTGAATGCTTTTCTCTCACACAAGCGGCGTTAGTACCACAAATCGTCTGATGGGAATACACAATCTTCTCTGTATTAGATGCTTCGAAATCACTTAGATCTGGAAATCAGAGTTAATTTCTCTGATGGCGGGTGTTCTGTGAAATCCTGGCTTGAGAAAACTTTTGTTTAATTCCTCTGTCGTAAATTTTTAAATCTGTATGACACCACGCTCAAATTCCCCGCTCAAAAACTAGCTATAATATTTGAATCTAAAATTAACTATAGTATTTGAAGCAGTCTAAGAACCCAGTCAAATTTACCGCCAAAATGTATCTAGTGTATTTGAATTTGTCTAGGAACCAAGTCAAAATTTACCGCCCACCAAAAATTATCTAAGAGCATAGTACAAATTTAACAACCAATCATAGTGCTTCTTTTTTTTTTTTTTTTTGGTAGTGATAAAGAAATCTTTTGACTTGGTGACAATACCTATTTTGTGTTTTTGACCGAACAAAAATATTTTATTTCTTAACACCTAAAGATAGTTAAACAGAAGGAAATATCTCAAATTATAGCGCTGATATTGCTTAACACATACGCATAAATATTCACGCATGATAAAATTTTATTGTAGTAGAAAAATTTATTTTAGTGACATTTTCACATCAGGGTAATGCCAAATTTAATTACTTAAAAATTACCCAAATTGAAATGCAAAGAAATAACTAAGAAATATCCATATAGAACGATAGAGAGCAATTGGCCGTTTAATTCCTAGAAAGACTTTTTGACTTTGCCTTCGATTGGGCGGATGTAGTTCTATAAATAGTAACAAGGTGGTACTATCTGGGCCATTTGATTAAACAATCTGCACCGAGCTGACAGAAACTAAAAGACGGAACGACCAAGTCTTTGCCTTCTGATCTGAGAGCAGTTCTAGATCCCTTAGAAGGCCAGTTCAGCTTGTGTGTGTGAAAATATTTGCCTGAGGGTTATATCACGTCATTACCTCGTGGCTGCATTCACGTGAGAGGAAGTTTGTGGGTGATGACAGCTCCTCATATAACTGGAGTCAGATCCCATCTTCTCAGTCAGGAGCTATAAAGTTTGTGGTCCTGACTTGTGTATATGAGAATCAGCAGCAACATTCTAAGATAAGTTCTTTATAAAGGCTGATGTCAGTTTATCCAATCATTCACCCAAGAGTAATCAAACTAGGATTGCAACCCTTTTTAGGATGAATAGATAAGACCTCCCACAATAAGAAAGAGAACTCACAGCATAGTAATAGCAGACTGTATCACTCATATTAACAGAAACTGTATGTGTAGTTATTCCAGTGAACACTCTACAAATATGGAACAGTTTTTCCAATATATTTATTTTGATGTGTAAATATCATTTTATTGCTTTTGAGTGTTGATGACCTGTAAAGATTGAGGTTCAGGAAAATTAAATTGTACATAAAATTTCATCCAGCCTTGCTTAATAATTTTATTAAAGTTCAAGTTCTGTTTGGAATTAATTACTATTATAAATTTACATTTCCCATAGACACGTAGCAAAATCAATTTGGGATCTTAAGAGGTAGCAGTTAGGGACTCAGAGTACATCATCATCATCATCTTCTCTGAGAACTTACATAGCTTGACCCCACTTTGATGTCTAAACACCCTTGCTCTTTTCAGAGAAGGGGGTATTACTTATAAGACCAGTCACTTATCTGGCACTATCCTGGTATCATCTGATATACCTATTTGTCCAGGATATCCCATATTTTAGTAACATCAAAACCTCTTATGACATCCTCTATGACGTGGTCTGGGAAATTAGAATTAACTCCTCTGACGGCGAATGTTATGCGAAATCTCTGGCCTGGGAAAACTTTTGTTTAATTCCTCTATGACTTCTGATCAAATTCCTAAGTTTCCAGTCTTGTATTAAAAATGCAGATTTACTTGTGAATTCCAACGTTGCCCAATACTCAGTCTGTTACTTATAGTTGTTGAATTTCTAAGTCCAATGTCTTCTTTTTCTTTCTGGCTTTTGGGCAACCTCATCATGTAACACAAGGAGCCGCGCTAGCGTAGTGGTTACAACACCGCTCTGGCGACCGGGTGATTCAGGATCAAACCCGGGCGACGGCATTTGAGGATTTTTCGTCTACCAGGATTTGGACTGGATTACCTCGAGACCTGGCGAGAACATTTGAAGGAGTGTCGTCGACCAGGGACTGGTGGCTCCTGAGCCGACCCAGCTCTAATGGGTACCTCCGAAAACGGCTAGTATCTGTCTGAATGGCGAGGGACACTTGTCTCTGTACAAGAAAATAGGATACTCACGTAAAAATCAATGTCAGGTTAGACATTAAAAAAAAATAACCTGAGATTTCGCCTCGAGTATTAGCGGGCGTACGAAAAAAAAAAGGAGTCGCTGATATGACTTGTTCGCTGCAGTCTCTCTGTGTGATCTGTGTCTGTGTTTTCATCACACTATATTCTCAGTTCTTAGTGCAAATCACATATTGCACTTCCAACTGCTGTGCCAATAAAATAGATTATATATTTCAGTTCCTCAAAATGAACCAGTCCAATCTCGTTCATCACTACGTGGGTAGGGGCGTTTCAAATTAAAAAATAAATACCCTCACGTGTTTCAAAATATTAAATTTAATATCCACGCGTGACCTTTTTTTTACAGTGATGTCATATCGTTGCTTCAGACTTCCGACTGCACATAACTGCCTCTCAACATATTGTGACCATGTGTTCCTGGCGTAACGTTTACAAATCTTAAGTTTCCAGACAAATTATCTGAGATAATTACACACAGGGATGGTCTAAGCGGAAACGAATTACGTATTACCACCTCCGTTTCGCCAGACGCATCTCCGTCAGAATAGCCACACAATATGGGGTTCTTTTAATAGACCGTGCACGATGAAAGCTTGAATAAACAGGCACAGTCGCTTTGAAAAGATGGTCAACCTGATAATACGTGATAAAATATTATCGCTTCCCGGGTCAATAAACCGGGTGGAACACAAACAGTCGAAGAGTGAAGTGTTAGAGACTTAACTCTGCTGATCCAACGTAGAGAGCAAAAATGAATGACAAGGCAAAAATTATGCCAACTAATAATGACAAAGGAGAGAAAAATAAGAAAATATCACTCGCACGGGAATGTAATGCAATCCTGCCGGAGTGAACTTGAGATCGCACAACCATATCGTCAAAGATGTGTAGAAGCTGAGAAAAAAGGAATATAGACGCTGAAGAAAGTCAAATAATTGTACAATCTGTAGACAACATTCTGCCGCTTTTACTCCCACCAAGTTCAGGCTGTGTCCAGCACAGGAGACATAGACGGCGAACATTCGGTTGACGGATCCGTGCGTGCAATCCAGTATAGCGTCCAGACATATTTGAGGCATTGTCTTACGACTGACCACGGCAGTTTGATAGCGGGATTTTGTTCTCATTCGGGAAATCTACAACAGTGTCGGCTAGATTCTTTGCTTTATGAGGAAAAAGATAGGAATGAACTCGATGAAACGCTCCACATACATCCTCGAATGTACCGGACGGTAAATGTCAGTTGATCAATGAGTGAGATGTCTGGAGTGGAATCCACACTTATTGAAGAATACTTTGACTCTTTTATTTTTTCCACAATAGCACAAAGAACATGTTGTCCCATTATTTCTATAAATTCCTCACAAATGTTTGCTGATAGATACGTTGGATTACCCTGTCCAGCATTTTCATACAGTTTGAGATGTTCTTCCAAAAAAGGGTCAAATTCACTCAACAGACCTAGAATACCTAATAAGTTTCCATTTTTTGCTGACCCACTAGTTTGATTATCTCCACGAAATGCCAAACCTCTGAAGGCAAGAAAGCGAATGACGGAAACCACACTTGTCAACACTTTATGCCAGTACTCCTGCTCTGAGCAATGGTGTTTGGTTAATAAAGAATCTTCACATCCAGTTTCTTTATGCTCAATCAAATATGCCGTCGCGCACTTGCGATGTTCTTGTTCATGTTCAAGTTCTACGATAAGATTGTTGTGTTTCCAGTCATTGAATCCTGATGTAGCAAAGGGAGATTCTGTCTTGGACAATAGGCGACTTGCATAACAGTACAAACAACCTTGGGATGGTGAATAGAGTAGCCATTCGCGATTTACACACTCGCCATTCCGCAGTTCACGTTTGAATACATTCTTTGATAAATAACTTGTCTGAGTTCCCTCTCCTTCGGCTCCGTCGTACACTCTGCGTGAGTTTGAAAAGATGCAATCATAATTCTGACATGATGTCGGCCCACTACGAATCCAGAAATTCACTGTATTAAAATCCTTAATGTTCCATTGCCCGGGATCTGTGACGTGAATCCCACACTCTTTTGCCGGTGCAGATTTGTGTATTTCCTGTTCTGGAATTTCCCCAGAAGAAGCAGGAACAGGTAATGGTATATCTGGAACTGGATGATTGGATGCAGGAGTGGATGTATATGGCGATGCTGTATTTTGAGGAGCAGTACTAGTAGCTGACATTGTATCTGGGTTGAACAAAGATGTTAACTTTGAAAGTTTACTCATTTTCTTCTTCTCCTCTGCAGCTCTTCTCCTCTTCTGTGCTCCACTCATAAAAGTGTGCTTCATTTCTGCTCAAAGGTTATCAACCTGGAACAAAATATAAATGTTTTTGAATTTTATTTATAATATATTACAAATATTTATAATATAGTATAGTAGAGGATATCCGCCCAAGGTGGCAATGTTAAGGAATTGGTAATATTTCTTTAATTAAGAGGAATTTTGATGCAATGTTTTGCTATAAATCTATTTTAAAACGCATATTGGTTAAGATGTCGAATCCGCCAACACCCACGTCATGTTTTATTTGAATTCCAGGCCTTTCCAGCGAGAGATCGAGTAATTATCCACTCTGCCAAGAGATGACTTATGAAAAATATGGCAACATCCCAACATGGGGCACTTAAAATCGTGGGGCCCATGAGCACTGCCAGTGTGCCCATGCCTTAAGACGGCACTGCCCAGTGTGCCCATGCCTTAAGACGGCACTGTATACAAGTCAGTAAGAGAACAAGATGGTTGATGCAACCGAGCATCATTGTTGTAGTGAAGAATTCTCATACCCATATATAAATTAGAAAATAAATGTAAAGCCGAACGAAATAATACGAAAGAAAGAAGAATGGAGCAAGACCAGTGCGTTCCCAATAGCGCAAAAGCCTGAGATTAATAAAGCAGTCATGGCGCAACACACGATCTCTGCTTTTCCTACTGCATTCTACAAATAAATGTATCGCCACACCCCCTGTATAAAACGTGTACTGTATTTTCATAATGACCTAGATACAAATACTAACATTAATGTAATTATACGCACAAGGTTAACCTAGAAAGACAGACGGAGCGAAGCAATAGTACTACGTCGTCTCGCGATTAAAAAGTGAACGCCAATCACATGCGGAACGCGTGAGGGCGATTTCAAATAAACAGGATGGAAAAAAACTAAAGATTTAACAAAAGGTCCCGACTCAATCTTAGCACTTATTGGGAAACATGACATTCCACTGTTTTACACCTGATTCCTGACTTTATACTGACAGTACAGTTAAAAAGATGCAGACAGTGGTAGTTAAGAATAAACAATTAACATCGAACAAAAGATAACATTTTAACCACGCCACTTAGCCCCTTTAAAATCATATATTCGGGTTTCTGAAGACTTGTGGACAAAGACTATGTAATTAGTTGTCTAAATAGTCCAGTAGATAATTCAATATTGATAATAAAACATATAGAGAACATAGATACTGTCCGGTTTGGTCATATCTGCTGGGTGGAAATCCCTGATTTTTGTTTTGAAACAAGTAGTTGAAGGAAAGGCTAATATGTTACGAGAGAGGGTATTGGCTGAACTTTGTAGTTACACTAAATATTATTGGTTGACCTCTGAATAACAAATAGATGCCTAGGAATGGATGAAAAGTGAATGAGAGAATAGACAACAACTGTGTATTAGTTTGAAAAGTTTCAAAATGATTGGTCAATGCTGTCGATATTGGCAGAAAAAAATCTTGTAGAAGACGCCATTATCATTACACATCGATAGAGATGAGATCAGAACTGTGTTCGTATAATATAACTATATTATAGCAGCCTGGACTTTGCCGCAGATTGAAACTCTGCAAGTCATCTTTAGTGTGATTTTCCTTACGACTTGTGGTAAGCTAGACATTTTTAATCTGTATTTTATATTAAAATTGAATGTGAAATGATAAATTATGTCTGTATGTGTGTGGTTCAGTAGCAAACATGAGGCAAAGCCTAGATATTGCTCCACCATGTAAAGATTTGTCAGAGAGGAGTATAACTGCCTATATATATATATATATATATATATATATATATATATATATATATATATATATATATATTGGATTGCCATATAGTAACATCCCACCTATCCTATTATATGGAAGGGATTATAGCTGGAATTGCAGAGGCGTTGTAACCATTAGGGAGAGGAATACTGGTGTATATTGTCAGATGAAAAGCTAGCAGTTGGCCTACAGCGCTGAACCTCATGTATGTTTGTACTGTCATGTACTTCTGTGTGGAATGGTATTGTACATTAGATATGAAGAAGGAGGCAAAACCTTCTCATTTCAGGGGCCGTGGTACTGATGTGATAGAGCATCATTCGGTCTGAGTCCTGTGTGATCCAGAAAGCTGGCAGCAGACTCCGTGCACCGGATAGTGGCCATTAACTATCATAATGTCCAACTGAGAAGCAAGCGAGCAGAGGATACAGGTTTCCTGCAGCTGCATTTGAGCTACGATATTGTCAGCACGAACAGAGCTCAATTTTGAATAAAAATCCCCCTGCATTAACTTTATTATAATAAAGGGGACAGAAACTTTAAAAACAGAATCTGTGAATCCTTCAATAGTATTTCCACCAGTACAAACACATGAAGTCATGATGACAACCAACAACTTAGCCCAAAAACAACATGATTTATACCATAACTTCATCGATTTCACAAAAGCCTTCGATCGAGTCTGGCATGAAGGTTTATGGCAAATAATGAGAAAATTCAATTTTGATACCAACATCATAGATATCATTGAATCACTATACAAGGACGCAAGCAGTGCTGTTTTTGCAAGCAATGACATTGGAGAATTTTTCAAAACAACTGTAGGAGTTCGCCAGGGATGTATCCTGTCACCAGTGCTCTTTAACATTTATCTAGAACATATTATGCAGGAGGCTCTCTACGATTATAAATCAACCATATCGATTGGAGGCCGACCTCTGTGTAATCTACGTTTTGCTGATGATATTGATCTGATAGCTGGAACAGAATCAGAACTTCAAGACCTTACCTCTAGACTGGAGAAAGTAACAAGAACATATGGGATGGAAATTAATATAGAAAAAAGCAAGATATTGGTGAATAGCCATAAGAAACATGTTCCGACCAACATTACGTTAAATGGGCAAACGTTAGAAGAAGTTAACACCTTTAAATATCTCGGGTCCACTATATGTAGTGATGGAAGATCAAATAAAGAAATCAAGACAAGACTTGAGATGGCCTCAGCTGCCATGACAAGGTTGAATGTGATCTGGAGAAGTAACATCAGTTTTCCTGTGAAGATCAAATTATACAAATCACTTGTATTATCTATTCTCTTGTATGGGTGTGAGGGCTGGACACTCACTGCAGATACGGAGCGAAGGATTCAGGCTTTCGAGCATAAATGTTATAGAAGAATTTTGCGCATTTGCTATAAAGAGCACAAAACAAATGTCTATGTTAGAGAGAAGATAAACACCTATGCAGGCCATCAAGAACCACTTTTGTCAATAGTGAAACGTCGAAAGCTTGCCTGGTTTGGGCATGTAACTCGTCATGACTCCCTTTCGAAAACGATCCTCCAGGTAACAGTCGAAGGTAAACGGAGAAGAGGAAGGCAAAGAAAATCCTGGGCTGATAACATCAAAGAATGGGCAGGACACGGTTTCTCCACACTTGTACGCATTGCTGAGAATAGAGAGCAGTGGAGGACCCTGTCTGCTGATGCTTCCACCATGGCACCCCTACGACCCATGACGGGTTATGGGTTGAGATGAGATGATGGATGAGCCCAAAAAGCCAGTATTACCTCATAATAATATATCACAAAACTACACTCATATTACCATAAGATTATATGTTTGAACAAAGATATTTTGTATAAATTCTTGTATATAAACATTGTGCTTTCATTTGATTGTGATTCCTGATTCACATTGAATTAGAATCAGGATATCTATATATTGAAAGATCATTAATACATTTTAAAAAATTTAACCCTTGACTTTATAAGATAATCTTTAGAGTGTTATGGGTTTGTGACTGTCATATTGTTGTCATTTGTTGAGGATCTTAACTTAGATGTTTTTCTGTTTGTTGGTTGTTGTGCACTTACACTTTGTCACTATCATAACCCTAGACACTTAACGAAGCTATTATTCATTTATTCAAGAATAAGTCTGATTGAGGTCGAAATGTGGTAGCAAGCAAGGTTATCTGTAACACACCAAACTTATTAGATACAGATACCTTCACAGCTGATCTCAGTCAGTACACTAAGTCCCCTATAATTATATTTATATATCCCACTCACCACAATTGTGTGATCATAGTTGTGATCAACAAATGCAGAAAAGGATTCTAGTGCGCAGCGTGGTATAGCAAATATGTGTAGCCACTCAAAGATGTGTAGTTAAGTCGTGATCAGACAAGGCCACGTGCTGTGGGCCAGAGACATCTATTAACGAGAACATTTATAAGTAGGGCTAGAATTTTGATGATTTTGCATTTTTTGTTTGCATGGATAACAGCTTGAACTCTTTATGCAAGTGCCAATCCTCGCGCCCACCGAGACATCATCTTGAGTCGCGTTTCGTTAGCAGTAATGACTGAAAGCGACATTACTACACTTACATTGTCGCAAATCGACTGAGAGACGGAAATAACTGAACTTGCATGGCTTTGGGAAGGTCTTCCTGATTTCAACTACATGCGAGCCAAGGGAGATATAAGACATAATTTGCTGAGAAATCGTTGGAAGAGACGCCTGCTTTCTAGTATAGACAAATATGAAGAAATAGCTCCACGAATTAGCTACATTTTATATATATATATATATATATATATATACACACATACATATATATATATACACACATACATATATATATATATATATATATATATATATATATATACGAGGGAAGGTCAAAAAGTAATGCCTCCTATTTTTTATGTATGTAAATACTGCATCGGTGTGCAATTTGTAAATTTAGCAGGATTCCTCAAACACTCTTCTGCATTGTATAGCATTACCAACCTGTTTCAGTAACAGGTGGCACCACTGTAACAGTTTAAAAATGGCTGCCAAAGACGTTCGGTTAAAACAACGTTATGTCATAGAATTCCTCAATGCTGAAGGCGAGACCCCAATTCGCATCCACGAAAGTTTGAAGAATGTTTATGGAGATTCAACAGTGGATGTTAGCACTGTCCGACGTTGGGTACATCTTTTTTTTTTTTTTTGAACCAGAATCCAAGAGGCATCACACAACATCGCCGACAAGAAAGAAGTTCAAAAGTTCACCATCTGTAGGGAAAGTTATGGCCTCCGTGTTTTGGGATGAGAAGGGTGTGATTCTTCTCGACTTCTTGGAACAGGGAAACACGGTGAATGCAGACCGTTACATTGGAACTTTGAAGAAGCTTAGAGGTCGTCTTCGGCGACTTTACCCTTTAAAAGATCAGAGAACTGCACTACTGTTGCACGATAATGCCACGCCACATACCCCTAAACGCACCATTGATGCAATTGCAGAATTTGGCTGGACATTATTACCCCATCCCCCTTACAGTCCAGATCTTGCACCTTCTGACTTCCATCTGTTTGGACCACTGAAAGAAGATCTTCGCGGACATCACTTTGAGGACACCGAGACCCTTAAACGCGCCGTACGTCAGTGGTTTAGGAGAAAGGACACACATTTTTACCGTGCGGGGATACATGCCCTTGTGAGAAGATGGACAAAAACTGTAACAAATAACGGAGACTATGCTGAGAAATACATTTTTGAAGTTCAGACTTGGGGCTACATTTCAATGTGAATTTTATCTGTTTTCTTGCCTATTGAATGCAATTAAAAATTACGAGGCATTACTTTTTGACCATCTCTCGTATATATATATATATATATATATATATATATATATATATATATATATATATATATATATATATATATATATATATATATATATATATATATATATATATATATATATATATATATATATATATATATATATATATATATATATATATATATATATATATATATATATATATATATATATATATATATATATACATATATATATATACATATATATATATACATATATATATATATATATATATATATATATATATATATATACATATATACATATATACATATACATATATACATATATATATATATATATATATATATATATATATATATATATATGTATGTATGTATGTATGTATGTATGTATGTATGTATGTAGGTAGGTAGGTAGGTAGGTAGGTAGGTAGGTAGGTAGGTAGGTAGGTAGGTAGATAGATAGATAGATAGAGAGAGAGAGAGAGATATAGCTAGCTAGATAGATAGATAGATAGATAGATAGATAGATAGATAGATAGATAGATAGATAGATAGATAGATAGATAGATAGATAGATAGATAGATAGATAGATAGATAGATAGATAGATAGATAGATAGATAGATAGATAGATAGATAGATAGATAGATAGATAGATAGATAGATAGATAGATAGATAGATAGATAGATAGATAGATAGATAGATAATATGAGCTTGGAATATAACTATTGTTCCATAACCATATTTGCCTCTATTGAAAGATTTAAAGAACGTGATCATTGTGTATTTGCACCCCATCCACGACCTTTCCAAAGTTTTAGCATATTAGTTAGTCCTCTACTCTACCAGTCTATCTATGTGCTAGTTCCAGCACAGTTGTTGGTCTAGTGCCATTCCTAGTTTTCAGGTAGTTCTGATTGTATTAATTTTTTGCCCCTGTATGTATATGTCACTTATCTTATTTTTTCCCAACGATGTCGATTCTGTTCAACAGCTACTCTAATTTGTGTGTCAGTGTCGGGAACAAACACTATACACAATATAACGAATGCTCCCTTAAGGGGAGGTCACTCTATGATTAAAAATACTATGTGGTATAGTTAGTCTTGTGCTCTTTTTCAGTTTATTTGTCAACATTAGCTCACAAGCAGTCAGGGAAACCCATTTATAGCTGGGTAGACTTAAGGGTAGCGCTATCTGGTTTCGATCTTAAGAAGCCAGCGCTGTAACCATTTCGCCAGCTCAACTATTGACATTTCAAGGCGAAAGAAAACGCATCTTATTTTCAATCTTTCCCTCATTAGGCCTAGGTCTGAAAAAGACGCCATTTATACTACAATTGGAACTGGCGTCAAAACTGTACGAAGATGAAGAAATGTGAAGAAACAACACAAATAAAACAGGAACTCGATTATGAGGTATGAAAGTATACAAAAGTAGATAACATCCGCCATGTTGGCCACATGGATATCGATACATCTGCCATATAATTAAAATAGTAAAAGTAGGCTACAAAAAATGTACATTAGGGCATATTATGTTTCATTATTATTTGAAGTAGGCCTATTGATGTGATTGTGTGACTGTGGCTATAAACATTGCTAGTTCAAAAATGAGGCTGGACTCGGGACTTGACTTGAATGCTAAGTTAGAGATCTTAGACATGTACTATGAGGCTTAAGACTCATTAGGAAATACTTGACAACATCTCTGATAAAAACTCAATCCTAACAGCAAGTGACTTAATTGGTTGGCTTCAAAGAAAGTGTACCACTATACTTCTTTTCATCACAAACTCATACTCTGTTTCAAGCTTTAATTGAAAAGTATTAAAGTTCTACTAACTTAACTCTTTGACTCCATAATTATTTTCCACCCTGTGCCATAATTATTTTTTGAAGAATTCTAAACGGTGAAGTGTAGGCCTACTGACTTTTAGTGTAAATTTTATGTTAATCTTTTTCTGTGAACATGTAGGCTACTTATTATATACCAAACTGTAAGGAAATGGATAGAGAATTGTAATATATAACGTCTTTGGTAGTATTAACACAAGTGTGTTTGTTATACTTAAAACATTTTGCACGTAAAATTGAAAAAAAAAACACTAAAAAGTTAATTATAGAATACGACCTTACCAAAGACAAATTACTGTTGTAGATAATAACACTTTCTTTTTAGTTTTCAAACGTCAAGTTAACTCTTTCAGTCCCAAGCAAAAAAAGTGGGTTTGGCCCAAGCAAAAATGGCCACCCCAGTGCGTTTTTATTGTTGTTGTTTGGAAATAATTTTTTAAAATGTTCATATGCATAAATAACTTTGTTGTTGTATATGAAACTGAAGGTAATTGGATGTACTTTACTCTTGTGCTACAAGTATAAAAGCTTTCATTGAAAAATGATTAGTTATTCAAGGTAAAATGGAGGATATGCGCTTAAAAAAAATGATTAGTTATTCAAGGTAAAATGGAGGATATGCGCTTAAAAAAATCGCTTTAAAAATCTAAAATAAATATCTCAAAACAGAAACACATTCACTCTTAAACATGTACGGTATTTAAAAGAATCTACTTGCAGTCGGAAATAACGTTTTGGGTGGTTTGTGGGTTGTTATAATTAGAAACAGTCTCAAACAGAGGCACATATACTAAAGACTTTTTAAAGTCGATTGGGCCAAGCGCGTCTAACCCATGAGCCTTTATAAAGTCGATTGGGACTTAAAGAGTTAATTCATATATAAAGTAAAAAAAAAAACATGATTATGGCCACAATTAGTACATTTAGTGTTATTTACACCAGTTTTTCTGTGGTCCCTTGTAAGAAAAAAATAAATTATGAATCGTGCATTACATAATTTTCAAACAAATAAAGAAGAATAACGTCATATACAAACTTTTTTACTCTTTTTTAATGTTTTAATAGTATCCCTAGCTTCATCTTCTACCAAGAGCTAGTGATTAGATGTTACGGTAGGTCTAGTTTTGTTGCTTTTTGATTGGCCAGAATATGACTACGCCAGCTCAACTAAACATAGTGTGTCTAGCTTTTCTGCACAGATTCTGTATTTTGACAACAAACTGTGACTACCAAACAATCATCATCAATGTCAGCAATGTTTCAAAGTAGTTTGACACAATTATTTGCTTAGGAGACTTAGAGAATGTAAATATAAAGCATGACATATTTCTCTAGCAATAACAACGAAAAACGCAAACACGCGAATCGTCACAAAAATTGTGATAATAACATCAAAACACGCACATGTGCTGCTTAACTACAGTCAGATTAGTTGTTTAAATAATAGCGGAAGTCATTCTACGAGTTTTAAAATATGAACTGCATTAAACTGACGATTTTTAGGGTTTATTCATGATAAACTAAAAACCACGCTCTGAGCGTTGCTCTGGCACGGCGCATTGAATTTTGCAATGCTCAGAGCGTTGGTCTGGAGTCAAAGAGTTAAGAGCAGTATTATAGCCTTTTTGGAAAATGTTGCAGCAGATGCAGACTAATCTAGTTTTTAACATCGGGTTTGTATATTGTGCAGGCCTAAATATTTACTGTGACAAGAACTTGCTGATTTAAAATCTGATCACATTAACTACAGTTTTCACTTGGAAGGCTGGCTATAATAGATCTCTAATGTCTTCTGCATCTTGTCTTAATGTTAACTATAATAGACTAATTCCCATCAATTTATTGATGTTATCGTACTTATGACACTGTTTTTCTCTTGCATATTTGCCTGCAACTTTTCCTTCTATTGTGGTTTTCAAAAGAGTGGTAGGCCCATATATTTTTGTATGATCAAAATATTTTGATTGTGTTCATTATGTCTCTTTTCATTGCTAGCTGCTCTAGGATTTTTTTTCCTGCTTATTTCATTTGGATCCACCTCATTCTTCTGTATGTCATACAGTAATAAAGTATATATATATATATATATATATATATATATATATATATATATATATATATATATATATATATATATATATATATATATATATGTATGTATGTATGTGTGTGTGTAACGTTGAGAAATTCGTTGATCTTCTCCGAGTATTAAAAGTTGCGTTACTCATGGTTGTAGATTACAATTGAATGTTCCCAGCATTTCAGGTTCTGGCTGTTTTCTTTTATATTTTAATTATTGACTCTCTACCATTGTATTAAGTTTCATTCATCATTATGCCAAGTGTCTAGAACTTGATTCAGTGTATAACATCTTTCTTTCTGTCAAAAGTCAATAAGGTCAAGCATTCTTAAACTTCAAACATCTAATTATTTATAATTTTATAACATAAAGTGTTGTATATCAAAATGTGGAGAAATGAAACATCTGTAACATGCACTTAACTTAATTGATAAGTAGTGTTAAACATGCATGCATCTTATGCAGTAATAAGTGCAGACTGTCAACTATAAACTACTTACACTATGGATTTTATGAATACTTTCATACACTTGGCTCTAACCACTAGGGGACGACCATAGCATACAGTCTTCTTCTTCTTCTTTGATCCATAACCACCAACCGTCAAAGCAGTCAGTGGCCATCACGCCTGGTGGCGTCTTGTAGGGCAGCAACAAATCGATTCCACTTTGCTCGGTCGGCGGCCATCCTTCGTACAGTGCCCCAACTGTGGTTCATTCTTTGCATCTCAGCTTCCACAGTTCTCCGCCAAGTTGTTTTTTGGTCGGCCTCTCTTTCTCTTTCCCTCGGGGGTCCATAGCATAGCTGTTCTAGTGATGGTATCAGGGTACTTTCTGAGGACGTGGCCAACCCAACTCCAGCGTCTGCCAGCTATGATGGTGTACATGTCCTCCTGGTTACTCCGAATAAGTAGTTCTTGGTTGTTGATGGTGTTTGGCCAAAAGATTCGGAGAATTTTTCTTAGGCAGATTGTGTGGAAGGAGGACAGTTTATAGCATACAGTAGCTGACATAAACTCACCATAACACCTGTAGCAGGTTAAGTTCCCTTTAATAACTATGCACACAATGAAGCCACACACGGCTAGAAATACATATGCAATACAATGCAACAGAAATGCCAAAATCACTTGCGATAATCAACAACTCAATTTATCATTATCAAAACTCACTCACTGTTGATAGAGATAACCAAGTAGCTACAGTAGATTTTAAATAGCTGATAGACAGAAAGATTGAGTGGATGTTAGTAATTTAGTATTCTGGACAAAAACTATAATTCACCAATACAACTCCAATGTTTACAGTAAATGGTAAAATATATGGCAAAATTTAATACAGAAAAATGTACTGTCACTGTCCGTTTTTGGGGTAAAAGTTTCAGAAAATAAAGTTTTAATCATTGGCTAGGCAGTAGAGTTCGTATTTCAGTGGCATTTTGATATCACTTAGCTCTAGTCTCCTTCGATGGGGGCCTGTTCAGTGTGATGTGGGCTGATTGACTAGAGAAGAGCAGAGTCATGTAGTGTAGCGTGTGGGGTGTGCTTTTGGCTTCCACGGGCTACCAGTAAATGGCTATTATCGTCCTCCGCTGCAATTGACATGTGTGCGTGTGATTAGAGCATTGCCTGTCTTGATGGTGTATGACCTGTCAGCAAAACACTTTTGGCTTCCACCGGCTACCAGCTAGGTCACTCATACTCTTGCAGACATCTGCACTATAGCGTCTTCAGCCAGCTGCTAGTTCATGCTTCATCCGGAGTGAAAAGAATAACGTTGTAGTTACTTCTTTCATAATTACGGAGAAGTTAAGTATTTGAATGAACTTACACAACCTCATATAGACTTGTCTTCTTTTTTTTCTGGAACCTTTCTGGGTCTTTTTTCATGGAAGGTGGTCTGTTTATACGTATGTCTCACAAATCGTTCCATCGCATGTTGGTTTGTCCTTCCATTGCTTACTTTGTCGTGTCGTTTGTACACACACCTTTTCCGCTCAGCAGAACACATGAAATAAGGACATTATATATATATATATAATTATATATATATACACACACACACACAAGGTGGAGTCAAAAAATAACCTTAATATGGTAATAAAAAGTCAAAATCACGTAGTAGATGGTTGTACTACAGATATATTATGTCCTCCCACTTGAGGTACCAGTGCACGCATGCCATGTCTTGATGGGAAGTATGACTTCAGCAAACCATAGTCAAGATGGCCGCCCCCTTGGAAGCTTGCACAAGAGAAGAGCAGCATGCAGTTATCCATTTTTTGGGTAGTGAGGATGAGAAACCAGCAGACATTCATCGGAGGATGAAGAGGCAGTATTGGGACGCATCCCACTGACACTCTTCTCCATCTTGTTGAACTGGTCCTTCAACAAAATTCCTTTGAAATCAATGGTCAGTTTTTCACCCAAACTAGTGGTGTTGCTATGGGAACAAAGATGGATCCTAGCTATGCCTGCCTTTTCATGGGCCACTTGGAGCATCAGATATTGCATCAATACTCTGGTTCCTTCCCCTGGATTTATTGCAGATATATCGAGAATGGAAAAAGTCTCACAGATATATCAGAGGCTGATTTATCCTACTTCATCAGCCACTTCCACCCTGCCATCAAATTTACCTCCCTCATCTCCACAGTATCTGCCTAACTTTCTTGACATTACTGTTACTATCACACCGTCCGGCCTTAATACCTCAGTATACTACAAGCCGACAGATATACCTTTTGTTTACCTCTTCTCATCCTCGGGCTTGTCGTGATTCCCTTCCATTTTCCCAACTTCTCCGCCTCTGCTGTTTGTGCCAGCACAACGATGACTTCCACTTCCGAGCCAATGAGATGTTGGATTTCTTCCGTAACAGACTTTATCTGGAACATGTTCTCACCTCTGCCCTCCAACGTGTTCTCCCCATCTCCCATCAGGAGGCCTTCAAACCCCACTACAAATCCACTTTGGATAGAGTTAAATTAATCTTGACCTATCACCCTCACAGCAATTCAGTCAAAAAGATCCTTTTCCACCACTTACCCATCCTCCAAGCAAATTCTGTGACCCAAGAAGTATTCGGTAAGTGCCTTTGGTGGCATATAGTCACGACAAGAATCTGAAGGATCTTCTTGTTCACAGCTGTCTCCCAACTGAGATTGTCACTCACTTTGGCACACTACCCTGTGGTTGGACATGATGCATGACATGCAAGTATGTCATCCAAACCCACAGGGTGCCTTTTCCTCAGGCCACATTTACCATCACCAATAGCTTCAAATGTGAGTCGCACAATGTCATTTATACAATCATATGTAAACGTTGCTGCAAAACCTATATTGGCCAAACAGGCAAACAACTTGGAGACGAATTCAGCGAGCACCTTAATGACATCTCTCTGCAAAAATCCAACCAGTTGCCATTCACTTTAATGGTCCTGACCAACATGGTCCCATCGACATCCAGGTCACTGCAATCAGATCCTGCTCCTCTGACACTGCTAGCCGAGTCCAGCTTGAGCAACGTCTTATCCATCGGATAGGGTGTCTAAAACCAGCTGGTCTTAACACCCTACACACCTTTGTCTGAGGTCACCCTTTCCACTCCTATCCTATTTTGATTTTTCTATTTTCTTCGTCGCCAATTAATACTCCTATAAAATAAACAATTTTTTTTTGTCTTGATGTTTATTTATTTATCTCCAACTCATTCTGTCCTCTTCTATCTCCAGTCCTCATTATTCTATTGGGTAGTTTCTTATTCAGGTTCATTTTTTAGCTCCTTAGTATGTACTGTTTACATCCAGAAGTAGCAGTCATTTCCTTTTCTTGTGACACACTCTCTCATCGGCAGGCGTGCTAGGTCTTAGCTGCCTTTACGGAAGTACCCATGTTTTATGTTTACATTTAGATTCTTATGTATCCTATCTAGCCCTCACTTTTCTTTCCCTGACAAAGGCCTTGGGCCACAACATTGGCTATTTTCTTTGTCTTTTGTCCTCATAAGACGAATCACTTTTTTCCCAACGTCAGCAAAGACTTCATTAATAAACCCGATGTGTTTCAGTCCTCTCATGTTTTATTTTTCTAACATATACTTCTCAGAAAAACAACTTACAGAAATTGGAAATGAAATTGTACAACATGTTAGAACATGGCTAGCGCTAAATGAATCATCCACAATGAGCTATTTCTTTTGTCCCAAATCAAAGGATGGCCTTGGCATACCAAACCCCGTTCGTATTATACCACTCTACATATTTCATTCCTTATCAGTATGCTCAATTGTGATGATAGTTTTGTAAAAACTGCAGCGATAAACTCGTTAGATAAACATATGAAAAAGCGTAAAATAGACCAAGTGGATGAAGATAGGAATAACTTTGCAAGTTATGAGCTAAATGAAAGGAACCATGTAGTTAAAAGATCCACGGTGAATTGGCCAAGATCATTTTGGGTAGAACTGAATGAAGAATGTGCACGTGAAGGAGTGAGTGTAAAAGTGGATTACAGTGGCCATTACAATGTACATTTAATCATAGATGAAGATGTGAGTCTAACATACAAGTCAGCAAACACTTTTTATTCTGGATTTAAATCACAAAAACTAAACCAAATTCTAAGTGAACTAAAAAGTAAATCATCACAAGGAAGAATTTTGCATGAAAAGAAATGTGTAAACTGTTCATTGTCATCTAGCTTTCTATCTAATGTTAAATTAAGTGATAACATACTGTCATTTGCTGTGAGATCAAGATTACAGTTACTTGAATGCAAAAGTTTTTTACATCTATACTACCCACAGTCTTACACAAAAAAGTACAAAATATGTAACCACCCATACGAAACAGTGTCACATTTATTAAATGGATGTACCAAATTTCAAACCCTATATCAACAAAGGCACAATAGAGCTGTAGACATTATTAATGAGTAAGTGAAGTCCTCAAACAGTAATAATAGTGACATTACAATAAAAAAAGAAATAATAGTTAAACCATCTCTTTTTGGCAGCAGTAATATTTCATTTAAATCACGTGCCGTAAAACCTGATTTAACAATAATCAATCGACTGAGAAAAACAGCTTTTATAGTAGAAGTAGCAATACCCTATGATGCACATTTAGATAAATGTTACCAACATAAATTTGATAAGTACTACCCACTGACTGCGGAAATTAACAAAATAGGCTATCATACACGTTATCATACTGATCATTGGTAGTTTGGGACAAGTGCACGTAAAGTGTGTGAGTGAATTGATGTCACTGGGGCTGCGGAAAGTTGAAGCAAAAGTTTTATGTAAAAATATCAGCATCAGTGCAATGATAGGTTCTTACAGAATATGGAATCTTCAGTGTAAAAAACACCCATTTTAAATTGCTGATGTATTTTGCTCTTTTGTTGAGTCTAATCTCAATTTAATTGTGCTCTGTTAATATACCAAATTACTATTGTATTTGATGCTATATTTAGTATTTCACTCTACTACCTGTCAGTTTATTTTATGGCAAACAAAGATTCTGGTAAAACCCCCATGTAAAAAATACCCGTATTGATCTACTTGAAAGGTATTCCCCATAAATTCTGTAAATTTTAATAATACTCCTTTTTGGTATGTTGTACCATATCATTATATGCCAATGTCTTTTAGAAAACTTAAAGATTGTTATATATGTGTAACACATTCAATGTAAATACACCCACATAGAACTACTTGGGACGTCTTCCACACTTTATATAAATTTTAATGATTCTCCTATATGCCATGTTGTATTTTATTATATCATGTCAGTACACATCAATGTATTTTCTGGAGAATAAAGATTCTGATATGTACATATGTATGTGTAGGGAGCCGCGGTAGCATAGTGGTTAGTGCACTGGCTTCCTAGCGCAGTGATCTATGGTTCGATCCCCAGATGAGGTGGGAATTTTTTAGGCCACAAACAGATCCTGGATTGACCCAGCCCCAAATGGGTACCAGAGGAACTCTGGGAAGGTTAAGGTGGCCGACGTGATGCATATTCCCAATATGCCTCAATGGGCGTGTAATGGGTTCCTTTACCTTTTTTTACATATGTATGTGAGTGTGTGCATGTGCGTGCGGGGGAGTGGATGAATGAGCAAATGAAAGAATGAATTAATTAATTGTGCAACAAACTTCATACTACCGCAAGCCGGTCTGAGTGCACATCGGCTTTTAACATGAAATCCTATCATTTTTGTACCTTTAGCACATCTCATATACGTATAATCTAATTTTAGTAATAAAACGAATGAAAAATGTACTGAAACACTTTCTGATCTGGTTCGAGATTTTAAATTACCACCGGAAAACAAATTCCCAAAGCATGGTTGTTGTAGAACACTGGAAAATTGATATTATGTTCATATTTTTCAGCGTTTTGGGTTAGTTACCAAATCGTGTAAAACTGTTTACCGTGGCAACTAGTGATAGGACCACAAAAAATGCGTTTACATCTTGTCTAACGGCTGAATAAGTTAGAAACTTGTTTCAAAAATTGACTGATAGATCTAGCGACGAGGACGAGTGAAAACGGTGTGCACATTGTTTGACATAGTGATTTTGATAGAGATAGGGCGCAAGCAGTTATAATTGTGAAAATATTGCAAGTCCTCGGCCATCGGACAGCCGTTAAATAGCAACAACCAATATTAGAGTTACAAATGGTGCTTATTGTAATAGTACATTCATTTATCTTTAAGATGACGTGTAATTCATAAAAATATGTAAACAATTACGAAAACTACAGCTTACTTTGTGCAAACACCTACAGAATGAAAATGGGAAACAAATTTTATTCGGCCACAGTGTGTTTTTCAATTCGGTAGTTAATGTGTTAATTGTGCAACAAACTTCATATTTGTGATTATTATACCACCACTGGTCTGAGTGCACATCTGCTTGTAACATGACAAGTACTTGTATGGCACTGAATTTTGTAACTTTATCACATCATTTTTCATATACCTATATTAATCTCAATAATTCTCATGTTTTGTTTTCCTGCCAGAATAATGATGGTCATAACTATGCTGAAGACTGTGATATAACTCACTTGATGGATACAAAAACCCCAAAAATACAGAATGTAGAACAGCCTGACTTATGTAAAAATGATGGTAATTAAATAGTATTAAAACAGATGAAATAATATGTTTTTTACTTATTTATTTATTTTTTAGTGTTTTATTGATTTCTGAGAATCTTACTTTGCAATCTTAGTAAGTAAGTAAGTAACATCACAACATTACTGAGGGTACCACTTATAGAGATAATAGTGATCTACTCATGAACGTTTTGTCTGGTCTGGCATTCCAATTTATTATCATACATCAGTGGTCACACACTCTAAAATCATATACATCAAAAACAGAAATACAAATTCACACATTGTGTAATAGTTCAGTGTCATAACAAACTTATAATGATTTTATTGTTCTACTCAGACGTTACACACATTAACAAACAAGTCATTTAGAGTATTTTCTTCTCTTGTAGTCACGTGTTTTATGTGTCCATGTATTTTAGTGCGTGTAAAATTATGGATTATAAATGATAAAAGTGAGTTTTTTTTATAATATGCTGGAAACTGCCAGAACCTCTCATTTTTATTTTTTTAAACAAAGTATCCTGTTCAACCCTTGATGAGTTATAATTAGGATATATAGTGTAATAAATTCAATGTAGTATTGTAATTTTTTACCCCCTCCACTCAATCCAAATAGAATAAATCAAATTCAAAGTTGTATAAGTGTTTGTGACCTACCCTTTCCAAGAAACAAACAATAAAAAAAAAAACAAAGTGAATGAAAAAAAACCAAAACAAAGTAAAGTCTCTTATAACTGCCTTGATATCTACAAGGTTAAAAGGAGTGTAAGCCCAGGGGTGTCCAAGATTACATCAAATCCACCAATCATCTGTCATCATCCACATGAACACCCCATCAGCCACCCCGTATCCTTACACCATCATTGATCTTTATACTCCCCTGTTCACAAAGTTCCGGGACTAATTTTTTTTGGAATTGAATAAGTAGACTTACATACTAGTTGGTTCTATCTCCTTCAAAGTAGTTCCCTTGTGAGTGTACACACTTATTCCAACGTTCCTGCCACTGAAGGAAGCACATCTGGTAGTCACTTTGCAGAATAGGCCTCATTTGTCTCGTCGCGTTGGCTTGAATCTGCTCAATGTCATCAAATCTATGGCCTTTCATTGTTTTCTTAAGTTGCGGGAACAAGAAAAAGTCACATGGAGCAAGATCGGGTGAGTATGGAGGATGCGGGAGCAATGGAATGTTGTGTTTCGTCAAAAATGCGTTTGTGGTGACAGACCTGTGTGCAGGTGCATTGTCATGATGAACAAGCCAATTGCCTGTGCGCCACTTCTCAGGGCAATGTCTGCGCACAGCGTCGCGGAGGCGTTGCAGGACTGTTTTTTAGAATTCAGCATTGACACTCTGTCCTATAGGGACGTATTCATGATGCACCAGGCCATCAATGTCGAAAAACGCTATTAACATGGTCTTGACATTGGACTTGACCTGTCGTGCCTTCTTCGGCCGAGGAGATGATTGCGTTTGCCACTGGGAGGACATTTGCTTTGTTTCCGGGTCATATCCGTACACCCAGCTTTCATCCCTAGAAATTATTGAGGACATGAAATTTGTGTCGTTTTTTGCTATCACAAGGAGGTCAGTGCAAATGGACAACCGATCGTCCTTCTGGTCCTCAGTCAGATGGCGTGGCACGAGTTTCGCTGACACCCGTCTCGTGTGCAAATCTTCAGTTACGATTTTATGGCATGTACCAATTGATATTCCAATATCATCAGCAACCTCTCTGATAGTCAGACGTCGGTCATCGCGTATCATTTCTTGCACACGTGCTACGAACTCGTCGGTGTGGGAGGTGGAGGGTCTCCCTTGAGGGGGCCACCTTCAAAGAATCGGAGTCCACTTTTGAAACGGGAATACCACTCAAATGTTTCAGATCTACTTAAACAGGACTCTCCAAAAGCTGTTTGCAACATTTCGAGAGTTTCGGAACCAGTTTTTCCGAGACGAAAACAGAAATCAATGCACACACATTGTTGAATTTTGCCGTCCATTTTTGAAACGCGACGAGCACTACTAGGTCACATCCGCTTATACGCTACCACACAGCGCAGGCACAAAATTACAAACTTCAGGTTTGGTACATATATAGTCCAAGGCAAGAGATTGGAGCACAGAGAGTTGTTTATGTGCGATGAAGATGGCCCTTTACAAACAAACAAATGCACATCAATTTTTAGGCATTTTTGTTTTATTTATGCACCAAACGTGAAGATACATAACCCAGTGTTTAGACATTTTATCTGCATAGCCTTCAACAAATACATGGCAAGTCCTCATGTCATGTGACATCAGCTCAAGTCCTCATGTCATGTGACATCAGCTCAAGTCCTCATGTCATGTGACATCAGCCCAAGTCCTCATGTCATGTGACATCAGCTCAAGCCCTCATGTCATGTGCCATCATATCAAGTCCTCATGTCATGTGACATCAGCTCAAGTCCTCATGTCATGTGACATCAGCTCAAGTCCTCATGTCATGTGACATCAGCTCAAGTCCTCATGTCATGTGACATCAGCTCAAGTCCTCATGTCATGTGACATCAGCTCAAGTCCTCATGTCATGTGACATCAGCTCAAGTCCTCATGTCATGTGACAGTCTTCATGTCATGTGACATCAGCTCAAGTCCTCATGTCATGTGCCATCAGCTCAAGTCCTCATGTCATGTGACATCAGCTCAAGTCCTCATGTCATGTGACATCAGCTCAAGTCCTCATGTCATGTGACATCAGCTCAAGTCATCATGTCATGTGCCATCAGCTCAAGTCCTCATGTCATGTAACATCAGCTCAAGTCCTCATGTCATGTGACATCAGCTCAAGTCCTCATGTCATGTGACATCAGCTCAAGTCCTCATGTCATGTGACAGTCCTCATGTCATGTGCCATCAGATCAAGTCCTCATGTCATGTGACATCAGCTCAAGTCCTCATGTCATGTGACATCAGCTCAAGTCCTCATGTCATGTGACATCAGCTCAAGCCCTCATGTCATGTGACATCAGCTCAAGTCCTCATGTCATGTGACATCAGCTCAAGTCCTCATGTCATGTGACATCAGCTCAAGTTCCTTACACATCATCATTTTCACTTCTGTCCCCAGTTCTCTTCTCCATGGGTTTTCTACGTCTGCCTCTTTTACCCTGAGAGTTTCATAACAATGACTGTCTTGTAATGCTATCAACAGGATGTCCTCAATGTGTGTCATATCCATCTCCAGAATCTTCTTCTCGTCAAGTGTTCCATTGGCAGTTGTCTGGTTCTTGTCATCAAACCCACATTGGTGACTTTGTCATACCATTCCAATCCTCCTATTCTAAGCAAGTGTCCATATATTAAAGTCTATAACTCTTTTGTTATCTATGAAATAATGACATCTTTATAACATTCCATAAAAACCTAACACATCAGAATGTTCAGACTTCAGAACAATGAACCTGATGAGTCATGCAATTAAAATACTGCTCAAAATCATACAGGAGAGAATAAAAAGTAAGGTAGACAGCAAAGTTCAACAAGAGCAGTTTGGTTTTAGGCAGAACAAGAGAAGCAACATTTTGCTAAGAATATTAGCAGAAAAATATACAGAAGTTCAAAAAGATATGTGCATGTGCTTCATTGACTATAAGAAGGCTTTAGACAGAAAATAATTGAATTCCTCAAAGACATAGGTATGGATGGAAAAGACATAAGAATTCTCAATAATCTTTATTTAGAGCAAACTGCTACAGCAATGTCTGGCAGGAATCACTCACCACATATGAACATAAAAAGAGGAGTCGGACAAAGTTGTGTGCTTTCCCCCTGCCTATTGAATCATAAAGTGTTATATATATATTCTTCATTACTGTATGGTATTGAAAGATGGACAGTGAATAACCACTTGGAAGAAAGAATTAAGCCTCTCGAGATTTAGATATATAAAGAAGAAGAGGGTGCATCTCATGGACAGTGAAGGAAACAAATAAAGAGGTCCTAAAAAGCCTAGGTATGAAAACAGAACTAATGAGGGAGGTCAAAGTTCGGCAGCTAAAATACTTTGGCCACATAAAAAGACATAACACCTTGCAGAAGACCATAATAGAAGGGAGAGTTGAAGGCAAACGTGCAGAGGAAGTCAGCCCTATAAGGGGGCAGATAACATCAAGAGGTGGACAGGAAAGAGTATCTTCTTTTTGGCTGATTTGAATGTTGCTGTTATAATTAGGGTCCCTATGCTTCCCATTGTATAAGTGTTTTCTGTTATTCCCTGACAGCATTAGAGCCACTCATTCACTATGGTGGGGACTTTATGCCCTTCTATCTTGTCTCGCAGAGTCCCAGGATATTAATCCTGTAAATCTTCATTTCTGCTGCCACCTGTGCAGGTTTTCTCTTGTCCTTTCAGAGTACGAACAGTCCAGAAAGTATGGGCCTAACATCATATTCTCAATATGCCTCAGTAGGCATGTAGACAGTATAAATTACCTTTATTATGATAATGATGGAAAATTATTTAATCTTTGTCCTTAACCCTTGTCACACTGAGCAGATAAAGAGACTTCTGCCATTAAAAAAGAGTATTTTGCTTTCTAAGCTGCTTTGGTTTTCTTAATTTAATTTTGTTCATCAACAATTTTTTTTTTTTTTTGTAAGACATTCTGAAATGGAAATCTGAGCCATATGTGTGTTATGTTAGTTACTGATGTCAAAAACACACATCTAAAATATTTTCCAGAACTAACATAACACACATTTTCTAAAGACTTAACATTTGAATTAAAAATGTAGAAGGAAATGTGATGCTACCAAAACTTTTGGCTATCCACAATTTTAAATTTTTACGGTTCTATATTTCTTGCTGGAATGTTATAGAGCTACACTATTTAAGACATCTAATTACTGATTGCTGATCAGGCGCCAGTTATTTATTTCTATCTCAATCCCATATAATTTCAGATGTGCCTTACCAAGCCCAGAGCATCAACACCAATGATAGATTGTACAAGAATGAATATACCAGTGTTGCATTGTTGCCAAATGGCAATTACGATGAGTTTAGAACAACTGGAAGTGATATAGCTGTACATTCCATTATTTGTCATGACAGATCAGCAGAGATTGGTGAGCCCCAGAATGATTTCAAGGCCATAGTTCAAAATGAAAGTGGATCAGATGATATCAGAAAGAAAAGTGATGAACTTAATGGGGTTGATATGAGTTGCATATTTGTCAATAACATGCATAGTCAAGAAATACAGAACTCTTATGAACATGATGTTTGTGGGGTAATGCTAACACATTGTTCTACTCATAAAAAAGTAAATAGAATACATACTGGAGAGAAGCCTTACAAGTGTGATGTTTGTGGACTAGGGTTTACAATATTTTCTCGTTTGACAGAACACAAAAGGACACATACTGGCGAGAGGCCTTACAAGTGTGATTTTTGTGGAGTGGGGTTTACGCAGTCTTCTCATCTGAAAACACACAAAAGAATACATACTGGAGAGAAGCCTTACAGGTGTGATGTTTGTGGAGTAGGGTTTAGACAGTTTTCTAATCTGGAGTCGCACACAAGAAATCATACTGGAGACAGGCCATACAATTGTGACATTTGTGGTGTAATGTTTAAGCACTCTGTTAGTCTGAAAGCACACAAATTAAAACATTTTGGAGAGAAGCCTTACATGTGTGATGTTTGTGGAGTAGCTTTTACATGGTCTTCTTGTCTGAAAGAACACAAAAGGACACATACTGGAGAAAAGCCTTACAAGTGTAATGTTTGTGGAGTAGGGTTTACAACGTCTTCTCATCTGAATAAACACAAAAGAACACATACTGGAGAGAAACCTTACAAGTGTGATGTTTGTGGAAAATGGTTGGCAGCATCTGATAATCTGAATAAACACAAAAGACTACATACTGGAGAGAAACCTTACAAGTGTGATGTTTGTGCAGCAGGATTTACATCACCTTCTAGGCTGAAAGAACACAAAACAATACATACCGGAGAGAGACCTCATAAGTGTGATATTTGTGGAGTAGGGTTTACGCGGCCTTCTCGTCTGAAAGAACACAAACGAATACATACCGAAGAGAAATCTTTCAAGTGTGATGTTTGTGGAATAGGGTTTACAAAGTCTTCTCATTTGACAAAACACAACCAGATACACACTAGAGAGACACCTTATAAGTGTGATTATTGTGGAGTAGGGTTTACAAAATCTTCTAGACTGAAAGAACACAAAAGAATGCATACTGGAGAGAAACCTTACATGTATGATGTTTGTGGAGTAGGGTTTACAGCATCTTCTAATCTGAATAAACACAAAAGAATACATACTGGAGAGTGTGATGTTTGTGGAGCAGGATTTACATTTTCTCGTTTGACAGAACACAAAAGGACACATACTGGAGAGAGGCCTTACAAGTGTGATTTTTGTGGAGTGGGGTTTACGCAGTCTTCTCATCTGAAAACACACAAAAGAATACATACTGGAGAGAAGCCTTACAGGTGTGATGTTTGTGGAGTAGGGTTTAGACAGTCTTCTAGTCTGAAAGCGCACACAAGAAATCATACTGGAGAGAAGCCATACAATTGTGACATTTGTGGTGTAATGTTTAAGCACTCTGTTAGTCTGAAAGCACACAAATTAAAACATTTTGGAGAGAAGCCTTACATGTGTGATGTTTGTGGAGTAGGGTTTACATGGTCTTCTTGTCTGGAAGAACACAAAAGGACACATACTGGAGAAAAGCCTTACAAGTGTAATGTTTGTGGAGTAGGGTTTACAACGTCTTCTCATCTGAATAAACACAAAAGAACACATACTGGAGAGAAACCTTACAAGTGTGATGTTTGTGGAAAAGGGTTGGCAGCATCTGATAATCTGAATAAACACAAAAGACTACATATTGGAGAGAAACCTTACAAGTGTGATGTTTGTGCAGCAGGATTTACATCATCTTCTAGTCTGAAAGAACACAAAAGACTACATACCGGAGAGAGACCTCATAAGTGTGATATTTGTGGAGTAGGGTTTATGCGGCCTTCTCGTCTGAAAGAACACAAACGAATACATACCGAAGAGAAGCCTTACGAGTGTGACATCTGTGGAGTAGAGTTTACAGCATCTTCTAGTCTGAATAAACACAAAAGAATACATACTTAGAGAGAAGCCTTGCAAGTATGATGTTTGTGGCATAGGGTTTGCATAGCCTTCTAATCTGAAGGCACTTAAAATGAAACATACTGAAGAGAAACATTACAAGTGTTATGTGCATCATGTGAGGTCTGCATGGTGGTCTAATCTGGAAAGACACCATACAATACATAAGAGAGAAGCCTTTAAATTGTGATTTTTTTTTTTATGGTGTAGTGTTTACACAGGTTGTTAGTGTTAAAAGACATAGTAAAGTGCATACTGGAGAGAAGCTTTTCAGGTGAGTTGTTTGTGGTGTAAGGTTTACAGATTGTGCTTGTCTGAGAAGACATACAAAAATACATACAGACAAGAAGCCTTACAAATGTGATGTTTGCGATGTAGGATTTAACAACTGTAGTAGTCTGAGACCACACACAAGAATACACTTAAAGGAGCAACTTTAGATGAATGTGATGTGATGTTTACATAGTCTCTTAGTCTTGAAATGCAGAAAAAAATACACACTTGAAAGTATTTTTATGTGGCAGGATCTTACTACACCCTCTGGAAGCTTGGCTACATATTAAACTTACTTGCTTACATGATCTATAGTCTCAGGTTCTTGTCCTTGGTGTGATGATGATGATTACATGTTACACACATGTAGGAAGGAGCTAGTTAGTCTTGATATACTGGCCCCAAAGATATTCGCTCTTTATAAATGTTTATTGAACATATTTACATGGAGTTCATATCAAGAAATGTTAAAATAGACTTCTATTGTGCATATCTCTTCTTGCAGACAATGATATTCTCATACATCACAATGTTCTTGTTGGTCATGAAAGCTTCTTCATTTTATATACTAGCTTTTCAGTCTGTTAATTTATTCTGGACATCCCAACTATTGAACTATGCAGCTATTTCAGGTAACTCCGCCAATGCCGGTCCCAAGCCCGGATGAAAAAGGAGGAGGGCGGCCTGCATGGAGGCCGTAAGGAGGCAGCCCCTCCACCATGCAAAGGCACAACAGGCCAATCACCTGTTTGCTTTAAACCACGATTACGAGTAACACAAGAGAGAAAACCGGACTGATTCTAAAGGCGACGAACTGGTACGGACTACGACTTATGGAACATGGAACACAAGAAGTATAAATGGGAAGGAAGAGGAGCTGGTGGAAGAGATGAGGTAAGCAAAACTAGAAATCCTGGCTATAACGGAAACAAAGAAAAAAGGACAAGGAGTCATGGATCTCAATGGCAACACGCTGCTCTACAGTGGTGTACCCATATCCGAAAGAGCTAAAGGGGGTGTGGGTTGCATTGTGGCCCAAAATCAAAAAGATAGTATCAAGGGGTGGAACTTTGTCTCAGAGTGCATTATGGTTGTGAAACTAAAAGAAGGAGAAACCATAATCAACCTGGTCATAGTGTATGGGCCAAATGAGGATGAGAGAGCAGAGGTCAAGGAGGAATTCTTCGAGCTGCTTCAAAGGACAGTGGATGACTGCCTAGATGAAGTTATCATGCTCGGAGATTTTAATGCCAGAGTTGGAAATGACCATGCTAGATGGGGTGGAGTTATCGGAAGATATGGAGAAGATACTCTCCATGACAATGGAAAGCGACTCCTTAGATTCTGCAGTGAGCAGAATCTGATCATTACAAACACAAAGTTCCCCCATAAGCGCATACATGCATACACTAGATGTGAACCAACAAAGAATGAGAAGTCAGTGATTGACTATGCCATTGTTCGGAGAAGCTCATTCAAATATGTCCGAGATGCAAGAGTCTGGAGGGGGCCAGAGATTGGAAGTGATCACTACCTGCTAACAATCAAACGAACAACTGAAAGAGTTGCTCAGCCTAGGAACTGCTCAACATCACGCAAGAAACCAAGTAAACGAGCAGGAGAAATGAGCATTAGGACCTACAAGCTGAGAGAGCCAGAAATTAAGACCAGATATCAGGGGCTTATTGCTGCAGCGGTGAGCAACACAGAAGAACAACCTGATGACTTGGAAACCCTCTGGATTAAATTCAAGGATATCATAAAGACAGCTGCTGCAGAAGCATGTGGTGAAGTCCGACTTGGGAACCAGAGAAAGAGGACACCTTGGTGGACAGAGGAAGTCAAAGAGAAAATAAGAGAGAAGAAAATGGCATGGAAACAATACTTAGGAGCTAAAAACACAACAGGACAAATGGAAAAATATAGAGAATATGTGACACTCAGAACAGAAGTAAAGAACAAAGTGCTAGCAGCAAAACAGAAGTCCTGGGAAGAATTTGGAGAAAAGCTAGAAAAAGATGCACAAGAAAACCAGAAATTGTTCTATAAGACCCTAAAGAACATGAGGAAGGAAAAACAATGCCCTCTCAAATTTATAAAGGACAAGCAAGGCAAATTGCTTACTGCCCCGAAGGAAGTAATGGAAAGATGGAAAGAATATTTCTCAGAACTCCTTGATGGTGAGCAAGGTCAAACATCAGAAATGATAACCACTAGCACAGAAGAGGAAACCAATGGTGATGAAGATGACATAAAGATGGAAGAACTGAAGGCAGCAGCACTGGAGAAAATCAAGATGGGCAAAGCAGCAGGGCATGATGGTATAACACCAGAAATGGTTAAGTACATGGGAGCATCAGGCGACCTGTTACTCTTAAGGGTCCTACAGGCAGCATGGTGCAACAAGACCATACCAAAGGATTGGGAGATCGCCATCATAACACCAATTTTCAAAAAGGGTGACAATCGACAGTGTGGAAACCATAGAGGCATATCCCTTCTCAGTGTCCCTGGAAAAATCTACTCTAGAATCCTAGAGCAGAGACTCCGACGCCTAGCTGAGCCACAATTGGATGAGGTCCAGTGCGGATTCCGAGCAAACCGAAGTACTCAAGACCTAATCTTCACACTCAGACAGCTGAGTGAAAAGGCCCTTGAGTATAAGAGTGAGATCCATCTTTGTTTCATAGATCTGGAAAAGGCGTTTGACAGGGTCCCTTGGAGCAAACTTTGGGACTGTTTGGCAAGGAAGAATATTCCAGCACCTCTGATTCATGCTATACAGAGCTTCTACAAGTCTTGCAGAAATTATGTGAGGACAGCAAACCATAAGTCAGAAGAGTTCAGGACCACCACTGGTGTAAGACAAGGTGATATCCTATCACCTTACCTCTTCATACTCCTTATGGACGATGTCATCAAGGCATGTAAGGAGAGAACAAGAAAGTATTCAGTGGGGTACGGGAAGATGAGACAGGTCTATATTTCAGAGCTGGCATTTGCTGATGATGTTGCCCTGATTGCTAAATCAGAGGCACATCTCCAATCCAACCTGCAAGTCTGGAAGGAAGAGCTGGAGAAGAGAGGGATGGTCATAAGCAGCTCTAAAACAAAATCCATGGTGATATCACGAGAAGAAAGAAGACATCAGATTAAGCTGGGAGAACAGGTCCTGGAGCAGGTCGACCACTTTAAATACCTCGGAGCTATTATAGACCGAAAGGGAGGCATCAAAGAAGAGTTGGCCACTCGAAAAGCAGCAGCTGGGAGACTTTTTCAGGCCATAAATTGAGGATTCCTCAGCTAGAGAGAGGTTGGTAAGAAAACGAAGATGGCTGTATACCGCTCCACCTATGTCCCAGTCTTGACATATGGATGCGAGTCATGGGCAATGACTACAACCCATAAAAGCCAGATCCAAACCTCAGAAATGAGATATCTGAGGAAGGTGGTTGAAGTAACAAGAAGAGACATGGTACGCAACCAGACGATACGTCAAGGCCTAAAATGCCACCCCCTACAGACCCAGGTAGAACAGTCCCAACTAAGATGGTTTGGTCATGTCTGCAGAATGGGAGAAGATCGGCTACCACGACAAGCATGGGAAACAAAGAGCCAAGGATCCAGACCCCGAGGACGACCCAGAGTCCGCTGGGAGGACAACATTAGACAATCTTTGAAGGACCGAGGACTAGAATGGAACCAGGCCAGGAGGAAGACAGCCGATAGAATAGTCTGGCGCTCTCTCTTCCAAACCTCTACACCTCACGGTAGAAGGGGAACGACTAAGTAAGTAAGTAAGCTATTTCAGGTTATGGCTAAATCTACTGCACACCTCTAGGTTGTGTTAATTTTACCTGAATGTTGATGTCTCTTATTTTAATACTAATAACTGTTCTAGTTTTTAAATGTCTCTGGCTCACATCACGAGGCCTTGTCTGCCCACAACCTGACTACACCTTTCTGTATGACTACATATTTTTTCTTCTAACACTTTACATACTCACATCCTGTTCTGATTTTCTTGATCACACACTGATGTTTGGTTGCATCAGACATCTGGTTCTCTCAATGACTAGTATGTCTTCCAAACCACAGACATGTGACTTCTACCATAAGTTGATAACATAGATGAGCACCTCTGTGCTATTGTATCACTGAGGTGCATGGTGCATAAGAGAAAGTGGCATGTGGTTTGCCCATATATAGACGGCTCATGTAATCATCTAGAACTTGTACCATGTGATTGCTTACAGTGGCCTCCCTTAATTATTGAAATAACCTTTTCTCTTCATGCCCGACTATTCAATTATTATTACATTCTATTAAAACTGGTTACCTCTCACTGACCTTTATCTAGCTCAATGTTTCTTAACGGGGGCGGTACCGCCCCCTGGGGGGAATTTTCAAGATGTCTGGGGGCGTTCTGATGGGTCGCAACGATTGGGGGTCGCTACTTCCATTCAGAGGGGCGTTGTGTACATTTTTACAAGAATCAGTATGAAACAATTACAAAAGATATTCCCCTTCGCATAGCTTGTAACACGATAGTTTTTATTTGCCCTGCGTCCCATGGAGTGTTTCAAGGATTCCAAAGGCAAAATTTTAGTACCTGGGATGTTACCATTATCAGGAGACAGTAGAGTTTTTTGATTCAATCAAAGAAGAATTTAGCATCGAAAGAGAAGTATTGCGAAACGATGTGGCCTATCTTTCAGATGTATTTGAAAAGTTAAATGAGGTTTCTTCTTAAATGCTAGTCATTAGGAATTACCATGGGGTTCATCAACAAATTGATCTTAGCCGAGAACTTTCTCATTTTCCATGTTTACTGATTAAAGTGAAAGATTCAATTTACCATGTACCGGATTGGATGATTAATCCATTTGAATCAGACGTGGAACAAGTTAGTCAACATTTACAAGAAGAATTAATTGAACTACAAAATGACTTAAGGCAAAAGCACGATTCAGTCACACACATTACGAAAAATTTTGGATCCAGCAGAGGCTTGCATATCCCGTTCTTTGGTGTGAAACTAAATTGCTAATTACAGCATTCCCAACGTCGTATTTGGTGGAGAAGGGGTTCAGTGCAGTAGTGTTGCTACTACAAAAGCAACGAAACCGACTGCAGATTTGTAACACAGGATTTTAACAGACTTAGAACCAAATATTACAAAACTGGCCGAGTCACACCAAGTGCAAGGATTTCATTAAGCTCCATTAGTAAGTGAATTTTTATATAATTATATCATTATTATCAACTAATAATTTTTTAAGTTTTTTTCATGTTTAAAGTGGTTACATAAGGAGAGGCTTTAATATTCAGATTGAAGATATATATGCAGTCATTTAGGCGCTATTAAAATGATATGATTATGACAGTTATAGAGTTGTAAGAACTAATTTTATATCATTTGCTCCGCCAATTTGTAATTCAAGGATAATGAACTTGTGGTGTATAATAATTCCGTACTTAAACACATATTTAATATAACTAGGCTTTTATAAATGTGCTTTTTCGTTTTCTTTATATTATAAGAAAAGATAACTCATTAACTGTATTGCTTTTTTAAAAGTATGGTGGAATATATTTATATGTGTGTGTGTTTGTGTATACATGATAAAGAGCAAGGGGGTGCTAAAAGGGTGGGGGGGGGGGCTTTTTTAAATATTAGTTGTCAAAAGGGGGCGTTGCTTCTATCAGGGTTGAGAAACACTGATCTAGCTCGTCACATATAAACTGCCACATTATCTACCCAACTTCTAAAAAAACATTTTTCCCTGTGAGAAATCTTTTTATTTCTTATTCTCCTTTAAATAAAAACTACAAACTTCAATTCTTTTGTGGCCATTACAGATGTTTCTCTCATGATACATTGTTCCTTAATTCATTAAAATATCACATTACTTTCAACCACAAAAATTACATGTGATGGGAAATACAACTTTTTCCCTTTACCCATCTAATTTTCTTCTCATTGTTCTATTTCATATTATCTCTACACTACCAGTGAATTATGAAAATTTTTAACCATCATTTCACACTTATGTTCACACTACCAGTGGATCATACTAATATTTAACATCTGTGTCAAACATTGACATATCTCAACACTGTGAGCTTTACCCTGTTCTCACACACACTCAAATTTTTATTTTCCTTTTATTTGTCCAACCATTCACATCGATAAAATATGTGACAATGTCACATCATTCCTACTTTTCTTACAAGTACACTTTACAATTGTGATGATTTATTGAACAAGTTACCTCGGTGTTCTATTCCAAACATCTACAGATCTAGCTAAGTGACCTTTTACTTGTTCAAAAGTTTTGTTCATTCTTTTTTTGTTTTTGTTTCGTTGATTATTTACTTTCTTGTTTCGGTATTTCTTTCAGGTTTTACGATTTTCTTGCATTATTATTGTTCTTTTTTTCGCTCATCACTGTGGTTGTTTACTTTTTCCATCTGCTTGTATCGCTCATTTGGTGTATGTTTCTCATCAGCGTATGCTTTTATGATACCTATATGTAATTCTTGTCCTTGTCACCTGTTTGTAACTGTGGCTGACGAAGGGTAAAACCCAAAACGTCCCTTGTTTCATGTGAACCGTTAATTTGTAGAACTGAATCAATACCGTTTTATTGGTTTAAATACTTATATATCCACTTTACAATTGTATCTCACGATTTCCTTTGAGTCATCTCAATTACCCTTTCTTACCCACTCTTCTCATGTACTGTTTTTCTCTAGACATAACTACTTCTCATGTCTTTATTTTCACTATATAGGGATTTGTGAGCCATTCAACCATCATGGCCTCACTATGGTGCTATCCTCCCTTTTAATCTCTCTACTTGGACCCTGTTTCTTGGTCTCCTATACAGAAATCCACAACCACCTTGCCAATAACTTGCGATGAATTCACGCTGGACGAGATCAAACAAGCCGTTAAAAGATTAAAAAATTTTAAAGCTGCTGGAGTTGACGAAATTTCAGGGGAAATGATTAAAGCAGTTAATGACAACAACCTCTTGAGAATTTTCGATATTATAAATGAAGTATGGAGAGAAGAACAACCACCACAACAATGGAAAGACAGTATTATTGTAAAGTTACCGAAGAAAGGTGATCTATCAGACTGTAATAACTGGCGTGGTATATCTCTATTATCAGTACCTGGAAAATTATTATGTTGCATGATGTTAGAAAGACTTAAATTGCATGCTGACGAAAAGATCAGAGAAGAACAAGCGGGTTTCAGGCCGAAACGATCATGTATTGATCAAATATTCACACTAAGAACAATTATAGAAGAATCAGTGGAAAGGCAATCGCCACTTATTATCACCTTCGTCGATTTTCAAAAAGCCTTTGATAGTCTACACCGCCCATCATTGTGGAAGATACTTACAATCTATGGTTTTCCAACAAAATATGTGAATATAATCAAAGCGCTATATGACAATGCAAGATGTTGTGTTAGAACAAATAAAGGGAATACAGAATGGTTTACAGTAGAAACAGGGGTGAAACAAGGCTGTATTATGTCACCACTACTTTTTGGAATAGCTATTGATTGGGTTATGAGAAACTATACCCACAATGAACAATTGGGTATAAAATGGACAAATGGAAAATTCCTGGGGGACCTGGATTTCGCAGATGATGTAGCATTCTTAAGTTCAACACCAAGACAATCCCAAGAAGCAATAAATAATTTGTGTCATCTCTCGGTTAAAATTGGTCTCCAAATAAATGCCTCTAAAACTAAAGCTATGAACTTTTCTAACGAGACCTTTGATATCATCTTGAACGGGGAAAAAACTACAGAAAGTTGAAAGTTTCAATTATTTAGGCAGTAAAATGACTCAGGATGGTGACACAACACGCGAACTCCATACTAGAATTGCTTTGGCAGCTAGCGCCTTCAATAGATTATCTAACATTTGGAAATTACGATCATTGAATATACATACCAAGCTTCGTCTGTTTAATTCAAATGTTATCTCAGTGTTAACATACGGCTGTGAGAGTTGGAAAATAACAAAATCATTGGAGAACAAGCTGAATACATTCGAGAACAAATGTCTTAGAAAACTCATGAACATCAGTTGGAAAGAATTCAAGACTAATCGACAAATAAGAGAAGACTCTAGGCAGAAATATGTCTCCGACTATATAAGGAAAAGACGATGGTCATATATCGGTCATGTCCTACGAATGCAAAACAACAGAATACCACTACAGGCGCTCACTTGGGTTCCTGAGGGTAAGCGGAAAAAAAAAGGAAGACCAAAAGAAACACTCAGAAGAACAATAATAAGAGAAGGAAGAACGTTGGGCCTAAATAATGTGCAAGAGCTAAGAGGAGTGGCGTCACAACGAACAACCTGGAGAGCACTGGTTTCTGCCTTATGCGCCGTGTTTGGCGCTTAAAGAATTTATTATTATTATTATTATACAGAAATATAGCACAGTGGTTAGTGCACTGGTTTCCTAGCTTGGGGGTCTGTGGTTTGATCCCCAGTTGAGGTGGAATTTTTTTAGACGACAAACGGCTCTGGGGTCAACCCAGCCTCATGAATTGTGTACCAGATCAACTCTGGGAAGGTTATGGCGGCCGGCGTGATGCTGACCACATCACCCTTAGTGTGCCGATGGTCAAGAAAATGTGGGCCTAACACCATATTCCCAATATGCCTCAATGGGCTTGTAACAGGATCCTTTACCTTGTTATAAGAAATACTTGGAATTTCATAAGACTACCTATTCCTAACTTATTTGCCATCTTCTGCTTGTGTACCTTTCTATGCTGGCCTACCTGCTGGCTCCTAACTGGGTTCCCTATTACCAGGGTTCGTAGCGACCTGGGAAAATCTTGAATAACCGGCGGGGGGGGGGGATTCCAGGCCTTGAAAAGCCTGGAAAAATGGCTAAAAGCCTTGAATTTCCCGCATCGAACCTGGAAAAAAAATACGAAATCGAAAGTTCAATACTTTGCGTCCATTTTTTGGTTATTGATGTTATTTTTTGTTAAACTTCAGTTACCGTAGAATTTTTACTTCCCTTTGCGCACTAAATCCATTTCCATAAGTTTTTGGCGGTTTCGTTGTCGGCGCTTTGCGTTAATGATGTAAACGCACACTTTATTTTTAGCGCTGGGTCTGTTGTTACTTGAATGCTACTGGGAAAAACACCAAGAACTTCATTCAAGTTGTATTAAATCGTTTATTTCAACTGAGGTAAGTAATAAATTCAGTTATCTCATTTATAAAACCTATTTAAATAAGTCCAGTTTATAGACGGGCCTACTGTACTTGCGTCTGTAATTTACAATGTAGGCCTATTTACAGTTTTATTTTTAACCATGGCCAAAATTAGCCTATAGGCAAGTGTTTGAACGAAATTTCTTGGTTTACATCTGCATACGAGAATATGTTTGACACAGTTTAAGATGGTCAGGAATAGAAATTGATGGCGATTCCATATCCTATAGCATACCTTGTTATCAGACCCATGTCCCACTGTTCATTCATACAGAAATAAGTTTGACAGAAGGAATAGAAATGATGGCGACATTTTTTTATCAGGAACTGTTCATTTCAATATATATATTTTGAATGCTTTTTTATTATATTTATGATGAAGAGACATATCCCGTTCTACTTCTGAAGCGTTATAGGCTAATTAGGATAGGCCTACATGTTTTCAATTCCAGATAACATGAATGGGGCAAAGTCTTACAGACAGGGGGTATGATGTGTTGGTGTTGTGGGTAGGGGGTTCCCCCCTTGCTTCACCCTAGGCCTAGTGAATTCTGTCATGAAAGGAGCGACCATTGCGGTGTCAGTCTCTTGGCCTAGCAAAACCTCTCATACCCCAAGATCGTTGTGCGTGGTGAAGAGCCACACCCTCTTGGTCACATGCCTAGAGCCTCGGAGAACTCGGCGTAACCAGCAGGAAATTTGGTGGCAGGGAATGAGCAGTGTGAGCTCTACCATGGCTACGTATCTCATGGAGATGCACAAACACCCCCTTTATCTCCCCCAGAGCTGGTACAGTACACTTCTGGCTTCTACCTAGGGTAGGTGCGAAATCCACAGGCACACCAGCATCACAATGCTGTGAAGATGAAAAAGTCAAAGTTTATAAATTCAAACGAGATCGGACGACGCCTCGGTTATCAAGGTCGCGCCAGACAGTGGGTAACCAGGCTGAGATGTGCGAAAAATTGATGACTGGAAAAAACCCAAAAGATATCCTCCCCAAGAAGAGGGAGCGTGGGAGGGAGAGCAAAAAGAAACCAGATCACACAAGGAAAAACACACCTGCACTTAATATTCTGCAGCTAAACAATTGTGGCATAAAAATAAAAAAGCTTGAACTTGCCAAACTGCTAGACAGTCACAGGGTACATGTGGCTGCTCTACAAGAAACTTTACACAAAGATTTTGACCTGCACCTGTCCGGATACACTAGTTACGCCTGTAAGTGCATTGGTTGCCGTGGCATAGTAACCTACATCAGAAATGACATACAAGGAGATGTCACTCAGCTAACAACAGCCCATCCCACAGATGTACAAAAAGTCAATATCTGGCACAATGGAGGCAAATATACTATATACAATGTGTACAGCCCACCTCAGACAACATGCAACATACCAGAACTATACAAGACACAGTATCACAAAACCCTTCTTGTAGGGGACTTCAATGGACACTCACCCCGTTGGGGTTACCCTGATTACAACAACACAGGAAAGTACATTGAAGAGACCTGTGAAACAACTAACCTGACAGTATTACAGGATACAGAGTCCCCACCAACTTTGCTGCACAGAGCCCACCTCTCTCTCAGCCGACCTGACTTGACCATCTGCTCATCTGATTTGATAGATTTTAGTCATTCTCAGGTTCTGGATGACATTGGAAGTGATCACAAACCAATCCTCTCCACTATAGGCACCCCTAGTAAAGCATGTTCCAAGCAGAGAACTCGCTGGAATTTTCGAAAAGCAAATTGGAGACTGTTCCAGGAAACATTGGATTGCCTTCTAGAAAACATTAATACCAACTGTGTTGAAACATTCAGTGAAGAACTAACAAAATCAATCTTGAATGCAGCAGCGCAGTCCATCCCAAGGGGCAGCCAGAAGCTATATAAACCATTCTGGAACAAAGAAATACAAACTACTATATCTGAAAGAAACAAAGCCAGAACAACACTTGAGACCACACGTTCACAAGAGGCAAAGATTCTGTACAATAAGGCATGTGCCAGAGTAAAACTTACAGTCAAGAAGGCCAAAAAAGATAAATGGACAGAAACGTGCTCCAACTTAGATCTCAGAGAGAATGGAAATAAAGCATGGGCACTAGTTATTTTAATAATCTTTCTGGAGAAAGTAGAAGGATGAATCCAAAGCCAGTGATAGATGGAAGGAAGACAATCGCTGAAGACCAAAAGAAAGCAGAACACTTCAACCATTACTTTGCCAATGTGAATAGAGCAGGTAAACTCACAGAGCTGGACAGGAAACAACTACACCAGTTAAGGAAACAAGAGAAAGCCTCAACGGTCAGTGCTTCCCTATTCGAAGAAGAGTTCAGCATGAAGGAGTTAGAGCAAGCCCTGAAGAAATTAAAACCTAGAAAGTCCCCAGGGCCGGACAAGATCCACAATGAAATGCTACTCCACCTGGGCTCATCTGGAAGAGAAGCAATCCTCAAGCTGATCAATAAGACATGGAGATCAGGCAAACTTCCAAAAGCCTGGAGGAATGCACATATTGTCCCCATTATAAAAACCAACAAACCCCCAGATGAACCCAAAAGCTACCGTCCGATATCTTTAACATCATGCCTGGGGAAAATTGCTGAAAGAATGATAAACACACGTCTCTATTGGTTCCTTGAGAGCTCCAGTATTCTATGTCATGAACAGGCAGGCTTCAGAATGAGCAGCTGCACAGAAGACCAGCTTTTCCGTTTGACGCAGAGAATTCATGATGGCTTCCAGAGTAAGAAACATACTGTGGCCATCTTCTTCGACCTCCAGCAGGCCTATGACTGTGTATGGAGAAAAGGCCTCCTGATGAAGATGATTGGCATGGGAATACATGGCAGGTCAATTAGCAGATGGCAAGAGAACAGTTGGGCGACTTCAGCTGAGGTTCAAAGATGTGTGCAAGAGAGATATGAGGGCACTGGACATGGATCTAGCAACATGGGAGGATGAAGCTGCCGATCGCACAAAGTGGCGATGCTATTTACGGCACCACCTCAGATTGGGCGAAGAGAGGCTCACACAAGAAGCAGAGGTGAGGAGAAAACGTCAAAAGGAGCACCAGGAAAATAAGCAGTTGAGGGCTGTCACCTCAGGGGCGCATTCCCATAGTCAGTTATGACTGAAGGGGCTATTATTATTATTATTACATGGCAGGTTATACAACTGGATAAAATATTTTTTGGTTGATCGAACAATCCAGACAAAGATTAACAATGCAATCTCATCTAAAGAAGTCTTAGAGGAGGGCTTACCACAAGGCTCCTCATTGAGCTGCACTCTATTTCTCATCTATATCAATGACTTAGCAGACCAGATCAAAGCTGAAAAAGCTCTGTACACTGGTGATATGGCAGAGTCATGAGAATCTAGAAAGTGGAGCTCAAAGACTAAACGGAGACCTTAGAAGACTACATGAGTACTGCAAAACATGGAAATTAAAGGTCAACTATACAAAGACTGTACACTATCTTCACCAAAAGCCATAAAGTAGCCAAGAAGAATATCAGTCTGTGGCTAGACAAACAACAAGTGACAAAAGAAGAACATCCCACATATCTTGGAGTCACACTTGATCGGCAGCTCAACCTCAAGAACCACATTGAGAATACAAAGAACAAAGCACTGAGGCGATTACAACTATTGAAGAGGCTTGCTGGCACTACTTGGGGATCAGACAAGGATACTCTGAGAGGCTTGTATCTTAGCTATGTCCGTTCTGTGATAGAATATAATAACTCACTGCTTACTACTTGCTCCAAGACAAACCTGGAGTCTCTCGACAGAGTGCAAAGCAATGCCCTTCAACTAATCAGTGGAGCTATGAGATCAACGCCAACTGCTGCATGTGAAATACACACAAATATGGAACCCCCCAGTTTACGGAGAGATAAAGCTGCTTTAGAAGTTTATGAAAGATGTAAGAGAATGAACCGAAACCACCCTAACAGGCACCTTGTAGAAAGCTGGGCACACAAGCAAAGAATAAAGCACAAGTCATTCTTGCACCATGTCCATGAAATACAAGATGGATACCACCTCCCAGAAAGAAGACAAGAAATACAGAAAGTAGTAAGGAATTTACCACCACATACCTACTTAAAAACACCAGAAGTACAGATGAAATTAGTAGAAGGAACAACCAAACAGGCCGACCCAGTCAGTCTTATGAGTGCATCACAAAAAACCATTGATGCCTACCCTGAAGAATGGTTACATGTCTATACTGACGGATCTGCATTTAAGGCCACCATCAAAGCAGGTTACGGAGTTTACATATGTTATCCAGACAGATCCTCCGACGAGCTGTTTGATGCATGCGGGGAGTTTTGCTCCAACTATGAAGCTGAAACCATTGCACTGGAAACAGCTGTATACCATCTGAAGACTGTATTTGATGCCTTTCCCTCAAAGGCTCAAAACATTGTCATTTTTACTGACTCATTGTCTGCCCTACAAGCTCTGGAAGGCAGTGGACATTGTAAAACTGAATTAGCCAAACTAATCCAGGACGCTGACCAGCTTATCACTTCCTATGGCATCAGAATAGTTATGCAGTGGATCCCTGGCCACTCAAATACACCAGGTAATGACAGAGCAGACAGATTGGCAAAGAAAGGAACAAAACAAGAACAACCACTCACAGCAACAACTCTCCAAACAGCCAAAACACTCATACGAACAATAAACAAAGAAACTTGGCTAAACAGATGGGCCATGGGAAACACTGGAAGAGAAGTTTACAGACATATGGCTGGTCCTGATCCTAACGACAACATCAACCATCTCACAAGGAGGGACCAAAGCACCATTTTTCGACTCAGAACACAACATATACCACTCAACAGCCACTTGAACAGAATCCAACCACAACACCCTCCAGAGTGCCAGCTATGTTACTACCCCCACGAAACTGTTGACCACCATCTCTTTGAGTGCCCAGCACTCGATGATGTTAGAAAAATGCTTCTTCCTCCCAGGCCAGATAAGTGGAACACTCTGTACGGAGATACAAAACTACTTGCGAAAACATGCAGATATCACTACATGGCATTGAGCCAAAGGGTGAGAGCCCAAATGCCGCTGGATCAATAACAACAACAACATAACATGAATAACAGCCGATACACAAAAGTGGCATCACATCTGTAAAATCACTGTAATTAGGATAAATGAAAATTACCAATTTTGTGCATAAGCCTATGTTATAAAAAAAAAAATAATTAAATAAATTTTTTTTAAAAATCTAAACAAACAAAAATAGTAAAGAGTAAATTAATGTGAAACAAACATAAAGGTATGTTTTCAGGCACTCGTAAGAAATAAAGAAGTAGAACACTAGACAACAGAAAAACAACAGACATGAGTGGCTTACCCAGGAGTTGGTTGTCGCACGGAAGGTCCAGTGTTCAAATCCTGGGTAAGCCACTCATGTCTGTTGTTTTTCTGTTGTCTAGTGTTCTACTTCTTTATTTCTTACGAGTGCCTGAAAACATACCTTTATGTTTGTCTATCATTTATTTACTGTTTACAGGCCTCGGGTTTCCCTTCCTTATATGTTAAAAATAGTAAAGATAGTGGGGGGGGGGTAAAGGCCTGCTGTTTCCAGTTAGATATTTAATAGATTTTCACGTATCATAAGTATTACCCTCCCAATTACTATATATTAGCTTTTGTTCTAGTTAAATATTGTTTGACTATATTATGTATGTGTTTAGAATTTTGACTTGGTAAATATACATAGCTTAGACCTACTCATAAGTTATTTGAGTGTTCCATTTTTTATTTTGCAGAAAAGAACACAACCCCAAGGAGCAGTTTTACCCTCAAAAACATCAAAACCATCTAACACTACTCTCTCGGACACATATTCTCTTCTGTGGTAGTTTTTATTCAGCCTTCAGCTTTATTTCAAGATCTGAAAGAAATTCAGATTGGTGCATTTGGAATAGTAGCTGAAAATAGGAAGCATTTTCCTGAAGCACTGAAGAAAAAGCACCTCAAATTGAAAAAGGCAAATCATCCTGTGTTTTGTGTGACAGAAGACAAGGCATGCCAACAGTCATGATATGAAAATATTTAACCTTATATCTACTGTTCACTCTAATGATAATATAAACAAGACAGTCAGAAAGACAAATTCTTAGGGCAGAACAATTCAGAAGCCAGTGCTTGCAGAAAAAGTATGGGAGGTGTCAACCACTTCTGCCAACTAGGTGCAAGCTACCCCTACCCACACAGATCCTATTTTTATATCATTTCTTAGTTGAAACTGCCCAGGTCAATGGGCACATAACCTACAACACTGCCAACTCTACATAAAAGATCAAAGCAAAGATCAGGATGTCAGTCTGACTCTAATTGAACCTGCTATTCTTCAACACAATGTGACACCTTCAAAACCACAGGTCACAACAACACGACTTACTGATCACCACTTCATTGATAAATATGAAAGGGCAAGGTACAAACATCCAGACAAAGACTCTTGCAGAGGCCTACAGCTACAACTTCAACCCCAGTTAATGAAAAGACTCCAACTAGAGGTACATAACTACTCAAACATTTACAAACGCTCATTGTCAGATGCCACAGACACAGAATACATTCAAAAAAGACAAACACGAAAAATATAGTTGTTTTTTTTTCATTTTATTACAATTTTATTAGCCTTTTATGTTGATATACATGGTTAATCATTAAATCAATATGCCAATCAAGCTTATTTTATTCATTGCCATCCATGTCACTTACATTTTATTGCGCTGACGTTGAACAAATTCACTAAAAACTGGGAAAAGATGTCTGTTTTTCAATCTTTTATGAATTTTCCAAAAAAAAAAAAAAGTTCTTTTTAAAGAAATCTGCAAACACCCTTGGTAATGGGAGACGGTAATGCTCCGGATTGCTGGTCAGCAAAGTGATAATTATATTTGAGAAAATTAGATGAGGAAAATATTAGTTTCCCATCCTTGAAAATCACGTGCTGGACCTGGAAAATGCTTGAAGAAATTTGCTATGAACCCTGTATTACTCTCTATGTCTTTTCTTATTGTAGCCCAATACGTCTGTGTCTCTGTTGTCTATTTTCCTCACTTTTTCTATTTGGCTTTATAGTCCTTATGTATCTTTTTCTCTAGATTTCTCCCCTTTAGTTCTAGTCATCGTTCTCCTTAGTATTATTTCTCCTTTTTGTCTCCACCATTGACTCAATCTTTCTCCTTGTTATCTCTCTTTATAATTAGTGAATTCTCATTGTCTTCACTTCTACTCTGCTATATCTTCAATACTTCTCTGAATTTCTTTGCCATTTCCATATGGCTTCTCCACTACTTCTATCTTCATTCCTTACATGTAACATTTCCTCCTTATCAGCCTTCTCAACCTCTCACTTTCTTCCTCGACTGCTAAATTGCCTCCTTGTATCTTATCCTCCCTTTACTTCTCTTCTGCAAAATTTTGTTGCTCAGAGTGTTTACAATTATATCTCAAGACTTCCTGTCAGACCTCAGTTACCCTTTCTTACCTACTCTTCTCATGTATGCTTTTTCTCTAGACATAACAACTACTTGTCATGTCTTTTTATTTTCACTATACAGGGATTTGTGAGCAGATGCTATTACTTATGAGTAAGGAAGGGCTTTTTTTTGAAAACTGATGAAGGGTTTTGCTGTTGGCAACAAGAAATTGTAAAAGGTTGCTGATATTATATTTTCTGTTTGTGGCATTTGCATTAGATGCAGCTAAATATGTGAAGATTTTCTTTTGTAAACCAGTGTACTGTTTTCCTGTTGGCAACAAGAAATTGACAAAGTTTGCTGACATTGTTTTATTGACAACTTGACAAAGATAATACTTTTGTGAACTGTCGTGTGATTTCTTTTTGTATATGTTAGCATTAAACATAATTGAAGGTTGCTGACATTATTTGACAAGTTTTGTTGTAGTTGTAAATACATAGCCACTGGGCATGCATATAATGGCACGAACATGGTGGTTTTCCAATAAGATTATATTGGGCACACGCGTGAGTGCAGATGGAGTCTGCAACCCTAATACAACACATCTGGTTAGACAATGAGTATGGCCAGGGGACATAGCACGATGCGCGCATACTCACACCGGTCTTGTCCTTGTCTTCTCCATCATGTTCGCCGTTAGCAAACCCACTTCATTAGGAAGTGTAATAATATGAAACTTACAAAGAACACTGTACATAAGCACAGACATACTACAGATCAAGCACTTCTACACAGTTAAGTCTTAATGTCTTATGCTTATGGCCATCTGTGTTTCCAGCTCGTTAAACATGTATAGTACACGGATATTGCAGATGGGAGTTGTCAGGTATATCATATCACAACAAGATTAATTGGCCATAGCGAGGTATCGTGATTGCAGATGGAGTCTGCAGGCCTTATTTAACACACCTGGTTGGACACAAGTATATCGTAATAAGATTAAGTGATGGTAGCGAAGTACTGTGATTGCAGATGGAGTCTGCAGGCCTTATTTAACACAGCTGGTTGGACACCGAGCCTAGCCAGAGAATTTATGGAGCTGAGGTATATGGATATTGTATCCCAAGTGCTACTTATAATACGGAGTCGGGAGATAAGAAGTGGATTTTAAATTTATGGTAGCTGATTCATAACCCTCCACTCCCAAAGGAGCATAGGCCTTCAACAAACACATGCCAAGTCCTCCTGTCACGTGCCATCATCTCAAGTTATTTCCATGTTCTTCTCATCATTTTCACCTCTGTTTCCAGCTCTCTTCTCCATGTGCTTCTTGGTCTACCTCTACCTCTCTTGCCCTGGGGGTTCCAGAACAAGGACTGCCTTGTAATGCTATCAACAGGTTTCCTCAGTGTGTGTCTTATCCATCGCCATCGTCTTCTTCTCATCTCTTGTTCCACTGGCACTTGTCTGGTTCTTGTCATCAGTTCCACGTTGGTAACCTTGTCATACCATTTTAATCCCTCTATTCTACGCAAGCACCCATTTATGAAAGTCTGTAGCTTTTTGGTTGTTGTCTTTGTTGTTCTCCATGTCTCTGAGCCATACAATAGGACTGACTTCACATTTGAGTTGAAGATTCTTATTTTCGTGTTGGATCCGATTTCTCTTGTTCTCCATATATTTCCCAATGCAATGAAAGCTCCTCTTGCCTTTTGTATTCTTATTTTGATATTGCTGTCTGTCCCTCCAACTTTGTCTATATTACTGCCAAGATATGTGTACGATTCTACATCTTGTATTGGTGTTTCTTCAAGTTCAACCCTGTTATCATTACCTGCATTTATTCTCATTATTTTTGTCTTTTCCCTGTGTATTTTGAGACCCAATTGCTGTGACCTCTCATCGAGTGTTTTCAATTTCAATATATAATCACAATTGTAGCTGAGATAGGTGGATATTGTGTGTATCTCAAGTGCTACTTATTATGCAGATTTAGGAGATAAGAGGTGGACCTATAAGTATTTGTAAAGCACTAGGATAGTCAGTCACATGAGTGATGACAAAACTTAGATTAATTGGCATGCGAGGTATCATGATGGCAGATGTAGTCTGCATGCAAAATTTAATGAAGAGAGTGGAAATTGTAAATAATAGAATGACTATGCATGTCCTAATGGCCATTAGGTTGGCCCAATGCTTTTATGAAGTTCATGTTACAGACGTAGAGGAGTTGCCATGAATAATGTTAGAGTGGAAAGAAGTAACAATTGTAAATAAAATGTGATTATGAGTGGCTTAAGGAGCCATTGGGAGCTGCGGTAGCATAGTGGTTAGTGCACTGGCTTCCTAGCTCAGTGGTCTGTGGTTTGATGCCCAGATGAGGTGGGATTTTTTTAGGTCGCAAACGGCTCTTGGGTCGACCCAGCCCCAAATGGGTACCAGATCAACTCTGGGAAGGTTAAGGCGGCTGGCATGATGCTGGCCACATCACCTCTGGTGTTCCGATGGTCAAGAAAATATGGGCCTAACACCATATTCCCAATATGCCTCAATGGGCGTGTAATGGGATCCTTTACCTTTACCTTTTTAAGGAGCCATTACTTTGTTAAAGATCATTCTAGATATTTGAATTATTGATGTTTGATTCTTTTTGTAGTAGTCACGATGTTATTGTTTGTTAGAGTCATATGTATATGTTATCATTGGTAATCTATTGCATTGTATAGAGATATTGATTGTTATAGACGAGAGTTTGGAAATGTATGTATGAAGTTAGAGAAACATGACTATGCACACATGTCCATCATCTATGACAGTGGTGGCCAAGCTAAGGTTGGCCGAGGGCCAGATTATGGTAAAGGGTAACACCAGAGGGCCAGACCTATAAAATCCTTAAAAAATAACGTTCTGAGATTTAGTTTTACATATATAATGAACCACGTACAGAAAGCAACGGCAGACTACTGTACTGCACATCTGCCAAGACATGTATACCAGTCTTCGGACTGAATTAACTGTAAAAAAAAAAATGAATCTGTTGTTTTAATTAGTTTTTTAATTTGTAATATGACATGTAATTATTTATTTCAAACATACATTTGTGTGTTATTTCATCGTGAAGAGTGTGGCTTCAATCAACAATAAGAGGCCGGCCAAAACAGGTTGGCGGGCCAGATCTGGCCCGCGGGCCGTAGTTTGGCCACCGCTGATCTATGATGATGGAAGTAATTTTTGGTAGGACATAGGATAAATTTTTTGGTAGTACGCAGAAATTTCTACCTTCGGGATACATTTCCCAGGCACAGAGACATATGTAGTAGGGAGAATAGGATAGGGTTATGAGAAGATTAAACAGCTGGTTGAGTTATAAATAGACTGGCATGACCTTTGCCGTGAGCTCATAGAAGCTGGCTACAAAATGAGTGGTCAAGGATAAAAAGGGATTGGACAATTGACACTGAATCAACCAATCAGGAAGCGTAAATTGCTTAGGGTCATAAAGGAGATATTGAACTGAATGGTTGCTCGACAGTTCTAAAAAGAATGTGAAGCTGAAAGGATCGAAGTGGCCGGCAGTTGTTCCGCATAGGCCCTACAATGAATTACGACACCCCGAACATGAGACAAGAGACCGAATTTAGACAGAGAACCCGAACTGGACACTTGATGAAGCAGATTAACTTAATTGGGCAATGAAGTATCATGATACAGATGATGTCTGTGGGCCCAGAAAGCAGAATGTGAGAACTTTGAATCCCAAATGGCTGGGAAACTATTTTGAAAGTATCGACCGTATGTGACCTACGCATGATGCACGTGGCAGCTGTAGTCTGCTAGCTGAACATTATTAGTGAGTATAACCCCACATTGACTGTAGCGGTAATATAATCTTTAAGTGAATTATCAAAGGAATGGACATGTAAGAAAAAAAAGGACATAGGAAGTTAGTTTTTGCACGGGAGTTGGAGAAAAGTCAGTGAAGGCAGAACATCAAGACCGACAGGACTTGTCTGGCCGTAACGAGGTTTTTTTAGAGCAGTGTGTGAAGACTGCTTGCCATAGCATTTTTGACCAGGTGAATGTTTGTGAAGTTTAAGTATTGTGAAATAGAAGTTCCATAATCTACAAGTCCGGGAGAAATTTACAAGTAGAACATTCGTATTAAGAATAGAGCAGTTACTAGAAGTGAGCAGAAATCTTGAAGACAAGAGCTTTTGTCTAGTGCAGTGAACTAATGTTCTAACCAGGAGATGTCCAAACTCTTTATCAGTACAGCATGCATTAGAAATTGTTTTTGAGCTTATGAATTTATACACTGGTAACCCTGGAACGTGTGTACGAGTCACCTCTATCAGACAATGTGCATGATGATTTTATGATCTATGAATGTCTACATATTTGTATCAGCCAACCCTGGTAATTAAACTGTTTCAAGAATTTCATCAAGTTGAAAATAAACGTTTCGATTTGTCTATGAAACCAGAGTCTTGCACAAGTGCTATTTAATGAACCAGTATACGTGTAATTATTACTATCAAGAAGTGTGACGTCCATAGATATAGAACAAGTCTGTCCCTATACAACAACAACCATTACCCAGTAGCCTTTATCCTAGAACCTGTGGCCAAGTGAGTACACCACTAGATCACAAGCTTACTACCTAGCCGCTTGAGAAGTTAACATTTCGAGCGGTTATCTTGTCCCACGAAGAGGCCTAACTTCTATAAACAGCAGAAGAGCAAGGAAGACAGAATCATATAGTGCCATCCATCAACCACCAACCCATTGGCACCCCACACTGTCACCAAAGAAATAAACTGCGTATTCAATCAGAAGAAAAACCCAATACCATCTCCATAATACATTGTATAACAGTTATTATTGTTGTTATTCTAAAAGGTATGACAACAACTCATAAAAGCCAGCTCTAAACCTCAGAAATGAGGTTTCTTTGGAAGATGGTTTAAGTAACAACAAGAGACATGGTCTGCAACCAGACGGGACTGAAGACGCAGCAAACAAGATGAATGCAGTCAGCTTGACTGCTTGTGTCAGGGTCAGCAAATCAGAGTTGATCAAGACCCTACTCCACCTCCAAGTGATGGTCCTGGAAACAGGCTGCATCACTGCAGTCTGGCCGAGAGAGTAGGGATCGAAAACTGAAGGCAAACCCTGTCCCAAAAATGCTATGCTGAAATCTGATGTGTCGGGCCGAAAGGCACAAATATCGCAGCTCTGCTGTAAACAGCAATACAAAGTAACCAACGTCCTTTTCAGGACGAACGCAAAAGAAGAAGAAAAGTCTGCAACCAGATGATAGAGCCTACATCATGGTCTCAAAATCCAGCCCCCGCAGACCCAAGTGGAACAGTCCAAACTACAATGGTTTGGCCATGTCTGGAGAAGATTGGCATCCACAACTAATATGGGAAACCGAGAACCAGGGGTCAGACCTCCAAGACTACCCAGAATTTGCTGGAATGACAACATTAGACAATCTGTGAAGAACTGAGAGCACACAACAATTATACAGACATAATAACATAGCAGTTCCCAAGTGTATACATTTGATCACCATTAATCTTGAACGTGTGGTCACCTATAGAGCATGAAGCCACCAGTGGGCACATTACAGGAAACCTGCACAAAACCTTCACATGTTCTGACTACTACTTTCTGTAGACGTTCATTGTACATAATGAGGTTGTCAGCCCTATACAAACCTTATATTAGTCACCTTGTACGACATGCCTGAAGAAGCAGTAGCACTTATATATTTGTCTCATAAGACACCGGAGGGAACTACACAGGACGTAAACCATGTCAGACTGACTGCAAATAATAGACACATAATTATAATCTTGTAATCATTTATTTAGTTTTTTTTTTAAAATACCATGGGCAGTCATAAAGACATCTTTATTTACGAGCAAGTAACCAGTTCAAATATGACAGGAAAGAATCACCTTATGCTTCGTCTGCTGCATTTACTGATAACGGCATTATATCTCCAGTGATCACTTTATTACTTTCCATAACATTTTACCTTTGGTGGATCTGTGCAGTTAAACTTACTGGGTACGAAGTCGTGAAGCAACCTAACGAAAAGGGACAATACCACCAAAAAAAAAAATGAAATGAAATCGGAATAATTAACAGCTCTTTTTATCGCAACATTTTGGCAAATGTAGGAATATCGTTTATGGCATGGCTGTTGTATGGCTGGTCCAGAAACAATCCGTAGATTGTTATAATATATTTGTAATTGTAATACTACTCGGAAGCACCCATTTATACATGTTCGTCATTTCTTGAATGTCGTTTTTATTGTTCTCAACATGTCAGAGCCATGACAAGAACATCTGAACACTTTTCAAACAATGAACTTAGTTAATGACGGGAGTGTCATGGATTGCCTCCCCTGCTTTGCAGTAGTGGTCCAACAATGGCCAAAACTCAAGAGTATCTAAATGGGTCGTCAAAGGTGTTTACCTTCGCACAAGATTACTCTTGGCAGAGATGTAGTTAGAAGTGTTATGGCGCTTCTATCTGAAGGAAGTATTCACAAGATAATTCAGAAGTCAAGACCCATGTGGCATAATACTGAGCAATGGTTAACTTATATTTGTCCGTCGCCTTTTGTGGAGGATTTAAGCAATGGATTTTAGCCCGTTCAAGGACCCAGCTGAGTTAATTCGACTAATTCCTCTTATAATGGTATAGCCCTGTTTAGAGGTAAATATATGTCTAGGTATAGATATAGCTATATACACAAGGGGATTGACATAAGTCTTGGGCCTGACCATGAAGGACATGTCACAGAGAGCTGAAATGTTGTATAGTGTTTATTCCTTTTCAATATAGCCACCGTCTGAATTGACACACTTCTGCCATCTCTGCTTGACCTTGAAAAGACCTTGGGAGTAGAACACCCTATTTTTCAAACTAAACCAGTCATCACATGCCAGTATAACCTCTTCATCGCTGTCAAAATGATTTCCTCTTAGCTGTTTTTTTAAGATTTGGGAATAGAAAAAAGTCTGATGGAGCCAAATCTGGAGAATATGGTGGGTGTGGAAGAATTTCAATATTCAAATCGTTGGCTGCTAGCTGCAATGGCCGTGCTTTGTGAGAGGGCGTGTTGTCTTGAAGCAAAGGATGATTTTGAGTGCGCATTATCCCTCATTTCCTGGTCACAACCTTTCTTAGTTTTGTGAGAAGATCTGCATAGTACTGTCCATTAACTGTGTTGCCACGAGGCAGATAATCTTTCAAAAGGACAGCTTTGCCGTCCCAAAAAAACAGTCAGCATCACTTTTCCTGCAGATTTCTGCGCTCTCGGCTTGACAGGTGTTGGGGAGCCCGGGGTTTTCTACTGCATGCTGGCAATTTTGGATTCGGGGTCATAATGGTGTACCCAAGTCTCATCTACTGTCACCATGGTTTCTAAAAAATGTAGGTGTTTTTCCCTGAAACATCAGAAATTGTATCACAGCTCTGGCCTCCTTCTTTTCCATTGTTTTGTCAAATCTTTGCAGCAGCAGATCCAGTCAATAGGGTACATTGCACCATGCACCGTAGTGGGAAAACCCATTGAAGAAACAAACGCGTACTTTACACATTCAGTGCAAATATGATGAACTTTAAATGTGCCAAGTTTCATCTTCCTCCTTTGACTCCTTCATGGTCAGGCCCAAGACTTATGTCAATCGTCTTGTATATATATATATATATATATATATATATATATATATATATATATATATATATATATATATATATATATATATATATATATATATATATATATATATATATATATATATATATAATAATAGCCCCTTCAGTCATAACTGACTATGGGAATGTGCCCCTGAGGTGACAGCCCTCAGCTGCTTATTTTCCTGGTGCTCCTTTCGACGTTTTCTCGCCTCCTCTGCTTGTTGTGTGAGCCTCTCTTCGCCCAATCTGTGGTGGCGCCGTAAATAGCATCGCCACTTAGTGCGATCGGCAGCTTCATCCTCCCATGTTGCTGGATCCATGTCCAGTGCCATCATATCTCTCTTGCACACATCTTTGAACCTCAGCTGTGGTCGCCCAACTGTTCTCTTGCCATCTGCTAATTGTCCTTAGAAGATATCTTTTGGGATGCGACCATCTTCCATGCGGCGAACATGGCCAAGCCAGCGAAGTCTGCGCTGTCTAAGCAGTGTATACATACTTTGAAGGCCAGCACGTGACAACACCTCGACATTTGTCACTTTATCTTTCCACGAAATGCTGAGGATGCGGCATAGACACTGTAAATGGAAGGTATTGAGCCTTCTTTCTTGCTTAGCATAGGTCGTCCAGGTCTCGCTGCCATATAGGAGTGTGCTGGTGATGCAGGCATTATATACCGCAGCTTTGATCTTCATTGTGAGTTTGGAGTTTCCCCAAACACGTGCTGTGAGGCGGGCAAAGGTAGCTGCAGCTTTGCCAATGCGGCTGTCGATTTCTGTATCCAGTGAGAGTTTGTCATTGATGGTAGACCCTAGGTATGTGAAGTGGTGCACCACTGCCAATTCATAGTTATCGATAGTGATAACTGGTGCAGCACCCGCATCCTGACTCAGCACATTCGTTTTCTTTAGACTTATTGTGAGGCCAAAGTCCTTGCATGCTTTAATGAAGCGATTCATCAAGTTCTGAAGCTCCTGTTGGCTTTGAGTGACGACTGCAGCATCATCAGCGAACAACAAGTCTCATAGAGACCCTTCTGATTTTTGTTTTTGCCTTCAGCCTTGAAAGATTAAACAGACGGCCATCTGACCTAGTGTGAAGGCATATTCCTTCAGTTGCATCTCTGAATGCATGTTTCAAGAGTAAGGCAAAGAAGATCCCGAAGAGGGTCAGAGCCAGAACACAGCCTTGTTTAACGCCACTTCGTATGTCAAAGGGCTGTGACGTGCTTCCAGCATATTGGACTGTTCCCTTCATGTCGTCATGGAATGACTTTATCATTTCCAGCATTTTAGAAGGGCAGCCTATTTTCAGGAGGATTTTGAAGAGTCCATCCCTACTAACCAGGTCAAATGCTTTTGTGAGGTCTATAAAGGCGATATATAAAGGCCTTTTCTGCTCTCTTGATTTTTCCTGAAGCTGGCGGACAGAGAAGATCATGTCTGTTGTTGATCTACCAGCTCGGAATCCACACTTTGACTCTGGATATATGCGCTCAGCTAACTTGTGTAGTCGCATTAAGATGACTTTGGCAAAAACCTTACCAACAATACTAAGAAGAGAGATGCCTCTGTAGTTATTGCAATCACTTCTGTCTCCTTTATTTTTGTACAGTGTTACAATCTTGGCATCTCGCATGTCTTGAGGAATAGTTGTCTCTTCCCAGCACTGGCACAGCATCCTATGCAGGGGATGTAATAGTGTGCTCTTACAGCATTTGATTAAATCAGGAGGAATCCCATCACTGCCTGGTGCTTTGCCAGAGGCCAAGCTATCAATGGCCTTGCTGAGTTCCTCTAATGTTGGTTCAGCATCCAGCTTCTCCATAGTTGGAAGACATTTGACAGCATCAAGGGCTGCAGGCGTAACGGTATTTTCTCTAGCATAAAGCTCAGAGTAGTGCTCGACCCACCTCTCCGTCTGCTTACCCTTATCGGTTAGCTTCTCTCCGCTGATAGTTTTTAGCGGTGCCGTCTTACTTTTTTGGGGGCCAAGTGCTGTCTTTATACCGTCATACATTTGTTTAATGTTGCCTGTATGCGCTACGATCTGGATGCTCTCACTGAGCTGGAGCCAATAGTCATTTGCACAGCGTCGAGCAGTTTGTTGAACTTTGCTTCTCATAGCCTTCAGGATCTGTAGGGTTCTAGCACTCGGTGAACGTTTGTATTCATTCATAGCACTGCGTTTAGCTTCAATGACAGGTGCCATCACATCTGATGAAGCATCAAACCAGTCATTTGACTTTGCCGTTTTCTTACCAAAGGTGGCAAGTGCAGTACTTTGAATGGTGTTCCGTAGATGCTCCCAGTTCTCTGTAATAGTATCACCATGCTGAGGGCTGCTGAGCACTTTCTTGAAGGTCGCAGTAAATTGAGCGATCATGACAGGGTCTGACTTCTTGCTGGTATCAATGCGTGGTTTCCCTTAATGTCTGACACGATAGAGTTTTCTTGGTAGTGCTCTGATTTTGCAGCAAACCAAGGAGTGATCTGTATCACAGTCTGCACTATGGTACGAGCGCGTGGAGAGCACAGACCTGAGAAGTGGCCTTCTGACGAGAATCAGGTCCAGTTGGTGCCAGTGCTTGGATCGTGGGTGTCTCCATGACACCTTATGCTGGGGTTTTGTCTGAAAGTAGGTGTTGGTCACACAGAGGTCATGGTGGACACAAATCTCTAAGAGCCGTTGTCCATTTTCATTCATCTTGCCAATACCAAACCTGCCCAGACATGAAGGCCATGAAACATTATCGACACCCACTCTAGCGTTAAAGTCACCAAGGAGAACAAGCTGTTCTTGTCTAGATATGCTTTTGATGACTGCTGCTAGATTCTCGTAGAACTCATCTTTAGCTTCTGAGGCAGAGTAGGAGCATACACACTGACAAGGGTGATGGGACCTGTGCTAGTTTGCAGGCGGAGCTTTAACAGGCATTCTGGTCCATTCTTGCCTGGTTCAACCATTTTAGTTAGCGATTTTTTTACCGCAAAACCTACTCCGTGTTCTCTAGTTTTATTAAGATCTTTCCCTTGCCAATAAAATGTGTAGTCCTTCTCGCTCACCGTTCCAGAGTCCGCCAGGCGCGTTTCCTGAGGTGCAGCTATATCCACCTGAAGTCTTTTAAGCTCATCATTAATTATGGCTGTCTTCCTTACATCATTTACGTCCTGTAGGTTTTCGGATAGTCCAGTCAACATAGTCCAGACGTTCCAGCATCCCAATCTGAGAGTTTGCTTATTTCTATTATTCTGATAATTGCTTGGTGCAAAATTTTCTGTCCACAGTTCGAGTTTGACCCTAATCCCCATGCACCCAATGGGGAAAGCAGACAGTGGCGGGACAACACCTTATTGACTGGGGGCTGCCCAGCTTGAAGCGAGCGGTAGCTGTCCAGTGAGATCCTAGAACCTCTCCCACTGTCGGAAGTAGCCCCTGGCGCCATGCCCTACGCCAATTGGGCAAAATTGCTTATAACCGGTAACTGCTACTTCCCGTGTTTTGCTGACACCTATAGGGTGAAGCTGTAGTGTCCTCTCCAGGGCGCGAGCTTGGGCACAGTTATATGGAGATCAAGCTGTTGCCCATGCAGCATGTTCCCCCTCTCCACATAGCTGGTAGATCCAAAGGAACGGCAGTAGCTGATACAGTTTGGTACCAGCCACGTCGCAGGAGTTGCCAGAATAATGTCGAATCGACATTAGACTACCTTAGGGACTCCGACTCCGGATTTATCCTCAGGGTTTACTCCCGAAGCCAGTTCCATAAATGGATATTCCCGCAAGGCAGCGGTGGTTTGAATTCAGAGTTTCTTCTCTTAGATAAGCTACCAACCAAGGATCACGAGCCCTATCTGCCTGAAGCTGCTGGTTTTAAGGTGCCAGTCGCTCGCCTTTGCCCCTTCTCCCGTCAGTGAAAACAGTTCCGCCGGGCTCAAATTGAGGCACACGTGAAGGCTGGGAGCTGGACTTGGTTGTCAGAGGCTGCTTGAGGCGCGTGCCATAGAAGCATTTATCTGCAGTGAGATATATATATATATATATATATATATATATATATATATATATATATATATATATATATATATATATATATATATATATATATATCATCATTTGTCTCCATTACAGCTGCTCTGAACGCATCACGATTCTGGGCAAGTCGACCTGCATCAGCCAAAGACAAGTTCAGACTCTCTGTGATGTCCTGGGTCCACCGTCGTCTAGGTCGACCCTTTCCCCTTTTTCCAGGGACCATGCCTTCCATCACTGTTTTTTCCAGACTATTATGTCTTTTTATATGACCGAAAAATTTCAGCTTCCTTATTGCGATGGTATTTAAAAGCCAATGTTCCTGTATGTTTAGTGAGGGCAGTACTTCTCTGTTGGTCTTTTTTTCTGTCCAGGGTATTCTCAACATCCTTCTGTAGCATTTCATTTTGAATGATGTAATCTTTTTTGCAACTTTTATTGAGTGTCCAAGTCTCGCAGCCGTATGTTGCTACTGGGAATATACATGCTCTGATCAGTTGTAACTTATATATATATATATATATATATATATATATATATATATATATATATATATATATATATATATATATATATATATATATATATATATATATATATATATATATATATATATATATATATATATATATATATATATATATATATATATATATATATATATACTGAAGCACATTAAAAACACACCACCTGTATAATCCAGGAACAGAGTGTGAAATGTAAATATAAGTGTTTACAAGTTTACATATTTAGAATCTTTATTCATTTTCCTATGAATCCATGCTGGTCATTAATTTGTACATTTGATTGTTATGAAATTCATTGCATTTTGTGCAGGCAAGGGAGAAAACCAAAAATGCAACCAATAAAAAAATTCATTCACACTCCTGAGTATCTGGTATGTCCACCGTGTGCTTGCAAACAAGCTTGGCAGCGGCTCCGCATGGAACGCACAAGTCTCTGAAGGAAATTCTGAGGAATCAAGTCCCATTCACGTGTAAGGGCAGCTTCGAGTTGTTGCAGATTAGCTGGAGAACCTTGCCTGTACACTCTGCGTCCAAGCTCGTCCCACAGATGTTCTATAGGAGACATGTCTGGTGATAGGGCAGGCCAATCAATCGTCACAATGTTCTGCTGCTGTAGATATTGCTGCGTAATGCATGAGGTGTGCGCACGTGTGTTGTCCTGCTGGAGAAGCTGCAAGTCTGGATAATTTGTGAACGCAGGAGCAACCAATGCATCCAGAACCTCATCTCGATATGTCACAGCATTAACATTTCCACGTAAGACGTGAAGAGGCAAGCGATGGTGAAAACTGAATCTTCCCCAAATGTGAATACTGCCACCTCCAAATCGGTTGTGCTGACGAACACAGCAATCTGCAAAGCGCTCTCCACACTGTCGCCAAATCCGCATACGTCCATCAGCAAAGGATATGTTGAATCTGCTCTCGTCTGTGAATACGATAGCATTCTACTGCAGTCTAGTCCATCTGACATGTTGCTCTGCCCATTGTAGGCGCTGCTGACGATGTCTGTGAGTCAAGTTTGACCCAACATAAGGTCGTCTTGCAGTAAGGCCTGTATCTCTGAGTCGTCGTATGACTGTCGTTCGAGAGAATTGCCCATGTCTACCCACTATTGCTCTTGCTGTTTGACTTGCTGGGAGAGAACGGTTCCTTAGGTGACTCAGCACAATATGACGATCTTGTGCAGGGGTAGTAACTTGTTGTTGGCCACTCCGAAGTCTATCCCGGGCACTGCCAGTGGTTCCGTAATAATCATTGAGACGTACAATAGTGCTGTGGTGGCAATTCATCCTTCTGGCAATGGCCCACGAGCTCATTCCGGTCTCCAACATACCAATGGCTCGTTTCCGGTCGTTTTCAGATAGTCATGGCATTTCAAGCACATGTACTGGGTGTTTTGTCTCAACGGCCTTTTTATACCGAGTATACTGCCACAACGCATACACATTTTCAGGGTCATAGCTGTTGGGAATCATGTTGCATGTGTAACTTTCATTGTTTTCATGTAGTCTGTACACAAACCCATGGGTTGAATCATGCACTTTCCATTCCAGCAGCCATTCGCTCTCTACCTCATGACAAACACAGGGAAAATCCATTCCCACACTTTTTTTTTCCAGCTTCTCGGCATCAGTATATATAATAGTAGTGCGTTTTTAATGTGCTTCAGTATATATATGTATATATATATATATATATATATATATATATATATATATATATATATATATATATATATATATATATATATATATATATATATATATATATATATATATATATATATATATATATATATATAATATTTTGGCTCATACGTTTGCTTTCATACATATAAAAAAACTGAAGCGACTATGATTGTTTAGTTTTAAAACAACATGTAACAATTGTAATAATGAATTAGTCTTTAACAGTTAAAATAAATATGGAAAGATTGGTGAAATTTTGCTGTAAATACAAGTTTTCGTCACTGAAATGCAGGTGAGGATTTATCACAAAGTCCTTTGCTTTTGCCTATTTTACAAGACAACTTAACTCTAGGTGAGTCCTGTCGTAATGGTTTTCGTCACTTCTTGATGATTAGTGTACATCTCTCACATGAGTGGCATAGTAACTTCAGAACTTCAAACTGTCTTGTAGCTTGTAACCACAAGTAGTCTTGTACCACAAACTTTTGGAAAAATAGACTAACAAATGCTTCTGCTAAGTACACTGAGTTGGAAGCTTAACAGGTGCATCCTCTTGCTGTCCACCCACCAGTGTTAATCTCTCAGAAGAATTAAATTTTTGAGTATACAAAGTGTAACTCAGGAAAGATGAATAAAATTCACCAATATTCCTCTAGGTATTAATTGGGAAAATGTGTCTGGACAGCGCGAATAACGATTGGTGCCTGAACTAACATTAACAAGTTACATATATCTCACGAAATGATATGCTACACTTGAGGCATGTGTGATGTAATCCTCACTCATCACTGCTTCAGTCGGAGTCTGGAGTCGCCTCTGCTGTCAGGTTTTCCGCACGACTAGCCAAAAAAAAAAAAACACCAGTGCTTGCTGAAGTAGTTCATGAATATATTATTTTTATATTTGAGGTTTACAGCCTAATATATAACCACTTAGCAAGAAAACATGTTAATTCACATTTGTAAAATAAATGGTCACAACTTACCCCAGATTTTTTAGTTATACACAATCTCCTCGCACAGGTTTTGGATGGACACGAGCTATTTTGGTGCTTATGCTCTCGAATCAATTTCGTCTGAAAAATTCCTCTTATGACGGTGTTCTATAATCACTTGGTCCGGGAAACTAGTAATTCCTCTTTGACGGTGTGATAAACGAGCGCAAAGTCTTATCGCCATATCTTTTCCTTCTTCTTTTCTTTGATCCTTAGCCGCCGACCGTCAAAGCAGTCAGTGGCCAACATGCCTGGTGACATCTTGTAGGGCAACAACAAATTGATTCCACTTTGCTCGGTCGGTGGCCATCCTTCGTACAGTGCCCCAACTCTGGTTCATACTTTGCATCTCAGCCTCCACAGTCTTTTCCTACATCTTTCTTATTTTATTTTCTCCCACGTTTGTGCTCTGTCAAGCCCACATTTGCTATTTCATCGTTTCTGATTACTCGACCTGTATCTAGAGAACCACATTTGTTCTTTCATCGGTGGTAAAATAAATTCTTTTGTTTGAGTCCTCATACCTGGCATCATCTTTTGAAGTCCACATTGCCTCGTGATAAATCTGATGAAACACATCTGGTTTCATCAAAATCAGACATATGGGCATGGTACAATTTATGTGGACTATTGTTTACTTTGAAGCGAGCGCGGCTGACAGAAAAGCTTAGTCTCTTTATTGCTCAGCCGCTGTCCATACAAGCGACGGGTCACCACATTGGGACAATGGTGTGAGGAGACACCCAGCTTGGCCAGGTGAAGAAGTCTTCTCATGCTGTTTAAACCAACCGCCACGTAATACAACAGGCGATGCCACAAAGGGACTTGTTAGCATGCTGGCGACAATGGACCGAGGTAACAAAGACTGCCGCCAACACACGGACCGATAGACAAACAGAGTGATATGACAGTTGGAAGGCGAGAGACACTTTTGCTTTGGCCAGCCAATTATCTCAACACCTGTTTGTCAGGCAAGTGTGGCAATGAAAGTTGGTCGCGAATTGCCCCACCTACTTTTGGACTGACAGGGGACAAGAGAGATCCTGGGAATGAGTGACCAGAAGATCTCTTAGCTATTGGTTGTATGGGTGGAGTTGTACATCACCGGTCCAAAGGACCCACATTTGACTTTTAGAGAAATAATATACTGCGCAGCTCGCTAGAGAGATGAGTTCCCTAACACATAGCCTGCAATTAATTCATAGTGGATAAATATTTCATAATTGTGTGTATAGTGTTCTTAAAGGATTTTGAGAAAGGAAAAGAAGGTTAGTAGATCTTATGCAAATTATTAATACTTTTTTATTATTCTTTATTCATCTTAACATCACTTCTAAATGTGCGAAAGATAGTTTTTTGATTAATTCTTCTCATAAATGATTAATAAAATCAGATTTTCCTCTAAGATGATAGGAAGTAATTAATAGTTCATACTTCACCTTCATCTAGCTTGTTGAATTATCATCATAGTCTTCCATACGCACACTCTCTCTTACACAATATATTTAACATCAATAGAATCGAACTCGTAGAGATTAATAGTGAGAAGTAGAATAAATGAAAGTCAACCAGTATATATTAAGTGTGAAAACTTGCGAAAACTTTTGTGTGTCTTAGTCCATCAGAAGTCAGAGTCTACACGCTAGACCTATGTGTCTGACGTCTAACCAGAAAATACGGACATTTGGCTAGTAGAATTCACCATAGGACATTCTTCGTTCCTCACTTTAAAAAAAAGGAATATTTCTCACCCACACTCAAGAAGGTGGACGCAGCATTTTTCGTCACGTGCGCACAAGTTCAATACATAGTTTTAACAAGTTCAAATCACTCGAAAGCTTATTACAAGAGTCTAGCTAAAACTCAGATCAAGTTCAGCTCCACCGGAAGCGTACTCTCTGTAGTCAAGCTAAAGAGCTCAAAAGTTGAATCTCATATTTCTACCAAGTGAAACACACTCTTAAGCGCATTCAATGAAGCAGACTCTGCCATCAATGGTACCTATACCTTGTAGCGGTATGGCAGCTTGTGTACCCTGACAATCCCCAAAGCTATGCCAGTGGGAGATTTACTCCTGGTAGGTTCAACCAAGCTGGACTGGTCTGCGTGGGTAGGGGTCAGACATAAGTTGGTACTCTGGTCCTCCAGGTTGGGGATTTTAGCACAGGGCCGACACCCCTATTTATGTAAAAAAATCGCACGTTACGGAAACAACAATAAATGGAAAAACTTTGCTGCGGGACGGACATCCGGAGTCTCAGGCTCGTATGACTGACAGTGGTAAAAGCCGAAAGGAAGCCACTGGCATGAAAACGGATGCCCCGACCGCAAAACACGAAACCAGAATTGGTTTTTGGATCGTCAGAACTATGAATGAGGCAGGAAAGCTGAGACAAATCACAGCAGAGATGAGGAACTACAAGATACACATCCTGGGAATAAGTGAGAGCAGATGGATGGGGAGAATAAAAACAGCTACAGGGGAAACAGTACTTTATTCTGGCAGAGAGAATGGTCAGCACAACGAAGGTGTAGCCATTATCCCGAAGAAAGGAATGGAAAGGTCTTTACTGGAATGGAAACCCATCAACAACAGACTGATAAGAGCAAGACTAAGAGGGAGGTTCACCAACACCACAATTATACAATGCTATGCACCAACAAATGACAGCGTTGAAGAGATCAAGGACGAGTTCTATCAACAGGTACAAAAAGAAATGGAAACTACACCCATGTACGATCTCATTATAGTACTGGGAGACCTAAATGCGAAAGTGGGAGCACACAATAATTATAACGAAAGAGTAATGGGGAAATGCGGCAGTGGAACAGCAAATGAGAATGGGGACAAATTAATAAGCTTCTGCAGTATTAACAACCTGGTCATTGGAGGAACACTTTTTCCACACAAGGAAGTGCACAAGTTAACATGGGAATCACCAAATGAACGAGACAGAAACCAGATAGATCACATAATGATCAATGGCAGATGGAGACATGCACTACAAGACGTGAAAGTAAGAAGAGGCGCAGATGTGGGAAGTGATCATCACCTAGTAGTAGCAAGACTGAAAGTGAAACTCAGAGCTGCTGGACCAGTTGCAGTCAAACAGAAAAGATACAACATCACGGAACTGAAGGATCCCCTCACCAGAAAAGTTTTCGTGGTCGACGTAAAGAGAAGATATGAGATTATCAAAAGCCAGGAAAGAACAGAGACCGATGATGTTGACCAGAGATTCAACACCATCTCAACAATATACAAGGAAAACAGCAAGTCATGCTTGGGATTCCAGGAAAGAAAGAGCCAAGACTGGATAACATCAGATACGCTAAACACCATAGCGAAGAGAAAGGAAATGAAAAGAAAGAAAACAGAAGCTAAGTCTCCCAGATTAAAGGCAATATATAGTGAACAGTACAGTCAGCTGGACAAGGAAGTTAAACGTCAAACCCGTGCTAACAAAAGGAAATTTCTGGATGACCTTGCAAGACAGGCAGAAGAGGCAGCACTGAGAAATGAACAAAGCACAGTATACAAAATAACTAAAATCATAAGTGGAAAACGAGGTGCAAACAATATTACATTAGTAAGAGATAAGCAAGGAAATCTCATCACAACAGTACAAGGACAGGAAACAAGATGGGCAGAGCATTTCACAGAAACTCTGAATAAGGAACCACAAGAGACACAATTGAATGTTCCTGAGGCTGAAAATGATCTAGATGTTAATTCAGACATCCGACGAAAAGAAGAAATCATCACAGCAATCAAAGGGTTAAAGAATGGAAAAGCTCCTGGTCATGATAACTTAAATGCAGAGCTATTTAAGACAGACCCAGAGCTAGCAGCAGAACTATTAGAACCACTATTTGCACTAGTCTGGAAAACAGGGACAACACCAACAGAGTGGAGAACAGGAATAATTGTCAAATTGCCCAAGAAGGGAGATCTTGCAGACTGCAATAATTGGAGAGGAATAACTCTTCTCTCAGTTCCCAGCAAAATACTAGGCAGGATAATTATACAGAGAATCTCAAAAGCAGTAGACCACAAACTGAGGAAAGAACAAGCAGGATTTAGAAAGAACAGAAGATGCGTAGATCATATATTTACCCTCAGGAACATTATAGAGCAGTGCTCAGAATGGCAAAGACAGTTGTACATTAATTTCGTTGATTTTGCCCTTATCAACCACTCTATTTTTAACAGTCATAGACTGGGTGATGCGCCAGACAACAGAGGGCAATCCAAGAGGAATAAGATGGACTACATTTTCTACATTGGAAGATCTGGAATATGCAGATGACATTGCACTGCTAGCACATTCACATCAACACATCCAGGAAAAAACGGATAGACTTAATAAGTATAGCCAGCAGGTGAGCTTGAACATCAACCTAAAGAAGACAGAGGTCATGACGCTCAATGTGAGCAACCCTGAGCCCATATCAGTAAGGTATCAGCAACTAGAACAGACAGATGCCTTCACATACCTAGGATGCATAGTAACACCAGACGGCGGAGCAAGCAAAGACATCAACAACAGAATGAACAAAGCAAGAACAGCCTTTTTTAGTCTAAACAACATCTGGAAGTCCTCTCAGTACAGCACAAGCACAAAATTAGGATTATATCAGAGCTGTGTGCTTTCTGTGCTTCTCTATGGCGCGGCGAGCTGGAGAGTTACAGAGAAGGAAATGTCGAAATTGTCCTGTTTTCACACAACATGCCTAAGAAAAATTCTCCGAATTTTTTGGCCGAATACCATCACCAACCAAGATCTGCTTACTCGGAGCAAGCAAGAGGACATGCACACCATCATAGCTGGCAGACGCTGGAGCTGGGTTGGCCATGTCCTCAGAGGAGACCCTGATGTCATCACAAGAACAGCTATGCTATGGACCCCTGAAGGAAAACGAAAGAGAGGCCGACCAAAAACAACTTGGCGGAGGACTGTGGAGGCTGAGATGCAAAGAATGAACCAGCGTTGGGGCACAGTACGAAGAATGGCCGCCGACCGAGCAAAGTGGAATCAATTTGTTGTTGCCCTACAAGATGCCACTAGGCGTAATGGCCACTGACTGCTTTGACGGTCGGCGGCTAAGGATCAAAGAAGAAGAATGAAGCAGACTCTAAAGTATATTTTATGGATCACGATTACATACGCAAGATAATGAGTCTACATATCACTAACATTTCGTGAAGATACCCTGTCTGGCCAGTACCCTCCGGAGATTAGACAACTGACATTTTCATACGACAACTATTAACTGTTGATCAATGCTACAGAGATATACTCAAACAGTGAAGATATATATATATATATATATATATATATATATATATATATATATATATATATATATATATATATATATATATATATATATATATATATATATATATATATATATATATATATATATATATGTATATATATATATATATATATATATATATATATATATATATATATATATATATATATATATATATATATATATATATATATATATATATATATATATCGTCAACGTTCTCAGTGCGACACATGTTTTCATCAGAACTACCTTGACTTAGAGATACCCCACTCGACATAACATAACAAACTTGGGACATTCTATGCATACATGCAAATCATCCTATCTGGCAAAAGCATTTAGAGACATATGAACTGTGTAGATTGCTCACCATTTTGGTAACTCGTATCATATCACATCATTTCGCTTTACACAAGCTCATTCGTAATTAACTGTTAATTAATTAACTACAATATTAATATCTCATCTGTGTGTTTTGTGTGCATCGTCTTCTACCATCATCACGTTCTAACCATTACTAACCCTATATATGTAGATATTTAATTAATAAACCCAATAATCGTTTTATCATTATCTAGTTTGTTAATGTATCACTCGTGATGTCAGTGTTAAATATTTACATATATGAAAATGTCTACACTCAGATGAGCTTGGGGGCTTTTATTTGTTACGGGATCTAAGGGCAGAAGCTAAGGTCATGGAGAAACAGAACTATTTCCATAATTAACCAGAAAACAGTGTCCAGTGGAAAGCATTTGCATTCCCTTCTTCTTGTCCTTTTCGCGAATAGGTCTTTATTCTTTCTTAACGAGCCATTTTCTAGAGACCTTCTACCTAATATCTCAGGCTAGACCTGGCAAAAAACTACTGTTGTAGTTGCCCCAATACTCACCACACGATAGGCGAGTGTTCTGCGATACACTTGGTCTGGAAAAGTTTCTCCGATTACGGGTGATCCAATTCCTATTTTTTTTTTCCAGTCTTGATATTTAAAGTTTCCCAAATACTTCGATCTGTCACTTATAAGTATGGAATTCTAGGTCTGATCCTTCTCTTTCTTGCTTTTTGGGAGTTGCTCGTTTGAAGTTGCGAAGCTGTCTGTTCTGTGTCTCTGAGTTCGCTAGATTATATCTCTCATTCTCAGTTCAAATCACAGACTGTTTTCGCTGAATTTTCCAATGGAATTCATTGTTTATTCCAGAATCTCAAATCAAACCAATCAAATCTCTCTAGCACTGGGTTGGGGTGTTTTAATTCAAAATATCCCACCACGTGTTTTAAAATATTACATTTAATATTCCTCGCGTTACCTCTGTCTAATAAGTCGCAATAGTTATGATGGCATCTTCATTCAAACAAATCTGTGACTCATCCCTCGATAATACCTTCCGCCCGGGAGGGTTATCTGTAATCTTGATACAGACAGGGGCCTGCGGAAGTAAATTACGTATTTATCACCTGTGTTTTCGTGTGTCGGCCAGACAAGGTCGCCAACAATGTGGCTGTAAGTCTATCGTGCACTTCCGTCTTGTGCAAACACATGGATGGTCGATATCCACCTGGAGTCAAATTTTGGGCCGTCACGTTCAAAGGGGTCAGCCGGCTTATGTGATAACATATAATCGGCTGGCCGGTCTATTTACATGACGCAATGTGAACCCAGTCTGGGACGGTAAAATGGATAACGACCTAGATTCAGCATAGAGAGTAAAATAATGAATAAAAGGGCACATATTATGCCAAATAAAAGGACGATGAAAGAGAGAAATGAAGAGATACTGCTGGAGTGAATGAGAATTATAAAAAAGCACTACTGATTTCGTCAATGCTTATCATATATTTTATCCATAAATGTCTTATATTCCAGAATACAGGAGGCGGATTTCATTATTCGGTATCATCATGTGACGTATTCTTTCCAGAACGTTGTCTCCATTACAGCTGCTCTGAACGCATCACGATTCTGGGCAAGTCGACCTGCATCAGCCAAAGACAATTTCAGACTCTCTGTGATGTCTTGGGTCCACCGTCGTCTAGGTCGACCCCTTCCCCTTTTTCCAGGGACCATGCCTTCCATCACTGTTTTTTCCAGACTATTATGCCTTTTTATATGACCGAAAAATTTCAGCTTCCTTATTGCGATGGTATTTAGGAGCCAATGTTCCTGTACGTTTAGTGAGTGCAGTACTTCTCTGTTGGTCTTTTTTTCTGTCCAGGGTATTCTCAACATCCTTCTGTTTATTCGGTATATTACACGGAAAGTTAACATTTTCTATTTGTTTCATTGTTTATTTTGATGATAATTGTAAATTACATATTTTAAAATGTATTTGTCAATTGGGTGTATGTGTCTGTGCACGCGCGTGCGATAGTGTGTGTGTGGAAAAAAAGGGGGGAGGGGGAGTTTCAACATTTCTCTCAAGAGAGACAATCTTGTTGGAAAGAATGCACCTAGATTATTTGCAGTTATCGCCCATTTCCGTGCTGATACAATACAAACACAAAAATGATTATTAATTTTATTATTTCAACGACTGATTATTGTATTGTCATGGGTTATACACAACTATGCCAAGTTTCAGAGCTATTGCTCATCTGGAAGTGATTGAAAAATCGATTGCAAGATTTCAAGGTGACAAGAGAGTGACATACAAGGCACGTTAAAGAAAAGCGTGTGAAAAATGTGTTCGAGGTAGTGTGGCTATTAGCCAATCGCTGAGCCAAATTCTTATACGACTGTTAATAAACGTTGTCAGGCTTTTATTACGAAAAATACAATTTCGTTGATCGAGAGGTCAGAATTAAAGCGTGCAAAAGAGAACGAAATGACGGACAAGGATGGAAAAGGTCTCATTTTAACGGGGATAAACCCCTTTCTGTACAGTTACAAGAAAAATTCGAAAGATGGAATAGTTTGAAGAATTTTGTAAGAAAAGAGGACAGTACATTGAGAAATCCCGTGGTTTTCCTAATTGAAATTTAATATAAAATCTTTCACACTAATATAGGAAAACAACATATGGATGAGAAGTTAAACATACTGAGAATTGAATGATATAACTAAAAAGGCTTAAACTAGAAAAGATGCGATATACAAAGCAAAAGTTTGGAATCCATTAAGCACAAAACCCTTCTGAGTCTAACCAGTTTGGAGAAAGTTAGCACGAGTTGCGAGACTTGGTTCTCATACGCCCGCGAGCTCCCAATAAAAGGCAGCCGCGGAGAATTCAAAATCACTTGTACTGCGAGGGACAGAAAGGACGCAGGCTTGAAAGACATTTGTCAAGGCTACTACTTTATCATTTGCAGCCGGGCAGTATCAATACTCCATAAAAGACAGTCTTTACTGATCTTAAATTGATCCTTAGAGGGTATGTAAAATTACTACGTATATTAATACGGTACATTGATTACGATTTTTTTTCAAATTTTAATTAGTTGATATGTTATGAAAGTATCATGCACATTATTGGTTAATTTGTATTACTGTTGAAGATAAAACCCAAAATTATAACCATACAGAGTTTGGGACTTCTCAGGAGTAGCCTGTCCTTCTTAGGGCAATTACAGTCCTGTTCTGGACTAACTACTTTTTTTTTTTTTTTGTTGGTGGGGAGGAGGGGTGCAAATACAGTCCTTATCACGGCTAATAAGGTTTAAACACCCTGCCATAAAGTACTAACACTTTTTAGAGCTGACTGACCAGGCAGAGTGTTATGGTAAATAACACAGCATATCATATGTATTATATTCTATTATTTTAGAAAATGTTCCACATTAGACAAATGACTTTTCATTGATCCATTGTATCATGCATTTCCACGCAAACATCTGAAAACAATGTCATCTCACATACTCTAGGACTGTGGTTTTATTATCAATGATAGCCACATCTTAAATTATCTACAGGTTCGTACTTGTCATCCAAAAACTAGAGGTCCTTGATATATGTAGTCGCCCCCAGCAGTGCCTGGATTGGTGGACGCTTGACTTATCTGGAGCTGTACATCTCAGAAGACCATTCGGCTGTTATTAACTCTTAGTATACGTGCTCAAAAACCGCGTTTTTACGAGCTGATTTCAGAGAGTACATTTTTAGACATGACTGCCTTTACTGATTTTGCATTAAGTAACTTATTTATAATGATAACAAAAAGTGTTATACATTAAAATGTAGGAAAATGAAACATCTGTGACACGCACTTAACTTAATTGTTAAGTGGTGTTAAACATGCATGCAACATGTACAGTAATGAGTGCAGAAAAATTTTAAAATTGAAAAAATTGAGAAACAAATTGTACTTATCAATATGTATAATTAATTCTGGTAAACTTCTACCCCTAAGCCTACTTTCATTTTAAAGTACATCCATTTTCACATAATGTAGGAAAGTTGGAGCTGTTTCTGAGCACAGATAAAGTTTTTATCACAATTTGAATTTTTTTGGTATATTTAGATAAAGCGCACAAATATTTTAACCTTTATTTACGGACATGACTACCGTTACTGATTTTGCATTAAATAATTTATTTATAATGATAACATAAAGTGTTACATATCTAAATATAGAGAAATGAAACCCCTTTGACATGCACCTAACTGAATAATTCAATGGCTTTAAAAATGCATGCAACAAATGCAGTAATGAATGCAGAAAAATTTTTAAATATAAAACATTTGGAAAAAAATTGTACTTACCCAAAAAATAATCCAATTTGGAAGCCTGGAACTCCTAGAACCACTTTCATCCAATTATATGGAACACAGACAAGTTTCAGTTGTTTTGAATAATAAATAAAAATGTTTCCTTTTGAAATGTTCAGGACATTATTGAAAAATCATGAAAAAAAATTTTCCACCACTTTCTTGTTCTTCTGCTAAATGTGCCATATGTTACAATGCTTTGGTCCACTCTGTCACATCCATTCATGCGTTGATTGTAATCATCAATCATCAGTGGTTTATTTTTTGTTTCACCAAAGCGATTGGTGATGTCCTTGCTTTCCACTGTTGCGCAGCTTGAAACAAGAATGCATGTTTTTTTTTGCTTTTTTGTCCCTAAACATTACACATTGTCGTAGATTTTCGATAGTGGAATTAAGACTTGGGTTGGTCCCTTCTGAATAGATTTGAATAAGTGATAGTCACAGTGAGAAGTAGTAATAGCAATAGAGTTCCCCCGAGTGAGATGGTAGAAATGTGATAGAGGCTGTCTCTGAGATCGAGAAATCTTCTCTCTCTCTCACCTATCTTCTACGACAGCTTTCGAGGAGTCAGACAGTCTAAACACACACACACATATATATATATATATATATATATATATATATATATATATATATATATATATATATATATATATATATATATATATATATATTAATATCTCTAACCACTCACGTGCACGCACCTACAAGACGACAGTTATACGTACAGACGTAGGGAAACTATAGCAAATGATTATATAAATATTCTAGAACGAGCTGACCAACACGCTGATTAATTTCAAGAGAAATTTTAATTATCATCTAAAATTTCTTCACAACACATAGAAATTACATCAAAAACATATACAAATAGTCATAAAAAAATTAAGGAATTGCTACAAGAAATGATAGACCCGTTGGTGTGATCCTACCCTCGATGTATAGCTCACAGTCCCGTTAGAAGAAAGTGATAGCCCAAAGAGTCACAGATACATATGATTTAGTCTAAAATTCTTCCCCTTTAAGGTATGAACAGACTGGATACTCTGATCTAGTTTAAGGGAATATATATATATATATATATATATATATATATATATATATATATATATATATATATATATATATATATATATATATATATATATATATATATAGCTAGCAATACCTTGCATAAAGAAATGTTATGACAGCAAAAAAAAATGAATGGGGGTCAAAATACCACCATAAAAAAGGATCGCTCAGTCCTGCATTCACTCTATTCATTCAACTGTGATCACGTGCATTTTTTCCATACTAACAGCTTTGGTAGCCACTTCGGGAACAAAAAAACAATATTTTTAGGACTTGCCCATACAGACTCTTCAATGGTAATCTTGGCCAAGAAAACCCCAGGTCCAAAAAGATGGGTTGAATTCACTACTTCCGGGACCATTCTCTTGGGAATACTATTGTTTTGGATGTCTGTTTAAATCACATAAAATTGTTCCGGCACGAGCGTTTATAGCGAGCACAGTGTCAACATCTTAGATTTCAAACGAATGAGGAATGTCAGGTCGGCACCTTCTCTCAGTATAGGAATTTAGTTGGTCACACCACCACTTGTCAACAGTGTCGGGAAAGTTACTGATTGAAATATGTTACTTGCCACAACGGCTGAAAAATTACTAGAGTGTTCTCAGGAAGAATCAAATCATGCTCGATGACCCGTTACTTCTTTAAAATCTTAAAGTTCTTGTAAAAGTTATACATCAAATCTTTAAGGTAAGAATGTTTGTTGTTTTCTTCACAGATTTATCTCTTTACTCAAACGCTGGCAAAGTTTGGGTACCACAGTTTCACTATATAAATGGAAAGAACACATATCAAATAATTATACATACTATAACTGATAATTTAAACTGCAAGCATAGCTTGTCTTATAGTTTAACACTTCCCGTGGAATAAGTGATATATTTAAAAATCAAACATCCTGAATTATGAATACCTATGCATTCCGTCAATACTCAAGATGTAGCAGTCATTTAATAAGTTAGTTTTAAAATATTATCGACGGCGTATTAGCAGTTAAATTAAATCCATTATGGCTACATGATTTTAAGCTAGAAATTATAATTTATTCCGCTTTCCACTGTAACTCGTCGACTAGAGAATATAACAGACTTAATAATTTAACTCTCTGCACAAATCTAACTAGCAAAATGAAATAAGCGATTTAACACTTTAACACTCACAAATTACTAGATAATAATATAAGATTTACCTCAACACAGAACTACTAAGAACTTAAACCACTATGATCATACTAAATGACATCTCTATTAACAGAGATTCTAGAAATCGAACGAAGGCTTGTTCTAGTCTTGACTGCGAAGTTACTGAGTGAAAATGAAATCTAACTCCCTACAGTATATATGAAACACCAGACAAAGATGTACACTATTTCCATAAACTACGCAATAGAATCCCCTTCTCTTTACACCTCCTGTCTTCGCACCTCACGCCAAAATGACCATTCTGAGCGAATGCGTGATGGCGCCCTCTCCACCCTGACACTGAGAATCTACCGAGGAAACTACGTGTCAGATGCAAAATACCAGACAAATGTCTGATACTGCGCCGGGAGATGTCGGGATTCACGCCTCACCTCAGCGCTCACCGAGAAGCTACGTTTTGACAAGTGAGAATGCAGACGATATGTCGGCCCTATGTCTGAGATAGCCAAAAATTCAGTTATTTCGTCAATCTGCAGCAATTGACCGAATGCATTCTCACGCCAAATCGTCTGGTGCGAGGGACTGACACGTTACGTAAAAAGTTACTCGTTTAATCAGCAATGAAATGCGTTTCTAAATGAGAAACGAAACTGGCGAAAATGAGAATGGGAAAAAATATTTTTCGCAAACGAGCGAATGCGAAAAGTACAGGAAAAAAAATAAAGAGTGATAATAAATAGAGGATACGGGTGAAAGAAAAAGAAGAAGATATAGGCAATTTAATGATCATAAAACCTCTGTGACACACATAAAAATCTTTTTTCTTGCTCCATATACCATTTAATCTCCATATGCATTAGCTGTGTAGTTTTCAGCTCTTGTGGGAAGTTTTTTCGATTAACGTTGACAGTCCCAGTGAAATAATGACTCCTGTTATTCAGATATTGAAGCAACGGCACACTTGTGTAATATCGATCAGCATAGATGTGATGACCTTTTCCACGTGGTTGTAGCAAAGTGTCAAAAACTTTTGATGGCTTGCTGGCTATTTACATCAATATCTGCACTGTAAGAAGTATTGGCCTCAAAGTATATCCACAAATTTACTACATACCCAGTGCTACTGTCACAAAGACCGGATGTCTTCACATGATATTTTTGGGTTTAGAGGCATTGAACATTTTGTGAGCCCATCTGCCTTTCCACCCAATTACCATTTCATCCAAAGACAGCTCCTTGTAATGGTAAAATGCTTCCTGGAATCTAGATAACATTTTCTGTAGAAATGGTTCAATCTTTGCTTTACCTTGTGCGTCTACATCACTCACATGAAACATCGTGTAATATAACATCTGAAACCTATCCCGTGTAAACTTCTGTCTGTACCAGGGAGTTTGCATAAAGCCTTCATTAGACCAATAATCACTAATGGCTGGTTTTTTCACAATTCTCATTGCTATTATCACAGCAAAAAACTTGCACAGTTCTGGAGATGTAACTGGATACCAGTTTTGATAGACAGATCTTTTTGTCGCCGTTTCTGAATTTGACTGACAGAGTCGATCAGCATATTCATTTATAGAAACAGTAACCGCATCTATAATCTCATTAGTTAAAAGAGCTTTGAAACAATAAAATGCAGAAGAATCTTACTTACTTACTTAGTCGTTCCCCTTCTACCGCGAGGTGTAGAGGTTTGGAAGAGAGAGTGCCAGACTATCCTATCGGCTGTCTTCCTCCTGGCCTGGTTCCATTCTAGTCCTCGGTCCTTCAAAGATTGTCTAATGTTGTCCTCCCAGCGGACTCTGGGTCGTCCTGGGGGTCTGGATCCTTGGCTCTTTGTTTCCCATGCTTGTCGTGGTAGCCAAACCATCTTAGTTGGGACTGTTCTACTTGGGTCTGCAGGGGGTGGGATTTAAGGCCTTGACGTTTTGACCAGTTTTGATAGACAGATCTTTTTGTTGCCGTTTCTGAATTTGACTGACAGAGTCGATCAGCATATACATTTATAGAAACAGTAAGCTCATCTATAATCTCGTTAGTTAAATGAGTTTTGAGACAATAAAATGCAGAAGAATCATCAGGTATAATATTTGGATTCACACCTGTAATCCTAGCATGAGGAGGTACAAAGCGGAAAGCATTTTGTGTTGAGCCAGCATCAACTTCATTCCACCTAATTTCCTTATTCATTGTACTTGTATTACCATCAGTACTTGTGGGTTCTGCTTCTTTATGGGTTGATCTAGATGTAGGCCTATCTTCTCTTAGTCTTTTCTTCATGGGAGCTTTACCTTTTCCTTGTTGTCTTTTCACTGCCTGGCATTTCTAGTATTAGTACTACTGACAGAACCAGCTAAGGGAAACGCCCCCTTCTCATCTGATTCAGTGTTTTGATTATATATATATCTTCGCTGGGCAAAATATATTCTGAATCTGAACTGTCATCTTCACTCGATAACTGATCATCCTCATGTTCGATCCAAGAAGAAATAAGTCGTGCTGCTTGCACCGCCGATAACCTTTGCTTACAATCGTTTGAAGATGAAGCCATGTTGGTTAGAAAAAATTTGTTTACGATGAACAGCCGAACAAAGGTACTAAAAATCGAACGTAATAACTAATCAAAAAAATACACCACGCTAAAATTGTAAACAGATTGAATTCAGGAAGTGAATTTTAATGTTGGATTGGATAAAACATGGACAATTTTTCATTAACTCTTTGCCGATAGAGACTTCATGTCTAAAGCCACTTCACGGGGCTTGCCGTATATTTGGTACCAAATAGGCGCCACTTCACGGGGCGAGCCGGATACTAAGAGTTAAGTTGAGTTATTTATGTGACTAGCGAGCAAACCTGCTGTGATAACTGTCAAGACATTTTTATATGATGAGAAATGTGCATAGTGAAGGCGACAACGTGATTCAGTGAAAAATTCTAATTATCCATTAGATTTAGAAGATTTCCAGAAGGAAATTTTCATTTTAATGGCTAACTTTAAATTCTACGCCATTTGGTTTCTGTAATTATAAAATTTACCTTACATCTTTCCACCAACACTCGCACACAATCACCACCAGTAAATATATGTAAATAAAGAGGATATACAATTGTAATCAACAGCTTTATTCATTTAAAATTGTTGACTTTGAAGTTTGTTGAATTCTATTTTAAATCACAGGTAGTCATACAGCGAAGGTGGCGCAGTAAGGTCTGATTGTTCTTAGAATACTTTTCACCTTTAGATACTTTCACAGCCATGACTATCTAGTGATACCAGTGTACTTCTCTGTCACTGGGATTTCACACATTCTGGAGAGAAAACTTACTCTGCTCTAGTACTATCACCACACTTATAAAATCTTTCGCCACAATGTTTCGCGCACTCGTACGCAATAAAGAACCAGAATAAATTACTCACGAGTGTCTGAAATATACCTTTATATGTGTGTGACCGTACGCCCCACACTAACAAAAGTTATCACGTTAGTATTAGAAATAAGTCTATAAGACCAAAGTACTTGTGCAAAACTAGCAAGTAATAAAAACACTAGTCAAGATAAGATAACTCTTAGAAGTTAATAGTTAGCTCCCCTTAATTAATAGGCGAATGCAACGGGCTGATCACCCGTTTGCAAGTCACTTTGATTACGGAAACAACAGCAAATGGGCTGATTTGTCGTTGCCCTAAAGACGCCACTAGGCGTGATGGGAAACAACGGCAGAGAAAACCTGTCTGCTGTTGCCCTAAGACGCCACTAGGCGTAATGGCCACTGACTGCTTTGACGGTTGGTGGCTAAGGACGGAAGAAGAAGAAGAAGAATTAATAGGAGAAGAACTAGGCAAACATTGTTGTAACACTTGAGTGATCGTGTGCAAAACAGCTTCGCACGGGCTTGAATACTATTATCAGGACAGGTCAGAGCTAGATTCCTAGCGAGATATATCACCGTCTTGCATATCGGTGAGTTTCCTTTTAGAAGTTGTAAACTATCCCCTTATGCAAGTGAAACTGTTTCTACGACCAAGTCAAGATATATTATGTTAGCGGATTTGTTTTACGACTACTGTTTTCATGTGTGGGAGCCGCGCTAGCGTAGTGGTTACAACACCGCTCTGGCGACCGGGTGATACAGGATCAAACCCGGGAGACGGCATTTGAGGATTTTTCGTCAACCGGGATTTGGACTGGATTAACTCGAGACCTGGCGAGGACATTTGAAGGAGTGTCGTCGACCAGGGACTGGCGGCTCCTGAGCCGACCCAGCTGCAATGGGTACCTCCGAAATCGGCGAGTATTTGCCTGAATGGCGAGGGACACCTGTCTCTGTACAAGAAATAAAGGGATACTCACGTAAAATCAATGTCAGGTTAGACATAAAATAATAACCTGAGATTTCGCCTCGAGTATTAGCGGGCGAACGCAAAAAAAAAAAATAATCATGGTTTGTACCTCCCGATACGTTTTGTGAACATTATGTTAACCTTTAACTTTTAGGTTTGTCGTAAAGTGTAAACCCACTTCTTTGTTAATTCACAGCCAATCAACGTTCAAGGAGTCAACGCAAGGTCGCTGGCCATGGGGGTCACGTAAGGTCGCTGGCAGACTCTGAGACAGAATAAATTACACGAAGTCAAGTTCTCGCAAGATGGCCGCAGACAGAATAAATTAGGCTTAAACCCTTTTTTTTCGGAACTCGGTCACGGAATGTACGTAAAAGCCGAGAACCAATCAAAAAGGCTCGGCAATTAAATGTACCAAAAAGCCGAGAACCAATCACAAGAGTTCCTTACGCACTGGCAGATTCCCTGCATCTACCTATATATGGGGGCGCATTTTATTTTAAAAAACCAACCAGCTTCACGGGAAGACAGCACTATATTAAATCGAGCGTCCTTTTCAGGGCGAACGCAGCCGTCGGATTTCACTAAAATGACTCGTACCAAGCCACAAGCGAAAAACATGAAAGTCTATAGAAGCCCTCAAACACTTGTAAGCAGCATCAAACAAGAACCTGCAAAGAACAAACAGAGTCAACCAGATAGCACGATGACTGCAACTACTAGCGTCGTGGCCGGTCCCTCTCAGAAGCCAGAAGCAAACGGTTCTGACCTAGATGATAAAGACACAGAACGCAAAGAAATATTGAGAGCGTTACAACAGCTGGAGCGGACGACGGAAAGAATAGAGAAAAGAAAACAGGAACTAAGAACCATGTTGACACCACCACACGTACCCGACTCGTCAGCAAAAACGCTGTCTAACACAGAGAAGCTGCACCAAACACCAATGACACCACCACACGATGCCGAGAGGACACCTGCAAACACTACAAAGGAGGTGGAAGAGACAACTCTTCAACACAGACCGGCACAAGGGGTAGACAAAAGAGCAGAACAACAAGACGTCACCTCACAGCCAGCTGCTGATGTGGGGACAATATCATCGGAACTAGACGAATTAGACACAGAAGCTATCGCAGAGACCATAATGGATGCACTATACAGATTGTGTGAAGACGGAGACGAGTTCCTTAGGCTCACTCCAACATTGAAAGAAGCACTATTTGAGGAGGCTCCAGTGTCAGACATCGAGATACGCCGGAATTCAACAGAGAACAGCCAAGTCCCCCGCGGTGATCAAGAGAAGCAGAATCATGAGCAGACAGAAGAGGACAGGGTACCGAGCCCAAAGACAGATACTCAGCCAGTGGTGGCAGATGGGAGATGCCGCCCAGGCGAACAACGAAAAAGCATTCACAAAGAACAGAATCAAGAGCGCAAAATAAAAATTACGCAGTTGTCTGAAGGAGAAGCCACACTCAGGGCACTCCCGGACGATAAAGTAATCAATGTCCTGGAGAAAGTAGTAGGCACAAGAGGCATAATAAGTATCAGAAGGCACCCACAGGGAGTGACACTTGCCCTGAATGATACAGAAATGACTAAATCGCTGATGACTGCTCTGGCATCCGGGCCTAAAGAATTTCAGCTACCACACCGGATCAAAATCCAAGCAGAAATCTACACTGAAACCAAGAGAGTAGTCATCAAAGGGATAGACACTAGCTTGTCAGACACAGAGGCCCTCAGCTACATCCAGGCCGAAAACCCTCGGTACAGGTTCACACACGCAGAAAGGCTTAAGTCCTGGAACAAAGAAGACACCAGACTGATAATAGTGACTCTACAAGGGAAAACAATCCCAGAAAACATCACTATCCAGAATAGACCTCGAAGAACACATGCCTACATCCCGCCAGTGATACAGTGTTCAAAGTGCCAGGGATTTTCTCACACAAGGAACACGTGCAGAAAAGAGACGGTCTGTAGATACTGTGCGGGCAGCCACGAATACAAAGACTGCCCAAAGGCAAAAAAAGACAGCGACTACAAAGCACCAAACAACAATAGAAAATGTACCAACTGCCCCGGAAAGCACGGAGAACGATACCGAGGGTGTCCCTACTACCAACAAACAAGGCAAATAATTACAGTTGCCATTGGAAAGGGGGTATCGTACCAAGAGGCAAAACACACACTGAAGGCAAGTACTTTAGGTAATAGGCGCCAAGACAGCCTAACAGAACAGGTCAGACAGCTCACGACTGAGGTGAGAGATCTAAAACAACAACTGAGAAAGGAGAGAGAAAACCGACAGCCACACAAAAACAGAACATCAACTGCCAGATGTGAAGAAATCCCTGATAGCTCGGAAAGCGCGAAACAACAACAATTCATGAACGACATGAAAATAATACACCAAGACATGAAAAGAATTCAGTAGCAGGTAGAAGAAGATATCAAGAAGCTGATAGAACTGAAACAAGGAAATGAAGAGGTACTGTAGAGAATAGAGACAGAAAGAATGACCATTGAAGAAATAACATCAAACACAAAAGATATTAAAACGAACGACCAATCTGACGAAGAAGTCATCGAGGAAACGCTGGAAAAGCTACTTCCAACAATTATAGAAAAAGCGCTATCTAAGATACAAGAGCAAAGGAAGACACAAACAGAAACAAGGAGGGCAAAAACACACAAAACCACACAAGCCAGATAGTGAGGCAGGATACGAAATACAATAAAGAACATGCCACAGCAACACAAACAGAAAAACAACGAAGAGGACGCCAGCTAGTGGTCCTTTTTAGCACCAGTCCTTTTCAGGACTAACAACCGACCACCATCGAAGAGCATAACACACAATATACCCCAATTATAACCAATTTCCAGGTTGAACAGGGTATAAAAACACAATAGTCGACTAAAATGAAGAAGAAGAAGAAGAATTTTAAAAAACACACACAAACACGCAGGTCAGCTAGACCGACTGAGGGAAGAGAAAGCTGTCAAGATTGATTTATTGCTTACCTGCATGACCGGGCACTCTTGCTTCACTAAAAGTCGAGTCCAAATCTGGCTTGTATTAATCTCAGAGGGTAGTTATACTTACTATAAACTTGTAGGAGAATAGGCATGATGTTTTTATTTTTTCTGTGTCATTTATACTAACTACACTTGTATATATTTAATATATTTTGTTTATTTATATATATATGAATGTATCAGGTATCTTGGGGAATTAGGTATAATGATTGTATTTCCTGATATGATTGATGAAGACGAAAACCAACCTGAAATATAACCAAAACAGTCCTTGTTAGGACTCATATAATTCCAACCTGAAATATAACCAAAACAGTCCTTGTTAGGACTCATATAAATCCAACCTGAATATAACATATGACCATATCATGTATAATGATTGTATTTTGTGGTATAATGTATAATGATTGTGTATGACTGTTGAAGAGGGAAACCACCAGAAAATAGCCTACACCTGTAAATATTTAATATAACTTTAGGATTTTGTTTTACAATGAATGTATCAGGTATACTGATTGTATCTTGGGGAATTAGGTATGATGATTGCATTTGTTGGTGTGAGTGCTGAAGAAGAAAACCAACCTGAATATTACCTACTCGTCCTTGTTAGGTCTCGTATAACTCTAACCCGAATATAACATAACAGATATATTTTACCAGCCAGTATAGCACTTATCAGAGATGGCCTGCTATATTATAGGTGGAAGAAAACAGTTGTATCATACGGTGTACAAATTATTGGATGTATTCATGTACTGAATTATCAGAAAGAATGTTTTGCAAAAACACACCTGTCTTGTCTCGCTACTGCTAAATTATACTGAGCCATGTTGTCATTCATCCTACGTGCAGACACCTGAGACACGATCATCTCATATACACTAGAAATAGGTGGGCTTGATGACAGAAATTAGCCCCTATTTTTCCTTGTTACAGGTTTATTCATGTCATCCAACCTGAGGTCGTATGTTCGAGTCAATCCAGCTGCCTGGAACTTCGCAGGAGCACAGTGATTGTACCGGAGCTATATCCTTAATCCCCTCAGTCTTGGGTGGGATAAAGGAACGATCATCAGCGGGTGTTGTGTGCAACAAATTAGGAAGGACAGAACTGTTCTAAGAGATGAGTACACTTTAGTACCATTTCCGTCGGCAATTGTGAGCAATTAACTGTCAAGGAAGAAAAAGTGATTTTGCGTAGTGAGAGACAAGATTAACAGCACAGCTGATACATTTACTATAATTGATAAACAGCACAGCTGATATAATTTTTTGTTCTTATAATTGGAAGACGTGTAATATATATATATATATATATATATATATATATATATATATATATATATATATATATATATATATATATATATATATATATATATATATATATATCATATGTAAACGTACAAATCCATTGCATTCCATCTTCCAACATCCACCTCTCAGCACAAGAGTAGATAGTTTATATATTAAATAAATAAGGAAATTGTATTTTAACGACTTGTCAAGTTTATAATTGTTAAGTGAAATCTGTTTCCTTGTTTTAATATCACAGTTAGTTACTCAGCGGGGTGGAATTTTATGACTGTCTCCACTCTAATAATTTTTCGAGATCAGATCATTTACAGCCGTAACTAATTTGTGATACCAGTATTTTTCTCATACACAGGGACTTCACAATTTTCCTGCAGAAATTCTATTTCTGTATTTGTAACTGTCTGTTTCTCTTGTCGAGGTGATCACTGGCCCAAGACAGTATACATGTTGTTAGGTGTGTAGTGCGAGCGTATGATGAACTGGGTGTGGGTGCGAATGAAGGCGCGAATGTGTTTAGGCTCGTATAGATGTAGACCCTGCAACCCATACCCTCACATGCAGTAATCAAGGATGCTTGGACACTGCAGGCATGTTTCAAAACATTTAATGACGAGAACACACATAGTATCAACAGGAACAGTCAGTGTAACAAGGTCATGCTGACCGGAAATCGATAGGTATACAGTTGGCATTCAAAAAGGTAAACATCGGAATAGACGTGCATGGTCAATAGCAAAGTTCTTCAATAATGACAGTTCGTAGCGTCGCCCTTGGCATCTCTGACTAAACGCGTCAGATGCCTTAGTCACTTTGACACATAGATGCAACTTGGCATTCCCCGCCAATTGCACATTATCAGGCTGTAGTATAATAGCCGAAAGCACAGGCCTCGTTCTGACGTCGGCTGTGTACTTCTGTTAAATAGGTTACCATCAACCCTGCAGTAATGCTTATTGTAGACATAAATCCCGCCAATCTGCGGTTCCCACAATATATCTTCGTCACTGGATTTCTGGACAATATAAAGACTAACAGTCTTGGATGGCTACCTCGAGCACAAATATATAAGTTCTGAAATGGCGGATCGGTGAGCTGCTGTTCACAGACTAGGCAATCTTCTAACATGTTCTGCCACCGAAAGCATAGTAATGGGAAAAGTCGGTATTACCTGTACCCGAATCCACAGAACTAAACAAGGAACTCTGCTGTCATTCCAACACACAGAGATTCACTGGGGAAAACTGCCATAGCAGTTACTTCGAAGATTCTCCCCGAAAACACAATGGACTCTTGGTCCCTTCAGAAAAACCAGGACCCTTTCACGGCTTGCCGGAAGTCTAACTCACTCCCGCTTAAAAAACCCTTCCCATAGGCCTACGCCCGAACTGTCTACCTTTGACCCTAAAGGTCAAACACAATGAATGAATAAACAAGGGAAGACAACCCCTAATCAACCTGGCATCGCAGGTACAGACACAATTATACTTATGATAAAACATAGGCAAATAACTTGACAGATGACTCCGTCGAAAATGACAGCAACATTACTACCACCCCCCTGTAAAAAAAAAATGAAATTTTTTTTTTTTAATATGTCCATGAGCAAGATAGCACCAGTATCACTTCTGTGCTCATGCAAAAAATGAACCTAATATCAGGTACAATAGACGCATAAATCAAGCGTCTGAAGAGGATACAAATCATCTCCCAACATAGGAGAAACTATTTCCTTTAAGCCAAACAAACTAAGGGATACCATTCAAGAACCCTAAGTTGCTGGCAATACCAATCATATATCAAACATTACTAAATAATATAATTATAGCAATATACAAATGTCAATGCTATTTTAGCAACATATCACTGATGGATGGACAAAATGAAATTTGTTAAATTATCTAAACATCATCCAAATACATTTGTATTACAACATATTATGATATTAAGGACAGACCTAAGTCTGAAAGTATATCAGGAAAAACTAGGACACAAGATTTAACTGGAATCATGTGGGCATCTAGACAATATGTCCGCCATCACATTATCCGAACCACGGATAGCTCGCACCGTGAAATGGAAAGGCTGAAGAGCAATAGCATAACGAGTAGATCTCGAGCTCTTCAAATCCTTACTTTGCATAGCCGTAAGAGCTTTTTGGTCGGTTTCCATAAAGAAATGCGCGCCCAGAAGGAACCTTTGTAGCTTAAGAATGGACCAAACCATAGCCAACAATTCACGGTCCAAAACCGAGTAATTCCTTTCTGCCGCATTTAGCTTCCTAGAAATATACATTACAGGATGCAGAGTTCCTGAATATTCCTGCATTAGTGCCGCTCCAATCCCAGTGGAAGGACCAACTCGATGACCTAGGAAGGAAATTTCACTAAACCCAACAAAAGCTTTAGAGGGTTTAGCAGTCAAACTATGCTCACGTAGAGTAGATAGCAATTCCTTTAGACCCAAATAGTGTTCTTCCCAAGTATCGCTGAAAAGACAGATGTCGTCTAAATATGCAATGACATCTGCACGATCTGATAGAATTCGTCGCATCATGCGCACGAAAGTCGCTGGGGCGTTCATAAGCCCGAAAGGCATAAAATTCCATTGAAACAGACCCCTAGGTGTCGAAAAAGCAGTGAGAGGTTTGGCGTGTTCCGTCAGTGGGACTTGCCAATAACCTTTCGACAAGTCTAGTTTAGTAAAGAATTTAGCTTTAGAAAGTCTAATAAGTAGATCATCTAATAACGGCATAGGTTCAGCATCGAACTTCGTAACTTGATTTAATTTGCGATAGTCAACGCAAAGACGTATGTTATTGTCTTTCTTTCGAACAATAACTATCGACGAAGAATAAGCTGAAGTGGATGGTTCAATTATTTGTAGTTGAATCATTTCATCCAATTCTTTCTCGACTTGTGCTTGAAAATGAATAGGTATTGGGTATGGTCTTACTCTGATCGGATTACGATCAGTAAGTATGATGTCATGTTCTATGACATCTGTGTGTCCAGGAATGTCGGTAAGGACATCCTGATATGATTGTAACGTAGAGGATACTTGACGCTGTTCCTCAAAAGACAAGTTGGAAGAGACTGTAACGTCTCTCCACGATTCCGTTGAAGTAAGTGGAATCGCAGGAAGAGGTAAGTTCACGTCAGAAAAAATAGTTTCCTCATCCTGTATAACGGACAGGGATGAGATGTGACCATGTTGGACTGGAGAGTCGTCCGTCGCCTGGAAAATAGGCTGCAAATAGTCTGGACGTTCAATAAACTCTGTTAGCATATTTATATGGAAGGTTTTATGCCTTCCATCCACATCGACAATATAGTCGACATCAGAAATTTTTGAGACTATAGTGTATGGACCTTTCCATGAAATGAGAAGTCTATTCTCTCTTGAGGGCAGTAAGACATATGCTTTGTCTCCAGGACAAAGTTGACGTAGGCGTCTTTTCTTATTAGCAAATCGCCTAACTTTTTCTTTCGCAAATTCGGAAGATGAAGTTGCTAACCTGCACGATTCGATAATCTTTTCTCTAAGAGCTATGACATATTCATATGACGATTGTGTATCATCGTCAATATTATCGGAAGTTATCAAATCGTGTAACAAGGACATCGGCCCGCGCGGTTGCGCGCCAAAGACAAGTTCGAAAGGAGAAAACCCTGTATGCTCGTTGGGAACCTCTCTATAGGCAAAGAGGACTGCAGGTAAAACCCTGTCCCAATCTTCAGGATGATCCTCCGTTATCTTGCCAAGTAAGTTCTTTAGTGTCCTGTTAAGACGTTCTACCAATCCATTGGACATTGGATGATAAATACTACTGAGAGACCTTTTAATGTCTAGCGTAGCCATTACCTGAGACATAACGTCCGAAATTAACTGAGTGCCGTGATCCGACAGTATTTCTCCGGGGAATCCCAGACGAGAAAATACGAGCCAAAGAGCATCAGCGATATCGACAGTTGATATGCTCTTCAGAGGAATAGCCTCTGGCCAACGCGTGCACATGTCCACGCAAGTGAGGATAAATTGGTGTCCTCTGGCTGACTTAATTTTGAACGGACCAATGATGTCTATAGCCATTTTCTGAAACGGCCGAATCGGAATATCTGCAGCCTGAATAGGAGCAGCATGTCTCGGACCCCTAGACTTGACCTCTTGACAAATTTTGCAAGATCGGCAATAAATTCGGATGTCTTTATTCACGAATGGCCAAAAGAAGGACGCAAGGACTCTAGTTTTAGTTCTGGAAAAACCCATGTGTCCAGCACACTGAGAATCGTGTGCATGCCGAAGAATTAAGGCTCTCATACACTTAGGCACAAGAATTTGCGAGTGCATAGACTTGTCCGAGTGTTGTACCATTCGTACCAATATACCATTCTTCATAGTGATATACGATTTGTGATTCGTATTTTGATTGGGATCCCCTTTCTTTGCAAGAAGGAAGAATTTCTTCAAAGAAGGATCCTCTTCTTGACGTTTAACAAACGAGTCATGGGAAATCACCAAGTGCTCGTCTTGGCTATCAACTTCATTACTATTATCAGATGAAGTTGGGGGGTTAAGAGCTTGAGCTCTTGTCACCACTGCATTGACCGTTTGAATGTTTTTTTCTTCCCAACTAGAAATTTGTTGCGGGATGCATTCTTTAACCCCATGAATACGACCGATTATAAGATCCGCAATAGGATTAGGAAGAAGACATGCATGGACATCTCCTGTGAAGAAAGGAGTGTCAATCCTAATAATAGCAGTAGGATAACTTTCCATAGTACCACCAAATGTAACACATTTGATTGTTTTTCCAGTGGCACAGCAAGGATCTATCAGAGACTCCCTAACCCCGACGGTAGTACATCCCGAATCGAAAAGTACTGAGACTAGCCTATCATTTATTAGACCTTTATGTAAGATGAGAGATCCTCTCCCATCATGCGCAACTGTAGCAGGTAGAGCAGGAAGAGGGTGACCACAACTTAGCGTAGATACAGTCGATGAGTCAAACAATGTTAAGCATTGGGGGCATTTAGTTGCTCTCCCAAAATCGAAAGCACAACCAGTGATAGCCCTAGAGTTACCACTATCATTTACTGTATTACAGGCTCCATCAAACTCTTGTTGTGCAGAGTTTGCCTGTTGGAAAGGTCTTTTCTTGTTAAATCTAGGTCTGCCTCGATTATCATTTCCCCTGTAATTATTTCGACTATCATTTCCCCTGTAATTGTTATCATATTGCCCATTGTAATCATCATTCCGGTTTGAATCCCGGTTTCTAAATTCACCATCGTCATAATCTTGACGTCGAGACTGATTACCTCGAAAATTTGAATAGTTATTATTTGGATAGCCTTTGCGAAAGTGTCTCAAATTATTACCACTAAAATTACGAGAACTACCATCTTGTCTCCAATTCATAGACGAAGAACCATCATGTGTTGGATTACTCCGCTTCTGGGTGTAATTTTGATTACTTCCCCTATTCCAGTTTTGTTGAGCACCCTGAAATTTTTTTCTGAAATTAGGGCCATATGGTGTTGCCGAAGCAGCTGGCAACCCTTCTTTCACTTTAGAATTGCTAACTGTAGCATGGGGGTGCGCGGTGGCATACTGACAACAGTATTCCTCCATATCTTTTAAGTTTTTAGGCTTACGCTCATGAAGGAATGCAAGAAAAGAATCATTAACAGATGACAAAACCTTATCTCGCAATAATAAGTCCATTAGACCTTCATATGTTTTCTCAGTCTGAGACAACTCAACCCATCGTGTAAATGTACGACGTATCTTTGTAACAAAATCAGAGAAATCTACTCCATTTTCTGGCAACATTGTCCTAAAACGAAGACGATAGTCTTCTTCTTTTAGTTGGTATTGTTTTAGCAATGCTGCCCTGACAACATCATAATTAGTCCTCTCATGTTCGACTATTGTCATAAGAGTAGTCACTGTGTCACCTGTAAAAAATGGCATCAGTTGTTCAACATATTTTTCCTTTTTTATGTTATGCGTATCGCACAAAAATTGGAATCTATCTAGATAATCTGCTACGTCATCCTTTAAAGGATTGAAATGAGGCAATTTAATCCTACTAACAAACTCCTTTGTCGTACTCGAAGTTGTTTGCTGAGCACCCGTACTCGCCAATTTCAATTTCTCTAACTCCAAAGTTGCGAGTCTTTCATCAAGTTCCATCTTCTGTTTTCTTTCCTCATGTTCCATTTTTCTAATTTCAGCCTCAGCTTTCCTCTCCTCTGCAGCAGCTTGAGCTTTCCTCTCCTCTGCAGCAGCTTGAGCTTTCCTCTCCTCTGCAGCAGCTTCTTTGTCTAATCTCTTTTGTTCAGCTTCTTTGTCTAATCTCTTTTGTTCAGCTTCTTTGTCTAATCTCTTTTGTTCGGCCTCTTTGTCTAATCTCTTTTGTTCAGCTTCAAATCTCCTTTCCTCCACCTGCATCTGCAATTTCTTTTGTTCAGCAGCAATATCAGCTTCTCTGTCTAGCCTTTTTTGTTCCGCAGCAGCTTTTCTCTCTTCTGCAGCAGCTTTTTTCTCTTCAGCAGCTAATGCTTTGTCATATTGAGCAACAGCCCATTCTTCTAACTGTTGACCAGTTTTATCAAGAGCTCTCCCTTGTGTAATAAAGTACTCTAATGTAGACATCTTGTCTAATGAGATCAGTGACTTGCAGAAGTAAACAAATTAAATTATCCAACTTTAATGGGAGACAAGTCTGAAATGCTAGACTTGTATACTCACTTCACTTTATTTCACTCTCTTAGTCTTAGACAAAGACTTTGTATGGTCCTATTGTTTATAATGTAACCAAAAAATCACTTGAGTACCTGTGGAAAAAAAATCCCTTATATCCCACTCACTATGGGCACAAGTCTTTTTTATAAAGAACTTGAATATGTATTTCACCTTGTCTCAATCTTTGTAGATAACAAGTCTTTTATCAAAGAACTTGTATAAATATCTTATATAAAAATATTTTATTAACAAACTCTATATGAAGAGTCTACATTATCAATAATAATACCAATACATGACCAAGTATATGTATGTAGACTGTGCATGACAGTAATGTAGTACAAACAAAAAAAAATACAAACACAAAGATACAAAACAATACAAATGGCAACACTGTTTTAACCAAAAATGTGTAGAGAAATACACAAAAGAAAGGAGAGACCTACAGAATACAAACAAAACAAATCGAAAATCAAAACTGAAAAACAGACAAAATATTACAAAAACAACGTTAAGTACAGTTACATCACAGCTAACATCAATAGCGACCAATTGTCACTAGCAAATTTTCAAATTAAGAAAATTTGCACCTACAGAGCGCTTACAGTAAGCCTCGATTAAGTGGCATATTTACTGTAAGACCCACCAACCGAAAACTCGCAGAAAAATACACAAAAACAGTAGAAGTAACATAAACATATAGCAATCAATTTCAATGTGTTGCAGAACAAGTTCAGTCACAGCTGAAACTAAAATAAATTTCTTGCTCCTTGCGAACACAGAAACAAAATGTCAAATGCGCACTGAATGTCAAATCCACTGTAACATAAAGTGGTATTCACGAACCAAAGTTACTATGACCTTCTCGACTTAGGACTTGCACATTGAATGTTTACAATTTCCACGTACTGTTTACAAACACTTGACCTCGAACAATGTGGCTTGAATGCTCGGACATAGAAAAGTCTGTTGTTGACTGAAACGTGTAACAACCAGCAGTACTGTTCACAATAGGAACCCGCCTTCTATGCAGTTATGGTCCACGTAGCAAATGCCTAGATGTTAACTTCAGTACTTGTCTTGTTGTGGTTTATGTAGCATTATAATATAAATGCTCGTACTGTTTATCTGGGTCAACCGTTGATGACCTATTTCTGTCCTGTTGTAGCCAAAACTTGCAAGTGTAGAATTAGCGCTGTGTGTTACGGCTGTCCCGTGTGTAGCTTAGACCCACAGATCAGAAATGTAATGTGTACTTGTCCTTCTTGTAAATTTCTGGACAAAACTGGAGACATCATACATGTAACAGCCAACCAGAAATGTAAATTTCTGGATCCATTAATGTCAACAATAATGTTAAATGCTCGCTCTGTTCTTTTTAAACCCACAGATCTGGTCCATCAGAAATGTAAGTTTCTAGGCCACATTGGCAACAACAAATGTATCAGAAGAGCCCACGTAACTGGTCCACCAGAAATGTAACTGTCTCTCTTGTCGAGGTGATCACTGGTCCAAGACAGTATACATGTTGTTAGGTGTGTAGTGCGAGCGTATGATGAACTGGGTGTGGGTGCGAATGAAGGCGCGAATGTGTTTAGGCTCGTATAGATGTAGACCCTGCAACCCATACTCTCACATGCAGTAATCAAGGATGCTTGGACACTGCAGGCATGTTTCAAAACATTTAATGACGAGAACACACATAGTATCAACAGGAACAGTCAGTGTAACAAGGTCATGCTGACCGGAAATCGATAGGTATACAGTTGGCATTCAAAAAGGTAAACATCGGAATAGACGTGCATGGTCAATAGCAAAGTTCTTCAATAATGACAGTTCGTAGCGTCGCCCTTGGCATCTCTGACTAAACGCGTCAGATGCCTTAGTCACTTTGACACATAGGTGCAACTTGGCATTCCCCGCCAATTGCACATTATCAGGCTGTAGTATAATAGCCGAAAGCACAGGCCTCGTTCTGACGTCGGCTGTGTACTTCTGTTAAATAGGTTACCATCAACCCTGCAGTAATGCTTATTGTAGACATAAATCCCGCCAATCTGCGGTTCCCACAATATATCTTCGTCACTGGATTTCTGGACAATATAAAGACTAACAGTCTTGGATGGCTACCTCGAGCACAAATATATAAGTTCTGAAATGGCGGATCGGTGAGCTGCTGTTCACAGACTAGGCAATCTTCTAACATGTTCTGCCACCGAAAGCATAGTAATGGAAAAAGTCGGTATTACCTGTACCCGAATCCACAGAACTAAACAAGGAACTCTGCTGTCATTCCAACACACAGAGATTCACTGGGGAAAACTGCCATAGCAGTTACTTCGAAGATTCTCCCCGAAAACACAATGGACTCTTGGTCCCTTCAGAAAAACCAGGACCCTTTCACGGCTTGCCGGAAGTCTAACTCACTCCCGCTTAAAAAACCCTTCCCATAGGCCTACGCCCGAACTGTCTACCTTTGACCCTAAAGGTCAAACACAATGAATGAATAAACAAGGGAAGACAACCCCTAATCAACCTGGCATCGCAGGTACAGACACAATTATACTTATGATAAAACATAGGCAAATAACTTGACAGATGACTCCGTCGAAAATGACAGCAACAGTATTGTCAGTATGTTATTGTGTGGAAATTCGTACAAGCTGTTCTGTTAGTGTTTTTGTTATTGTTGAATGTTTGTGGTGGGTGTTGTGGTGTAGTATCACTGACAAGGACGATGTCAGTAACGTCGGGCTTACTGTAGTGGCCGACAGTTGTATAATATATATAAGCGAATGTCATGAGTTCTTTAGGTTGGTCTATATTCTGTTATCACCCACACAACAGTATCGTAAGGTCAGGAAATCCACCAACGGGTAAGACCAATAAGGTTTTTCCAACACATACACCGTTTATTGATCACAGCAACATTGACATCACGGACAGTACATTGTCACAGGTTATAAAATGAATCAGATCGCATGAATAGCGAATCAAGGAACAGTCAAAAACATGTGGTAATAATCCAGAATGAAATTGGTTGCGTACACAGCAACTCACTATATATTGCATTAGCAAATATCCAAAGTTACAATGTCAAACATGTGGTAATAATCCAGAATGAAATTGGTTGCGTACACAGCAACTCACTATATATTGCATTAGCAAATATCCAAAGTTACAATGTCAAACATGTGGTAATAATCCAGAATGAAATTGGTTGCGTACACAGCAACTCACTATACATTGCATTAGCAAATATCCAAAGTTACAATGTCAAACATGTGCTAATAATCCATAATGAATCTGTTCCCTTCAAAAAACACACTCTGGACACACTAGCGAGACTATCTACCGTCTCGAAGCTCTGCCAGATACATACTCCCCGAGATTATAGTTTCTCAGTATAACTCAGTAAATCTTCGCTCACGCGCGAACTAACAGCTTGAGGTGTGAGCTCAGCTCATCCGTATCTCTCCCCCAACTACTCAGAACATTTGAACACTTTCTTTATCTTTAAAAAACTAACACATACTCAGTTGAGCTATGTTCAAAAAATATAGCGTACAAAGCACCAAGTAAAAAATCATCTCATAGCTTTAAACGTGCTTACTATCGTGTCTATAAAAAATCAGACCCGTACGTAAGAATCCCAAACACTTAACTTCTACTCAAAAACATGACTTAACACAGTAGTATACTGATCTTATAACCAATAAAAACCTCACGCTACAAAGTTTATAGTTGAAATCTTGGTAGAAGCATACCAGTGTTTACAAATGATTTTTGGACTGCTTTTCATTAATGCAGTCGTATTTTATAAAGGAACAATGCTCTATTTGGAATGTGAACGTTCTGGCCGTCAATAGTCAGATTATTGAGTTGTGTAAATTGAATGAACTTTGGAGTTAGTCCAGCTGGACTCATAAATAAAACGGTTTTCTAAAACCAAGGGAGTTACTTGATATGTACGTTGAAAGTATAAAGGAGAAATAGATAACGTGACAGCCTGCTGTGAGTAATAAAGAACTTGGGTTGCAATAAAACTTTCCTTCGAGTAATAACACCTCTGGTAGTCACCAGTTACAACTCGAGAGATTCTTCATAACTATCACCAAAACCTATACACCGGTGACATGTGTATTATTTATTTACAGTTTACAGGTCTCGGGTTCACTTCTTTATTTATTTAAATGTCAATCAGTAGCTTCCTAATGATTGAAACTTATTTCCCGTTGCTTGCCGTGGTTGGAGAGCTTGAGCGCCCCAGTGATCCCGGGAGCTATGCCGGCGGGAGTTTTACTCCTGGTAGGGTCACCCAAGCCGGACAGGTCCTGGGTGAGGGGCCAGACTAAATGGGCTGAGGAGTGGGTGGAACCCTACAGGTGTAGATGCAGAACCCACCGGCGAGTGTTACATGCTCTGGTCTGCACCAATCCACCCCCACTTCATGGGTTAAATGCTTTCTTGCCTCATTCTTCACTGTTTGTCGTCTATCGGGAGTAGTTTGGGACCCCATACAGTGTAGGTGCAGTGCCTACCGGCGAGTGGACCATGCTCTGGCCAGCATCAACCCAAACCCCAGGCATGGGTTAAAATCCCGGGTAGATGAAGCTCGTAAGCCTTGGAAGGCAGTTCGTCTAGGAGAAGGAAAACTCTGATTTCAAACCACCTGCTGCCTTGCAGGTAGGCTGGGGACAGTCAAGGGCTAAGGAACGCAACCCTACAGAAACGCTTGTTGAAATCGGATGCACTGGGCTACATGCTCAACGAAACAGTGCAACGTACTTCGCCTAATGAAGATGTCACGAATACAATTTAAGCGTTGTGGTGCTCATCCCGTGGAGTCCCGCCAGGCGGCGAGAGTGCCGGACCCCCCACCTCGAAGGGGTCCAACCAATACTACTGGTGGTCACCTTCCCCTGAATTGTGGAGTCAAGGTACAGAGGGAAAAGGCAAAAGCTATTGACCAAACACCAAGAACACTCAACATTCTGCAGTGGAATGCAGAAGGAGTTCTGAACAAAAAAGTTCCCCTAAAAAACCGCCTTTATGAGGATCAAATAGATGTGGCTTGCATCCAAGAAACGCATCTCAACAGCAACCACAGATTCTCAATAAGAGGATACCAGGCTTTCCGACTCGATCGAGAAGGACACAAAGGAGGTGTGCTATTACTTACCCGAAACTCAATACCAAGTAGCGAGGTATCTGTGAACTTCAACGACCAATCGGAAATCGTAGGGGTTGACATTAAAATAAGGACACGAACATGCGTATCTACAATTTGTATGGCTCACCGAGCAAAGACCTGTCACTTGAAAGTATGGAAATAAAGAGCTCAAACTGCATTGTGGTCGGAGACTTCAACAGCCACTCGGAAAGATGGGGATATCTGGATACAGACAGTAGAGGAGAGGAAGTGGAGGACTGGGAGATAGACACAAAACTTCACCTTATCAACAGGCCAGATGATAAACCCAGTTTCTACTCTAGAAGATGGCACACCACTTCCACTCCAGACCTAGCTTTTGCCACAGGGGACATATTTCACAAAATTGACCGACAGGTACTTGGCCAGCTAGCAGGCAGCGACCACAGACCAATAAAGCTAGTGGTTAATATGGAGTATGTTCCCCATGAAGTGAAACCATTGCCCCGATGGAATTACAAAAGAGCTGACTGGGACAGTTTTGCAGTGCTGACTGACAGCCTTTGCGAAACCATCAACACACGAAACAACAGCATGAAAAATATGGTTGAAAGCTTTAATAGAGCAATACTTCAAGCAGCTATTGAGACTATTCCGAGAGGGGCAAGAAAAAACTATAAACCATATTGGAATGAAGATCTGCAAAAACTTGAAGATGAGGTAACACAAGCCAGAGACACGGCAGAAACAGAACAAACAACTGAGGCAAACATCTTGCTAAAAGCAACCACTGCAAAGTACAGAAGAACATTAAACCAAACAACACGAGACTGCTGGAAGCAAACAACAGAAAATCTCAACCTAGATAAAGAAGGGAACAAGCTGTGGAAACTAGTTAGAGCTTTGAACAACGAAGAACCTTACAAAAATCACATCACAATCAAACAAGGTGAAAATATGCTCTCGAGGAAAAAAGCTGCAAATGCACTCATGGAACACTATGCTGGGGCAAACCACATTGATGTCCCTATAGACAGAAGAAAGGCCATCATTGATGAACAAAGGAATCATGATAACAAAAAGCTTGCACCAGAAGAACACATGATGGCAAAGTTAACAATGCAAGAATTAGAAGAGGCAATGAGGGCGCTAAAGAAAAAGAAGTCACCCGGAAAAGATGGGATAACCAATGAAATGCTAACAGGCCTAGGAAGAAAGGCAAAAAAGAAGCTTCTGGCCATCCTAAACTGCAGCTGGAAAAGAGGAATAGTACAACAGGCATGGAAAGATGCCATACTGATTCCAATACCTAAGAAAGACAAAGTTCAGACAGAACCAAATGGCTACAGACCTATCAGTCTACTTAGTTGTGTTGGAAAATTGATGGAGCGCATAATAAATACTCGACTTATGTGGCATCTAGAGGAAAAACATCTCTTAGCCCCACAGCAAGCAGGATTCAGGAAACACAGATCCACTGAAGACCAGATCACTTATATAACTCAGAAAATTGAGGATGCTTTCCAAGAAAAAAAGCACACACTGGTGGTTTGGGTTGACCTAGAAAAAGCATTTGACAAAGTGTGGAAAGATGGACTGAAAGTCAAGCTGCAAAGAAGTGAAGTGTGTGGGAGAATGTTCAAATGGATCAGCCACTATCTTGAAAATAGAACGGCCAGAGTCCAACTACAAGGACAGACCAGTAGGAAGATGGTATTGGAGCAGGGTGTTCCCCAAGGGGGAGTCCTGTCACCCACATTGTTCCTCACATATATAAATGACATATCAGAGAATATTCCAAGAAGAACCCACAATGCCTCCTTTGCAGACGACTTAGCCCTGTGGATCTCAGAGGAATATATCTCTACGGCAAGCATTCGGATGCAGCAAGCCCTAACATCTCTGGAGGAGTGGGCCAAGGCATGGCTAGTAAAGATAAATGAGGAGAAAACATCATTCACTGTGTTTTCTCTCTCTAACAAACCACAGATCTCCAAATTGGTGCTAAATGGGAAAAATCTACATCTGGATGAAAACCCAAACTACCTAGGCATTACCTTTGATCGCCGCTTGACTTGGAAAACCCAGATTGAGAAAAACAGGACAAGAGCAAGGCAGAGAATGGCAATCATGAAAAAAACTTGCTGGCACGGTTTGGGGAGCAGACGAGAGAGTACTAAAGAATCTATATACTGGGCGAGTGAGACCAGTCTTAGAATATGGCATTGCAGCATGTTCAACAGCCGCTAAGTCGAACTTTGACAAAATAAACAGAACCCAAAACCAAGCAATGAGAATCATTACTGGGGGCATGAAATCAACACCAATAAAAGAGTTGGAAAAGATTACTCACCTCCAGCCTATGGAGGATAGAAGAGATAGCAGAGCCCAGCAACAAGCCGAGAAATGCAGGAGGCTGATAGATCACCCAATGCACCAGAGGATAAATGGACTTGGAAGGGGAAGACTGAAGCGAAGCAACTTTGTAGAGACAGTAAAAACAAAGATGAGAGCAGACCCCATAAATGCAATATCAACAGCTACGCCAATATGTACTGCACTCAAGCTACCAATTTGGAAACAACAGTGCTTCCCTGAAATGATAGAAAATGTTCCTGGTATTGAGAGAAAGAACAGTCAAACTGAAACAGAAAGGAGAGTCCTAAGCACAAAATATATAGAGAAACATTACCCAAGCAACACCTGGATCCATGCGTACACAGATGGATCAGCAACTAATGCAACAGAAGATGGGGGTGGAGGAGTCTTCCTGAGCGCAATGGCACACAAAAAAAGATAGCAGTCGCAACAGGGAAATTTTCAACTAACTTCAGAGCAGAGGCAGAGGCCATAAAAACTGCATCAGAAATTCTAATGACAGAAAAAAGCTCAGAGAGACCAGTAGTTATCTTCTCAGATGCGCTGTCAGTGATTACAACACTGAAAAGTCAAATAAATGCTGAACTGGATGACCTAAGAGTAACACTTCACAGACTATGTCAGCAATACAAAAGAGTTGTGATACAGTGGATCCCTTCTCACTGCAACATCCCTGGAAATGAAGAGGCTGACAGATTGGCAAAGGAAGGGGGAAAACTTCCTCAGCTGGACACAAATATAACATATGAGGAGTCCAAGAGTTTTATCAAGCGCAGGTACAGGCACAAGTGGGAAGAAGAGCATCCAGGCCACACAAAAAATGATCCGTATTACCAGCTCAGCAGAAGTGAACACGTGGTAATCTTTAGATTTCGCACTGGTCATAACAGATTGAGATACCATCTGTTCAACAAATTAAAGATAGGAACTACTGATGAGTGTGACTGTGGCACTGGTAAAATGACTGCCGAATACCTGCTTCAAAGGTGCCCAACATATGAGGAACAGAGAAGACGCATATGGCCATCATCAGTACCATTCCTGGAGAAAATCTACGGAGATATCAACAGCCTCAGGCTAACCACTGCTTTCTTTGAACTTATTCAAGTTGACATCTGAGGGTGAACGAAGAAGAAGAAGATTTCCCGTTGCGATATGTCGGCGGGATAGTTATTAGAGAGATGTTTGTCTGTGATCTTTTATAATACAGTACACTCAAGAGATTGACAAAGAACATTTATATGAACAGAGATAACACTGTTATTTTATGTGACTGCTCAATCATGAACATAGAATTATAATTTTATATTTTACCCTTGCAGGATAAAACATCCAATTGGCAGAATATTTAGAGCGCTTGCGTATCTAGGCAAAGTTTCCAAGTATCGAATTCAAAAGCTGGTAGTCTCACTCTTCGGTGTAAGCAGCTGTAAATAGGAGTTGATTATATGCTTGAGTTAGGGCAAGCAAAGGTCGTGAAGAAAGGACTTGATCACCCCACCTCATAAGGATCTATCTAGTATCTTTAAGTCTCCAACACTTAACTCCTGTACACCAGTATCTGTTATAAGACTAAATATGCACATTCCTGTGTGATAAAGCACTGGTGGTCATTATTTTTGTCGAGGAGGTTATGGTATCGGTAGGGTGCATAAAAGAGTGCATGGCACAATTGTGAGCTGTCGTTCTTCTGTTAGTGAGAAGAACATCTCTCCTTGTACGTTTAGCAATGAGCTTGGCCTAAGTATACTACTACTACTACTAATAATAATAATACTAAGTATACTAATGCCTATAAAACTAAATTTGTTCATTTGGAATGTATACTGCATTCGACTTTTCTATTGTTGCTTATGGGCATTTTTTAACATTCGGAACAGCACGTTGAACACCCCTAGTCATCTCTAAAATACAATTATGGGACACCATTAGGACTTGAAACTGATCTGTATGTATGTTCTGAAATAAAATACTTGCTATGTGTGGCATTATTAGGGGTTGAGTCAACTGAGCTTTTGTAATGTTGTTAACAGGTTCATCCTTGTTATCATCTATATAAGATTTCCTTACATATTCTTACACCTCTTCTTTGTTCACTGCTCTTGACCGTATCTGTTCAAGCAGTTCTTTATCCAACCTGACTAGTTTCTTAAAGAATTAGTCTCAAGATTGTCCATATCCTACAGTGATGTTCTGCTCTACAAAATATATCATGTTTAGCTTTCATGTTTTCTTTCACCTTACGTCATCCGTCGTTTTCTGTATCACGTTGTCTCTGTTGTTAACTGTTCCCAGACATTTTTCTTCTAATGTCTTTTTTTAATTACTTTTTTTGTGCCTGCGACTCTTTTATAGTTTATTCCTTCTATTGTCTGCCTTGTTTACAAATTATTTGCGTCAATAAAGATGTACTATATCGTTAAAGATGTGTCTGCTACTCTTTTATTGTTTATTCCTTCTATTGTCTGCCTTGTTTACAAATTATTTGCGTCAATAAAGATGTACTATATCGTTAAAAATTGGGTATAAAATGGACTATATCGTTAACGATTTGTCTGCCACTCTTTTATTGTTTATTCCTTCTTTTGTCTGCCTTGTTTACAAATTATTTGCGTCAATAAAGATGTACTATATCGTTAACGATTTGTCTGCTACTCTTTTATTGTTTATTCCTTCTATTGTCTGCCTTGTTTACAAATTATTAGCGTCAATAAAGATGTACTATATCGTTAAAGATTTGTCTGCTACTCTTTTATTGTTTATTCCTTCTATTGTCTGCCTTGTTTACAAATTATTAGCGTCAATAAAGATGTACTATATGGTTAAAGAACAAACCTGGAGAGCACTAGTCTGCTACTCTTTTATTGTTTATTTAAAGATGTGTCTTCTATTGTTTATTCCTTCTATTGTCTGCCTTGTTTACAAATTATTAGCGTCAATAAAGATGTACTATATGGTTAAAGATTTGTCTGCTACTCTTTTATTGTTTATTCCTTCTATTGTCTGCCTTGTTTACAAATTATTAGCATTGTTAAGTCATGTTTTATTAATGGGAGTTAGGTGTTAAAGATTTGTATGTATGTGTCGGATTTTTGTACACACGTTAGTTAGCACACTTTGGTGATGAGATGAATTTTTTAGTTGGGGGCTTTATGCTCGGTAATTTTTGAACATAGCTCAGCTGAGTAGTTGTTAGTTTGTTTTTTAAAAAAAAAGATAAAGAAAGTTTTCGAATATTCTGAGTGATAGTTTTGGGAAAGAGACGGTTGAGCTGAGCTGAGTTCTCACGCGGTTAGTTCGCGCATGAGTAATTTTTACTGTGCTGTTCTGAGAAGCAGTAATCTCGTGACAGTACGTTCCTGGCAGGGCTTCGAGTTGGTTGTTCCATCTCGTTAGTGTGTCCAGAAGTGATTATCAAGGGAAATATATTTTTGAAAGTGAAGAGAAGAGTTTCCTTCCAAGATTGATTCTTTTGAGGCCATGGATTGTATCGGCCCAGAGTCCGCTGGGAGGACAACATTAGACAATCTTTGAAGGATCGAGGACTAGAATGGAACCAGGCCAGGAGGAAGACAGCCGATAGGATAGTCTAGCGCTCTCTCTTCCAAACCTCTACACCTCACGGTAGAAGATGAACGACTAAGTAAGTAAGTAAGTAAGTAAGGATTGTATCGGCCATTATTATTATGATTCATATTTCCTATGATGGATTTTCCCCTGTGATTGGAATGGATATATTATGCTCAGAGTTGCTGTGTGCAACCGTTTGATGAATAGTTATTGCATGGATTTACTGTTATAATACTGTGTAGAGAGCTGCTGTGTTCTGCAGCCCTTGTACTTTGAGTTTTGCACCTGTAACTGAATCTTTGGATATCGATTTGTAAGGATTTATTCTGAGTACTGCATTCTACAGCCTATTGAGAGTTGCGATGTACGCAGTCTTTTTTGGATGAGTATCTTTGCTGTATTACTACGAAATGAACTTACTTATCTGATGCTTCATGTTTATGCTGTGAACTGTGTTACCTTGATGTCTACGTGACTGTGGTGTTAATAAACTGTGTGGAACGTTATACTAGTTCCGAAAATTTCTGATCCTACGTTACAGTGATGTGTGATCGAAGTGTGTATAGGTATGCCAGAACCTATATACGACATTCGCACTTACAACTATTTACACACCTGTCGGCCATCCGTAAGCCCGACCACAAGCTGATTGCCTTCATCAGCCGTAATATTAACATTGTCTTCCTACACCACTTACGTATCCTTAACATATTTATGGTGAGCCAGTTTCATGGGGTGCGGTACTAACTACAGATGGAGAATTCTACAGAAGAATATTACCTAACTAGTTCAACAGCATTCTCAAGAACATCCACTAACGGAAGATCTTTGTCATGTCAAGTTCAGCAGGATTTGATTTACAGTGTTCACAGTGCTGATTTTTGATGCGCAAGTTGGTCAAGTCAAGTGTTTCCAGTCCATGTTTCCTGTGCAAGTTTCAAGTAGACGTCATCCAGTGTCAAGGACCTGAAAAGCCAGGAGATCCTGTGGCCATCAACGTTCTGCTTTAGTGTGATACCTGATGTCCATCTTTGTTGTTGTTGCGGAGGCCGGGAGTTTTCCTTTTGAAGATAAGTGGTTGTTTCGTCTGTAAACTGTACCACTGTTATATGTTATCGAGCCTTCGTCGGACCTTAGTCTATTTACTTTATGTCGTATTCTATGTTATATGTTCCATGTTTATGCGGATTTGGTTGGGAGGCGACTTACGTTAGGATATATCCCAGTTCACCCAGGGCCTACGTAAGCGATCTTTAGGGGCACTTTTGCAGACTTCCCTCAGCGGAATTCCAGCTCATGGTAGCTGTAGGATTTTTAGTCGACTGTGTTTGGTTGTCTGTGACAAATGATTGTTTAGCTGTATTGTCAAGTTCTTTCACTGTTGTTATCGTCTTACTTTCTTATACGCATCTTATTTTGGTGATCCATTTTGTTTGTAAACGTCCGTCTTAATCTGCCTATCGTTTATTTATATACAAATTTTTTTTGTTTATACACTGTGCTGTCGTGTGTCTTGTCACTCTATTCGCAGCTGTCATTGCAAGCTTTGCAAAATTTCTTATCTTTATTTCCGCTTTCTGACTTTATTTGATTCCTGCAAACGTGGTCATTTGTCCTTTATATCTTGTCCTTGAAACTCTTGTTTGTACTGTCTATTTTCTCATGCTTTATTGATATTATAATGCATTTTGCTGGTAATTAATAACATTATTAACAGTTGGAAAGGTAATTATACAAGTTCTTAAGCAAGGACTTGCCACCCACTGAGTTGGGATAAAGTGAGTTTCTCCAGGTATATTTACATAAATTACCTATCTCATAAAATTAGACATAATGTCTACTTTAGACTACTTCATTAAACAAGGGAAATCCCTTGGTGTGACTACTGAAGAAGTAAGAGAATTCGCACTTGTCGAATATGAAAAGGTACAGAAAATGGAGGCTGAAAAACAGAAAATGGAGGCTGAAAAACAGAAAATGGAGGCTGAAGATAGAAAACTTCAAAGGGAAATGGAAGAGAAAAAACTTCAACAGCAAATGCAAATAGAAGAGAGGAAACTTCAGATGTAAGCTGAAGAAAATATGAGACAGCATGAGGAAAAGGTATTATCTATGGAGCTGGAGAGAATAAAGGTAGAGAATGAAAATGGGCTAGAAGATGAGATGAGCTTATTGCAATATGAACAACGTTGTGGGAAATATGCTTTCACCAGTGAGATAAAACAAGTCAAAATGGACTATGGGGAATTAAAAGTTGAGTCCAAGAAACGGAGTGAGCAGGAAAGGGTGAATTTTTTAGAAGATATTGCCGAGGAAAACAAAATAGATGAGTTGTTGGAGGTCCTGGACGACAGGGAAAGATTAATTGAGAACTTAAACGAAAAAGTGAGGGCAAGGCTGCTCAAATCCAGGGTCTTCAGGTTCAGGTGGCCCGACTTCAGCCACATATAAAAGAGGCACAAAAAATTAGATTAAAGAGATTGGCACGACAAAGGAGAGCAAAGAAAGAAAAGGATGAGAAAAAGAGAATAGAAGAATTAACTATAGAGAAAGAGAAAATGGCTAAAGCTTTAGAAACTATCCAAACTCTCCAACAAGAGATTAAGATCTTTAAATTGGAGACTACATCTCAGAAGGAAAAACTGAGAGTAGATATTAGGGAGAGAATTGCTAAAGAGAAGACTCTTTCTTCTCAGTTGCACGACTTAAGGTTAGACTACAACAGGCTTCAAGTTAAAACCAATGAGAAAATAAAGAAAGCTCTTGCTAAAAAAAAAGCTAGTACAGAATTAGAAATTACAAAACTTCGTAACAGAGTTGATGGCCTATTAGATATTGTCTTAAACAACAAGGTGTTGTCTACTGTCAAGGTTGACAATGTTAGACATAAAGTTGATGATCAACATTTCACTAGTGCAAAGAGTCAGCCATATGCACTCAATGCTAACTATGACATTAAACATGGTGTAAACAAATGTTTTCGTGGCAAATATAATTTCCCACATAATAACGATACTGCCTCTAAAAGTAGTGATTCTTGGCGTCATGCCAACAAAAGTAATCCGATTATAACAGTCAGTCCTTTAGACCACGGTAAAAACTCTGATAAATTTCATGTCAAGACTCCACAGACCAACCGTGCATTGACTTTTCAGAGTTCTGATAAGTTCGTAACAGGGGACAAAACTATTAGTACTCGTTCCCAAAATAATACCCATTATGTTCGTAACTATAAGGATTCTATCATTCCGGTGCACAGTGGTTTCGCTGATGCTGTTACTCATCATACTCAGCACAGTCAGTATGATGCACCTGTTAAGCACATTCCCACATGCAAAAATGCAAGCAATTTTGGTAGGAAAGACTATCGTGATTTTAGACAGTATCAAAGAAGACCATCACGTAGTAATTTTCCTTCTCCAAGAAACTGGAGACAATTTAACGGACCTCAATATTTTGGTTCCAACAATTATGGAAATTTTGGAAGAGGTAACTACACTAGAGATTATCAGCCTTACAATAATTGTTCACGGAGACAACGAAATCCATTTAATAGATATTTTGATCCAAGGGGAAATAGTAATTGCAACAATGCTAACTGGGGTTCAGATCATAACAATGGTCCTAATAGAGATAATAATTGTGACAGATCTCGATATGGCGGTAGATCTCCAAATGATAGATCACATCGCCATGCTAACTCTGCTCAACAGGAGCCCCAGGTTATTAATAATCAAAGTACCAATAATAATAGAGTCTCTAATGCTACTGCTTGCTCTGCTTTCGATTTCGAGAGAGCATCTCAGTGCCCTGAGTGCACAACTTTGTTCTAGTCTACAGCGGTGACTACCTTGAGTTGCGGTCATCCTCTACCTACTCTTCCTGCCTTGTCTACAAATGACGGAAGAAGGTCTCTTACCCTGTATAATTAATGATTCCAGGTTAGACTGTGCTACTTTCTCTGTTACCTTTTCTCGTGTAATGGAGGAAGGTTTGATTAACATATTACAGTGGTCAAAAGTTTACACAGCCACATTTGATAGGTTAAATTTAAAGTTAATTGTTGCCTTTTATAAAATCCTACCGTTATTAAAATAGAAATTTTTATTCATTTTTTTCACAGCAATGGCCTTCCCATGAGAATTAGAGTTGCTATGTTACGTGATTAAGGTGTTTCTTTTCAACATGTTCTATATGTCGCCTTGCACCACTTTTCCTGTTCCAGTGAAGCCAGTCTGAATTTTGACGCCACACTAGATGATTTTGTATCTGCATGCTCACAAGAGTTTTCAAGATCACTGCAACTATTGATATTTATAGTATATGTTTAATTTAAGACATTGTATTATTTCCTTTTCATGCACCATATTATTATTATATGACTGTTTTGGACAATCGTTGAATATGTAACAATTATAGTGATAAGGCTATTTAAACTTAAATTATCATTATGATACATTTCGGTATTGTACATTGAAAAGGATTTTTTTCTGACATTGTGATGTATTTTTTCTTTACCCAGTACTTGATTGTGCGCTAGGGGGTAACTAAGTATAGCGATATTATTAATGTTGATGTCTATAACAAGTTCATCATTGGTACTTCATAAGTTTATTAACTTGGTTTTCATGCATATTATGCTATTTTTAGATGATAACTAGTTATTTGTTCCTTGGTATAGATATGCATTGTTTAACTTAATGGTTACCATGATATATCTGTTGCGACGATTGTTGCAACGTTTTTCGTCTATGTATTTATTTTCTAATGCATGGGAAATAACTCATGTATTGTAGTCACTTTTTTATTTCTACTAGTTGTCTAATCGTGTGACGATGGTTGCCGATAGTTTGTGTGAACGATTTTTAGTCATCTCCATATACGGAGCGCTCAGGTCGTCAGTTCTTATAAACAGTTGACAATCGCAATGTTTCAAGATTCATTTCCTTATTAGGCTCGAATCTGTACGATTGTTCTCCAGAATATTCTTTGGTTCGTAAGTTGGCTGAGCACGGTTCGAGTCGCGCTTGTCTGCGCATGTCTGGTCTTGATCGCTTTTTTGCACGGGTTCCGCCCCGACATTCAGTGAGTGTGGCAGATGCGTGATAAGCAAGACGCGTTTGGTTTGCCAGCGTCTGTGCTTAAACTGTTCAGGAAATAATGTCCTATTCATACTGTTCCTTTGGAGATGATATATCTGTGGTGATTCAAAGTGCTTGGAAGCCTGTGAGTTATATGTTTATTTCCTGAAGTAAAGGTAATGACATTTTTGACACTTATTGATATCTTTCGAGATTGACATTTTGTTTGTAGCCCGATTATAGGAGGGTCTACGCTATGAGAAGTTTTTCGTCAGCTCACGAATCATGTTCGCTGTTACTGCATCGATGGATGCATGTCTTAAGAACTATCTGCCTGCTAAACTTTGCTGCTTGTTCCAGATTTGATATCTTGGATAACTAAAGGAATTTGGAGGATTTTTGAGGACATTATTGATAAACTTCAGAAGACGTCCCTGTCTTGCTGAGGTTAGATTTAGGAGAGAGGATTTGATCTCCTATCATATTGATATCTTCCAGCTGTTATAGAAAGGGATGGAGATTTCCGCCTGAATACATTTACAGCCCTATGATGTACTGATATGCATGTAATTCATCTTTACTATGATGCTGTCTACCGTCCATTGCTGTGTTGCTGTAACAATGACTGTTTGATTGTACCTATGATGTACCTACCTACTTGTTTATGTCTACGCATTTTCGTCAACGTGGCGTCGTCATTAAATAATATAAACGTCACAAGGATTTTACAACATTCATTGACTCCATACGTCGTGATTTGGCGTGGCGCTCCTGTTGGAACTGTACCTGTATGACTGTGCAACTATTTTACACATGTACACCAGTCCTAAGTCTACACCATACTTTAAGTGCCAGCACTACCTGCCCTTGGCAACAGAAGTTATATCATCACACAGCATTCGGACCTTCTACATATTTGGTGGCCAGTCCAAAGGCATTCGATAAGCCCACCACATCTCAACATTGATTTGGTGAGCAGATTCGGGGTCCCTTACCCACTACATTCAACACTACAAGTCAAGAAACTACAAGACATCAACAAAGAATTTTGAAACTACTCGGCGTTGCCCGGTAAATGTGGAAATTACATCTTTTTGCCATAAGCAAGAAATTTGACAGTACCCGGCGTTGTTACATATTGCCGGATATCACAGACTGTTGCTGTCTTTAACTCAAGTGAAGCCAGTCGCTACTGTCAAGGTGCCAAGTTGCTGTCGTTGTATGAAGGTCAAGTGCCGGTTGTTTCGAGCTCGATTCTCAGAAGGCCAAGTACCGATTTCGATCAATTTACTATAGGATTCAGAAGGTCAAGTGCCGAAAACAACACTACATTCTATATCAGAAGCTCAAGTACCATCGTCATGGCAGTTGGAGCAGTTCAGATGTACCATCATCGTTGGATCTTCATTCCTTAGGACGCTGATTGTCATCTGTTTTTTTTCTGCTGTGCTGACATTGGATTACCATAAGTTAAGTGGCCTGTTTTGTTTGTAAACTGTGCCCTTATACTTCTACTGAGTCTTCTGTGTTTCATCTCATTCTTTTGTCATTTTGTTATATGTTATATGTTATTTGTATATTTATATTTATATGTTTATGTTTCTGCGGGTTTTTGGTTGGGCGGTGTCTCCCTTAGATCATACCACGTCATAGAGGTCGTCTATCGTGAGCGTTTTCTATAGGGTGTGCAAATTTCCGATACTGGAATTTGCAAAGCGACTTCTGTTGCTATTTTTTGTTAGTTGTGATGACATGTGTTAGTATTGTTTTCGTTATTTTTCGCACTATTTAGTTTTGTTTTGATGTGTTTGTATTTGCTAGCCTACTCTTACCTATTGTTTAGTTTCATACACCATTTATGTTTATACACTGTTGTGTCGTGTATTTGTAATATCTTCTCGCAGATATCATCACATTTTTTGTGATATTTCTTTACTTTTCGCTTTATTTTTTGTTGATTTCTGCGAATGTTTTCGTATTGTTGCTAAATCTTTGTTATTGTTTACATTGTATTGTTTACATTGTATTGTTTACATTGTTAATGTTTACATTGGTATTGTTTACATTGTTAATGTTTACATTGTTAGTGTTTACATGGTTGATGTTTACATTGTAGTTGTGTTTACATAGTCATTGGTTACACTAATGGTAATTGAATAATGGATTATGCTGATGCACTACTACTACACTGATGATAAATAAATGATGAATAGTATTGTGCACTATTGAATGGGAAGTGCACCTATGATCAAGAGTTGATTGATGATATTTCAAAAAGGTCTATACACAAGGTCTTTGATTTAAGACTTGTTTCCCACATAGATTGGGATGATAATATAGTGTTGTGAGTAAACAAGGGCTGATTCAAGACTTGTTATTATTAAGTTTGAAATAAGGTAATTAATTATTTCAGGTTGTGGACTCAGATTTTAGACAACATGTCTACACTTGAATACTTTATTGAGCAGGGTAAATCGCTTGGGAAGACTGGTGATAAGTTAGAAGAATTTGCAACTACTCAATATGATAAAGCATTAACAATGGAAGCTGAACAAAAGAAACTGCAGATGCAGGTGGATGAAAAAAGATTCCAAATGGAAATGGAAAAACAAAAAAGAGAAGCAGAAGCAGAAGCTAAAAGATTAGAAAAACAAGCTGAAGCTGAAGAAAGGAAGTTACAAAGAGAGGCTGATGAGAGAAAAGCAAAAATGGAGCATGAAGAAAAACTCTTAGCTTTGGAAGTTGAGAAATTAAAGGTGATGAACATGGGTAATGCTAATGATGCAAATAAGGTCTCAGATAAGACTAATGCAAGCACTTTCAAGCTTAATCTACCACCATTCAATGCTTCCATCGACGATATAACATTCTATCTGGACAGATTTGAAACTTCATGTAAAGTACATAACATAGATAAATCACTGCAGGTTTATCATTTGTCCAAGATACTTAGAGGTGATGCTTTGAGTATGTTAAGTATGGTAGATGAGCCTGACAAGAACAACTATGAGGTTGTCAGGGCTATATTGTTAAAGAAATACCAACTTGACGAAGACGGCTATCGTCTTCAATTTAAAAATATGTTGCCAGAAACTGGAATGCAATTCTCTGAATTCGTTTCAAAGATACGTCTTACTTTTTCACGTTGGGTGGAGCTGTCTAAGACAGAAAAAACTTATGAAGGACTTATGGACTTAATACTTAGAGACAAAGTCATGTCTTCTGTCAATGAGTCTTTCCTTGTTTTCCTTCATGAACGTAAACCTAAAACAATAAAAGAAATGGAAGATTTCTGTAGCCAGTATATAACTGCGCATCCTCACGTAACCATTGGTAACGCTAAAGTAAAAGAAGGTCTGCCAGTTGCTTCGGCAGCACCTTACGGTCAAAACTCTAGTCATAGATTCCAACAAAATTTTGATAGGAAAAGTAACCGTAGTTACGGTCAAAATTATGGAAATCAATTTCAGGGTGATTCTTCTTCGAAGAATTGGAGACGAGCTGACAGTCCTCGTTACTTCCAACCTAATAATTTTAGGCATTTCAGAAGAGGATATGGTAACAGAGGTTTTTTCTCGCGTAGACCTCAAAACCAAACAAATAGATGTTCGCATCAATGTGGACATGATAATAATCATGGAAACTGTAGTTCAAAACAGGATAACAGTTAAAAAAGAGACACTAATAACTACAGAGATAATAACAACAGTGATAACTTCAGAGGTAATAGTAGTCGTGGTAGATCTCAACACACAAAAAAGAGATATCAGCAGGCTAACTCTGTTCAATAAGAATCTCAGGGAGCTTGTAATCAGGTTTCTGATAATAAAAACTCTGACGCTGTCACTTGTTCTTCTTTTGACTTTGGGAGAGCAAACAAATGCCCCCAATGCAGTACTCTGTTCGAACCGACTACAATATCGACTTTGAGTTGTGGTCACCCTCTCCCCGCTCTTCCTGCTTCGGTTGCGCATGACGGGAGAGGTTCTCTAATCCTACATAAGGGTCTTGTTAATGATACTCCGGTCTCACTACTTTTCGATTCCGGATGCACCACTATTGGTGATAGACAATCGCTTGTAGATCCATCTTGTGCTACAGGAAGGGTTATTAAATGTGTCACATTTGGCGGCACTCTAGAAAAATATCCTACTGCTGTAATTCACATTGCCACTCCTTTCTTTACGGGAGATGTGCATGCCTGTCTCTTACCTAATCCTATTGCGGACCTTATTATTGGTCGTATCCACGGAGTTAGGGAATGTACCCCACAGCAGATTGCTGCTTGGGAAGATCATAATATGCAAGCTACCAATGCAGTGGTTACAAGAGCACAAGCTCTACAAACACCGCAAACTTCGTTAAATAATGATAATGAAGTTCATAGCCAAGATAGTACCTTGGTTATTTCTCGTGACTCGTTCATAAAATTACAAGAAGAAGATCCTACGCTAAAAAAATTCTTCATTCTTGCGAAGAAAGGTGATCCAAATAAGGATACACAAAGAAAATCTTGGATAGCAATGAAAAACGGCGTACTTGTACGTATGGTACAAGACTCGGCTACGTCAGCACATTCGCAAATTCTTGTTCCCAAGAGTATGAGAGTGCAAATATTGCAACATGCTCATGACTCGCAATGTGCTGGACACATGGGATTTTCCCGTACAAAGTCGAGAGTCCTTGCGGCTTTCTTTTGGCCCTTTGTTAACAAGGACATTCGTATATACTGCCGATCATGTCAGGTATGTCAGGAGGTCAAATCTAGAGGACCACGACATGCTGCGCCTATCCAGGCTGCTGACATCCCTATTTGGCCATTTCAGAAAATGGCCATAGATATTATTGGCCCTTTTAAGATAAAGTCGGCCAGAGGACATCAGTTTATCCTTACATGTGTCGATATGTGCACACGTTGGCCAGAGGCTATCCCTCTAAAGAGCATATCTACTACAGATATCGCAGATGCTCTTTGGCTGATATTTTCTCGCTTGGGGTTCCCCAGAGAAATACTATCAGACCATGGCACTCAACTCATATCTGATACTATGTCTCAAGTAATGTCTACCTTACACATTAAAAGATCTCTCAGTAGCATCTATCATCCTATGTCTAATGGGTTAGTTGAGCGTCTGAATAGAACGCTCAAGACTTTACTTGGTAAGATAACTGAAGATCATCCTCAAGATTGGGACAGGGTTTTACCCGCGGCTCTCTTTGCCTATAGAGAGGTCCCAAACGAACACACAGGATTTTCTCCCTTTGAACTTGTCTTTGGCGCGCGTCCGCGCGGCCCTATGTCTTTGTTACACGATCTCATCACTGCCGATGATATTAGTGATGACACTCAATCCTCATATGAGTATGTCATTGCTCTTAGGCAAAAGATCATTGAGGCATGCAAACTAGCGACTGCTTCATCAGAAATTGCTAAAGAAAAAGCAAGGCAGTTTGCTAACAAGAACAGATGTCTACGACAACTTTGTCCAGGTGACAAAGCATTCGTCCTACTCCCCAGTAGGGAAAATAGACTTCTGATTGCATGGAAAGGTCCATATGCAATAGTCTCACGAATTTCCGATGTTGACTATGTGGTCGATATAGATGGAAAGCATAAAACTTTCCATATCAACATGCTGGCGGAATTTCATGAGCGTCCAGACTTTTTGCTGCCTATTTTCCAGGCAACGGATGATTCTTCTGTACCTCATGGTCATTACTCATCCCTGTCTGTCATACAGGATGAGGAATCTGTTTTTTCTGATGTCGATCTTCCTCTTCCAGTGGTTCCACTACATTCCATGGAATCTTGGAAAGATGTCTCCATTTCTCCTAATCTTTCTGTTGATGAACATCGTCAAGTCTCGTCGATGTTACAGACATTTAAGGATGTTCTAACCGACATCCCTGGTCACACGCAGGTCATAGAACATGACATAATTCTTACCGACAATAATCCTATTAGGGTTAGGCCTTATCCTATCCCTATACACTTTGTCACAAGTGAAAAAGGAATTGGATGAAATGATTCAATTAAACATAATTGAACCATCGACTTCACCATATTCTTCTTCCATGGTTATTGTTCGGAAGAAAGATAAGAACATACGAATTTGCGTTGATTATCGCAAATTAAATCAAGTCACAAAGTTCGATGCTGAACCTATGCCTTTACTAGAAGATCTACTTATTAGACTTTCTAATTCTAGATTCTTCACTAAACTTGACTTGTCTAAAGGTTATTGGCAGGTGCCTTTAGCAGATCATGCCAAACCTCTTACTGCTTTCTCAACACCTAGAGTTCTATTTCAATGGAATGTTATGCCTTTCGGTCTTATGAACGCCCCTGCTACTTTCGTTTGCATGATGCGTCGAATTCTTTCTCATCGTTCAGATGTCATCGCATACTTAGATGATATCTGTCTCTTCAGTGATTCCTGGGAAGATCACTATTTGGGTTTATATGACCTACTGTCCACTCTACGTGAGTTTAATTTGACAGCAAAACCCTCTAAAGCCTATGTTGGTTTTGGTGAAATCTCTTTCCTGGGTCATCGTGTTGGTCATGGTCTCTTGAAGACAGAAGACCACAATACTTCGAAAATATTGAACATCTCTGTACCTAAAACGAAGAAACAAGTCCGTAGTCTCTTGGGTTTAATTCAATTCTATGGGAGATTCATCCCGAATCTATCTTCGATCATGGCACCTCTCTCAACTTTGTTGAAGAAAGGGTCGCCTAATCTGGTTCGTTGGTCTCAGGAATGTCAATCTTCCTTAGACCAGATCAAGAAAATATTTTCTTCTCCTCCCATCCTAAGATTACCTACTCTTGATAGGACTTTTGTTCTTCGAAGTGATGCTTCATCCACTGGGATCGGAGCAGCACTTATGCAGGAATATGCTGAAACTCTGCATCCTGTTATGTACATTTCTAGAAAACTAAATGCGGCAGAGAGGAACTACTCGGTTTTAGACCGTGAGTTGTTGGCTATGGTTTGGTCAATTCTCAAACTACAAAGATTCCTCCTGGGCGCACACTTCATTCTAGAAACTGATCAAAAAGCTCTTACAGCTATTCAGACTAAGAACTTGAAGAGTTCGAGATCCACTCGATATGCTATTGCTCTTCAACCTTTTCACTTCACGGTACGAGCTATCCGTGGGTCGGATAATGTGATGGCTGACATTCTGTCTAGATGCCCACATGATTCCAACTAATACTTCTGTCCTATTTCTAGATATACGACAGAGTCATAACACACCTATATTACTACAATACATTAGCACATCTGTCCTCACTTTAGGTGAACACATACTATTGTGCTTTGTTATCATCTTCTTCTGTTCCCATCTTTAATATAAGAAGAAGACTAAGTAGTTAATATAAGGGCCGAAAGTTTACTCGGCCACAATTGTTAATAATAATGTATTGTATAGTATGAAACTTAATGGCTATTAAATAGAATTATATTGGTTATTTTTTCTCAGCACGTTATTGTTGATCTGAGAAGCTACCTTTCTGTTGTCAAACATGGAGAGTTCCGCATTGTACACTTCCCTTGGAACGACAGGAGATGTGTCCTGGATCGTCATTTATGTTTAATTTCATTATGTAATGATATTATTAAACATTTAGATAATGTACTATTTAACATTCTATATCAGATGTGTACATCCATTCTAAGCGGTATTAGAGTATGACACCGCTATTTGATTATAATGATATGAACTTGCATATTTATATTGTATTTTCATGCAAGCGTAGTGTGTGTTGGTGGCACCTCCCCGATATATCTTGTGAATCAGATTTTTTATCTGTTGAGAAATATTCTCACCAGACACTCTATGTGTCAATTTAGCCTCATATTAGGCAATTTAATTATCCGCGCATAATTCGTGCGTTGTTAGGCCGCTTTTGGCTTTACTCTTGGATATTTAAAAAAAAAAAAATGTTGTGCATTTTTTTTTTATCGGGAGGTTGCGGTAATGTTGCGACGATTGTTGCAACGTTTTTCGTCTATGTATTTATTTTCTAATGCATGGGAAATAACTCATGTATTGTAGTCACTTTTTTATTTCTACTAGTTGTCTAATCGTGTGACGATGGTTGCCGATAGTTTGTGTGAACGATTTTTAGTCATCTCCATATACGGAGCGCTCAGGTCGTCAGTTCTTATAAACAGTTGACAATCGCAATGTTTCAAGATTCATTTCCTTATTAGGCTCGAATCTGTACGATTGTTCTCCAGAATATTCTTTGGTTCGTAAGTTGGCTGAGCACGGTTCGAGTCGCGCTTGTCTGCGCATGTCTGGTCTTGATCGCTTTTTTGCACGGGTTCCGCCCCGACATTCAGTGAGTGTGGCAGATGCGTGATAAGCAAGACGCGTTTGGTTTGCCAGCGTCTGTGCTTAAACTGTTCAGGAAATAATGTCCTATTCATATTGTTCCTTTGGAGATGATATATCTGTGGTGATTCAAAGTGCTTCGAAGCCTGTGAGTTATATGTTTATTTCCTGAAGTAAAGGTAATGACATTTTTGACACTTATCGATATCTTTCGAGATTGACATTTTGTTTGTAGCCCGATTATAGGAGGGTCTACGCTATGAGAAGTTTTTCGTCAGCTCACGAATCATGTTCGCTGTTACTGCATCGATGGATGCATGTCTTAAGAACTATCTGCCTGCTAAACTTTGCTGCTTGTTCCAGATTTGATATCTTGGATAACTAAAGGAATTTGAAGGATTTTTGAGGACATTATTGATACACTTCAGAAGACGTCCCTGTCTTGCTGAGGTTAGATTTAGGAGAGAGGATTTGATCTCCTATCATATTGATATCTTCCAGCTGTTATAGAAAGGGATGGAGATTTCCGCCTGAATACATTTACAGCCCTATGATGTACTGATATGCATGTAATTCATCTTTACTATGATGCTGTCTACCGTCCATTGCTGTGTTGCTGTAACAATGACTGTTTGATTGTACCTATGATGTACCTACCTACTTGTTTATGTCTACGCATTTTCGTCAACGTGGCGTCGTCATTAAATAATATAAACGTCACAAGGATTTTACAACATTCATTGACTCCATACGTCGTGATTTGGCGTGGCGTTCCTGTTGGAACTGTACCTGTATGACTGTGCAACTATTTTACACATGTACACCAGTCCTAAGTCTACACCATACTTTAAGTGCCAGCACTACCTGCCCTTGGCAACAGAAGTTATATCATCACACAGCATTCGGACCTTCTACAATATCATTGTTTTTTTTAATTCTCATTTCATTGCTTTCTTTCATTGCTGGTCATTCTTCGTGTACATCATCTTGTCTTTTCACTTTCCACTTATTATTTCATACTTAGACTATATTTGATATACCTCATCTTTGTTTGAATTTGATTATCTTTGTATACTTCATCTTCTTACTTTATACATACTTCCATCCTTCTATTGTTGATTTAGTAATATGACTTAACATAGTGTAATCCTTGTGTGTAGATATTGGAATTGCATCGACCTCAAATTTTTTGTTCCATGTACTTTTCAAAAAAAAAAAAATTATGATATCATTTTTTCCCCCCAGGGGTCGGTGTAGTCTGTTAAGTCATGTTTTATTAATGGGAGTTAGGTGTTAAAGATTTGCATGTATGGGTCGGATTTTTGTACACACGTTAGTTAGCAAACTTTGGTGATGAGATGAATGTTTTAGTTGGGGGCTTTATGCTCGGTAATTTTTGAACATAGCTCAGCTGAGTAGTTGTTAGTTTGTTTTTAAAAAAAAGATAAAGAAAGTTTTCGAATATTCTGAGTGATAGTTTTGAGAAAGAGACGGTTGAGCTGAGCTGAGTTCTCACGCGGTTAGTTCGCGCATGAGTAATTTTTACTGAGCTGTTCTGAGAAGCAGTAATCTCATGACAGTACGTTCCTGGCAGGGCTTCGAGTTGGTTGTTCCATCTCGTTAGTGTGTCCAGAAATGATTATCAAGGGAAATATATTTTTGAAAGTGAAGGGAAGAGTTTCCTTCCAAGATTGATTCTTTTGAGGCCAAGGATTGTACCGGCCATTATTATTATGATTCATATTTCCTATGATGGATTTTTCCCTGTGATTGGAATGGATATATTATGCTCAGAGTTGCTGTGTGCAACCGTTTGATGAATAGTTATTGCATGGATTTACTGTTATAATACTGTGTAGAGAGCTGCTGTGTTCTGCAGGCCTTGTACTTTGAGTTTTGCACCTGTAACTGAATCTTTGGATATCGATTTGTAAGGATTTATGCTATGAGTTACTGCATTCTACAGCCTATTGAGAGTTGCGATGTACGCAGTCTTTTTTTGGATGAGTATCTTTGCTGTATTACTACAAAATGAACTTACTTATCTGATGCTTCCTGTTTATGCTGTGAACTGTGTTACCTTGATGTCTACGTGACTGTGGTGTTAATAAACTGTGTGGAATGTTATACTAGTTCCTACACTTTCTGATCCTACGTTACAGTGGTGTGTGATCAAAGTGTGTATAGGTATGCCAAAACTTAATTACGACATTCGCACTTACAGCTATACATATTTACACACCTGTCGGCCATCCGTAAGCCAGACCACAAGCTGATTGCCTTCATCAGCCGTAATATTAACATTGTCTTTCTACACCACTTACGTATCCTTAACAAGCATCAATAAAGATGCACCGTACTATATCGTTGAAGATTTGTCTGCTACTCTTTTATTGTTTATTCCTTCTTTTGTCTGCCTTGTTTACAAATTATTAGCATCAATAAAGATGTACTATATCGTTAAAGATGTGTCTGCTACTCTTTTATTGTTTATTCCTTCTATTGTCTGCCTTGTTTACAAATTATTAGCGTCAATAAAGATGTACTATATCGTTGATGATGTGTCTGCTACTCTTTTAATGTTTATTCCTTCTATTGTCTGCCTTGTTTACAAATTATTAGGATCAATAAAGATGTACTATATCGTTGAAGATGTGTCAGCTACTCTTTTATTGTTTATTCCTTCTATTATCTGCCTTGTTTACAAATTATTAGCTTCAATAAAGATGTACTATATCGTTGAAGATTTGTCTGCTACTCTTTTATTGTTTATTCCTTCTATTATCTGCCTTGTTTACAAATTATTAGCATCAATAAAGATGTACTATATCATTATAGATTTGTCTGCTACTCTTTTATTGTTTATTCCTTCTATTGTCTGCCTTGTTTACAAATTATTTGCATCAATAAAGATGTACTATATGGTTAAAGATTTGTCTGCTACTCTATTATTGTTTATTCCTTCTATTGTCTGCCTTGTTTACAAATTATTAGCATCAATAAAGATGCACCGTACTATATCGTTGAAGATTTGTCTGCTACTCTTTTATTGTTTATTCCTTCTTTTGTCTGCCTTGTTTACAAATTATTAGCATCAATAAAGATGTACTATATCATTAAAGATGTGTCTGCTACTCTTTTATTGCTTGTTCCTTCTATTGTCTGCCTTGTTTACAAATTATTAGGGCCAATAAAGATGTACTATATCGTTGATGATGTGTCTGCTACTCTTTTATTGTTTATTCATTCTATTGGCTGCCTTGTTTACAAATTATTAGCAACCTCTCATTAATAATACATCCGATTTATAGGTATGCCAAAAGTATTCTGTCAGCGTTAACAGGGGGATCTTCCTGAATCACTAAATCTATCTTTTATTGACATAATTATTACAAAACATCCAAGACAAACGTGTCTACAACCAGCGCTTTGATAGATGTCTGACATAATTATTACAAAACATCCAAGACAAACGTATATACAACCAGCGCTCTGATAGATGTGTACTGACATAATTATTACAAAACATCCAAGACAAACGTGTCTACAACCAGCACTCTGATAGATGTGTACTGACATAATTATTACAAAACATCCAAGACAAACTTGTCTACAACCAGCGCCCTGATAGATGTGTACTGACATAATTATTACAAAACATCCAAGACAAACATGTCTGCAACAAGCGCTCTGATAGATGTGTACTGACATAATTATTACAAAACATCCAAGACAAACGTGTCTACAACATGCGCTCTGATAGATGTGTACTGACATAATTATTCCAAGACAAACATGTCTAGAACCAACGCCCTGATAGATGTGTACTGACATAATTATTACAAAGCATCCAAGACAAACGTGTCTACAACCAGCGCTTTGATAGATGTATAGTGACATAATTATCACAAAGAGACACAGGAGAGTAAATAGAAAATACAACCTTTATGCAGTTATAGTTGGGCCATAAGCAGATTTATTGTTGCTCATTTTAGATCACGTTCCAAATAACAGAAGTTTTCCAACCGTTAAACTATTAAATTCTCTGTATGAAACATACTACGCTGCTCTCTCATGGATAGATTTAGTCTGAAATTACGTAATCTAGAATGTGGTCACGACTATTAAACCTAAGGTGATCATCCTGTTTTTCACAAAGAAAGAACATTTTTTGCCGTTTTGGCACAAAGATGACAAACTAGACCAAAAAAAGAGGACTTAATAATAAGTCTTTATCATTTATGTTACGTTATCAACAAGTGTTGTCAGATAATTAAGTTGATCAAAGCCCTTGCATCATCTAATAAAACATCTTCATGAAATAAATATTTCCCAGAAGCTCGCATATTTTCCCATGGTTGGTACTCCATGTAAGGTTATCTGTGAAATATATGTGAAATCTTCAAAGGTTTTCATCCATATCTTTAATTATGCTATAGAACAGGTGTATAAACATCTACTGTTTTTGTGAAACTTGTCACAAAAATTGCCAAGTCCCTCTTTCAGTTTTTCAACAAGCATATTCGGAACTTTCAATGACACAAACTCATGACACCAGCTCTGCTTAAGAATGTCGATCACAGGTTAAACACAGTTTATTATTTCAATAAATCTACTGAAAATGGATGTACTTTAAAATGAAAGTAGGTTTAGGGGTAGAAGTTTACCAGAATTAATTATACATATTGATAAGTACAATTTGTTTCTCAATTTTTTCAATTTAAAAATTTTTCTGCACTCATTACTGTATATTTTGCATGCATGTTTGTCGCATAGAGATTTATGATCAATAAATTTTCTATATGCTTTTCTTTTCTACTCGTGTCCTCTACTTTATTATCGCTCCTTTATCCTTTTCCTGGGTTTTTTTTCGCATTCGTTCGTTTGCGACAAAATATTACTTTCCCATTCAAACTTTCGCCTGTTTCTATTCTCATTTAGAAACGCATTTTATTGCATAATATGTCAGTCCCCGCATGACACGAGTAACTGTGAATATACGTTCTGGTCAGACATAGGAGCAGACATTTGTCTACATTTTCATCTGGCACAAGTTTTCTTTGGCTAAAATTTCTCGGTGTAAGGTGTGGAAACTGTCATCTGCATCGCTCAGAAATAAGACGTGTCGGCGTGAGGTGTTAAGACAAGTATTGACAGGTTATGGCAGGCGTCTGAGTTTATGTGAAGTGTTAGATGAGAAGGGGAGGCTATTTCAGATTTTCGAAATAACGTGGGATCCTTTGTCTGTTTCATATATCTACCCAGTAGCTGAAACTTGACGTCATTCAGTCCTCCTAAATCTGCAGTAGACAGATCACTCGTGCTAGAAAATATCTTGTATATTGCAAAGTTCTGAGTTTCTTGGCAACATTTTGCCGAGTTCTAGACTACCATTATATTGAAGGATTCTAGTTCGTGGTATTAATCTGTAGTTCTGTGTGGAGGTAAATATATATATCTAGTAGAATTGAGTGATTCAGTGATAACCGCTTATTTCATTTTACTAGTTAGATTTCTGTGCAGAAGAAATTAATTTATAAGTCTGTTATATTCTATAGTCGACGTGTTTCAGTGGATAGCAAAATAAATTATAATTTCTAGCTTAAACTCATGCAGCTATAAATAAATTTTATTAAATTGCTAGTAATTAGTCAAGCGTATTCATCATTGAGTATTGACGAGATACGTACGTATTTCTAATTCATGATGATTGATTTTATGAATATAACTTATTTCACGGGAGATTTAAACGATAAGACAAGCTCTACGCTTGCAGTTTATAATGTAAGTTATAAACCAGGAATAGTATGTATAAGTATTTTATATGTTTGTTTTTCTTTATTCAGTGAAAACTGGGGTAGCCCAACTCTACCAGCGTTTAAGTACTGATGAGAAATATCTGTGAAGAACTAAACATTCTTTTAATTAAAGACGTGTGGGTGTACAAAGTAAAACCTGTCTGGCAGTGTGTTTGCATCCAGAACGACAGAGTACCCATTTTCAAAAACTTTAAGACAAATTGAATAACTGCGCCTACCGAGCCAGATTAAATTCTTCCTGATAAAACATCAAGTACATGCAGCCTCTGTGGTGAAAAATATTACCAGCATTAACTTTACGACGATTTTTGACAAATGGTGGGGTGAACAATAATAATTTTTTTGAGAGAAGTTACCAACCGGTCATTTTACTAAATACGGGAAACCTCGTGATTCTGACATTGTGGGCCCGCTAAAACTAATTCTTACCTTAACTGAGTAAAGTGACTATAACTAAATCTGAACAAAATATCGCATGAAGAGGACGCTCCCCGGACCCATTGGTTGAAACCAAGATCTGCAGAGCTGGGTATCCACTTCATCAAACAAAAGGCAGATTTACATTGGGCGTGTCATAACGTGCGCCAGACGGCAAACACCATCCAGACATTAGTAAGAAAGTGAGACAGGGATCCCTGCTGAAAGAACAGAGTGAGAGTAGACTGAGTGATGGTTTTTTTTAAATATATGCACCCACTTTGTAATTTCTTTATGCAAGTTTTGTTGCTAACAATATTGTCCCTAGGATAGATTAGAGTATCAAAGTCTGTCCATACCTTTAAAGGGAAAACTAAGACTTCAGTATATGTATCCGTGACTCTTTGGGGCTATCACTTTTCTTCTAACAGGACTGTGGGCTATACATCGAGGGAAAAGATCATACCAACGGGTCTATCATTCTTGTAGCAATTCATTGACTTTATGACTATTTGTATATGTTTGATGTAATTTTATGTGTTGTGATGGAATTTTATGATAATTAAAATTCAATTAAACTTAATCAGTATGGCGGTCAGTTCGTTCCCAAATATCTATATTTTCATTGTCATAGTTTCACGTTTGTACGTCTATTGTCGTCACTTATGTGTGTGGGTATGTGAGGAATATATATATTAATATATATTATATTAGATTTGTCTGACTAATCTAACTCTGTTGTAGATGATAGGCTGACTGAGAGAATCTTCTCGAGTGTCAGAGACAGAATCTACTATATTTCCTCCACCTCACTCGTGAAATCTATTTCTATTTTATCATCTCACTGAGCTATCACGTATTTCTATGTCTATTCCGAAGGGACCAAACTAAGTCTTCATCACCTATCACAAATCTACGACAATGTTTAACACCACTTAACAATTAAGTTAAGTGCATGTCATAGATGTTTCATTTTTCTATATTTTAATATATAACACTTTATGTTATCATTATAAATTACTTAATGCAAAATCAGTAAAGGCAGTCATGTCTAAAAATGTACTCTCTGAAATCAGCTCGTAAAAACACGGTTTTTGAGCACGTATACTAAGAGTTTAAAAAGTTGTGGTGGAATGTCCCCCTTCAGTATCTTAAAACATGGTTCTAGCAATTTGTCATTGTTTTGAGCTTGTCTCAGCTCTTGTGGGCGGAAGTCAAACTCGTCTCCTTGTCTCTTCTTCTTCTTCTTCGCTTGTTCTCGGGTCTGCCCTGCAGCTGTGACTCTTGGCTGACAAGGGTCTCCCAAAACCACATATTTGCAGCCTAGAATGAATTCATAAATAGGATCTTCTAGGACTGCTGATCATATTTCTCCATTGACAAATCTGCATTCAATGGGAATTCGGGTGATAGTCGCCATCAATGGAGGATCGCCTTTAACTGGACCCTGAATTTCAATTGTCAAATGTTCTGGCCTAACCAGTCTTGAACTGATTATCAAATTGAATTCCAGCCCGGAATCGAATAGCCCTTCCACTCTTTCTCAGTTTACAATCACCTCCCCAACAGGTGAATGGGGGTGTTTTCTACCCTCTGGGTTCTGCGGATATGTTCCCTTTGAAGTTCTGACTGTCATGCAAGCTGCCCGCTGAGGTGGTGGGCAATGTTTACACTCACTGGTATAATGATTACTCATGCGGCAATTCCAGCACCATTTAACACCATGTTTCTGGTACTGGGGAGCAGTTTTGCGATCAGTTTTAGATTGGAGTTCCTGTCTGGAGGGATTATGAATGGAGTTGTCTTTCCTGTCATGATATCGATTAGCATGCCCCCTTTCACCTCTATTAGGCACTTCTTCCTCCTGGGGCCTTGGGGGAAAGTCTAAATGTTTCTTCCTGGTGTGCTGTTTCCTTCAAAGCACTCTGGAACTGTTGTGCCAAGACTAGAATGTTTTCTAGTTTCTCTGCACCATTTTCTATGAGGAACTTCCTCATCTCCGGTGACATCGATTCTTTGATCTGTTCGATCATGACCAATTCTGTGAGTCCATCAAAGTTTTGAGAAAATTCTCCTAGTTTCATCCGTTTTAACAGGTACACTTCTAATCTTGCAGCAAATTTAGTGTACGTTTTGCCACTGTCGCGCTTAGTTGTTCGGAACTTTTTTGGAAGGCGCTAAAAGAGTGTTTAATCATTACACAACAAACTTCACACTTTTAAGGCTTCTCTCCATTATGCATTATGTTGTGTGTTTTCAGACTAACAGACTGTGTAAACATTACACCGCAAACATGACACTTGAATGGTTCCTCTCTGGTATGAATTCATTTGTGTGCTTTCAGATTATAAGACAATGTAAACCCTGCTCCACAAACATCACACCTGTAAGGCTTCTCTCCAGTATGTATCCTTTTGTGTGCTTTCAGACTAGAAGACTGTCTGAACCCTACTCTACAAACATCACACCTGTAAGGCTTCTCTCCAGTTGTGTTATGTGTGCTTTCAGATTACTTCTTCTTTGATCCTTAGCCGCCGACCGTCAAAGCAGTCAGTGGCCATCACGCCTAGTGGCGTCTTGTAGGGCAACAACAAATTGATTCCACTTTGCTCGGTCGGTGGCCATCCCTCGCACAGTGCCCCAACTCTGGTTCACCCCCTGCATCTTAGCCTCCACAGTCCTCCGCCAGGTTGTTTTTGGTCGGCCTCTCCCTCGCTTTCCCTCAGGGGCCCAAAGCATACCTGCTCCCGCGATGGCACCGGGGTCCCCCCCCCCCCGAGGACATGGCCAACCCAGCCCCAGCGTCCACCAGCTACGATGGTGTGCATGTCCTCTTGCTCGCTACGAGTAAGCAGATCTTGGCCAGTGTTGGCATCCGGCCAAAAGATTCGGTGAATTTTTCTTAGGCATGCTGTGTGAAAAGAGGACAACGTCGACACCTCCTTCTCTGCAACTCTCCAGCACCCCGCACCACAGAGAAGCACAGAAAGCACACAGCTTTTCAGATTACAAGACTGTGTAAACCCTACGCCACAAACATGACATTTGTAAGGATTCTCTCCAGTATGTGTCATTTTGTGTGCGTTCAGACTAAAAGAGTGTTTAAACATTACACAGCAAACATCAAACTTTTAAGGCTTCTCTCCGTTATGTCTTCTTTTGTGTGCTTTCAGACTAGAAGACTGTGCAAACCCTACTCCACAAACATTGCACCTGTAAGGTTTCTCTTCAGTATGTTTTATTTTGTGTGTTTTCAGACTATCAGACCGTGTAAACATGACACCACAAACATTACACTTGAATGGCTTCTCTCCTGTATGAATTCGTTTGTGTACTTTCAGATTATTAGACTGTGTAAACCTTGCTCCACAAACATCACACCTGTAAGGCTTCTCTCCAGTATGTATTCTTTTGTGTGCTTTCAGACTAGAAGACTGTGTGAACCTTACTTCGCAAACATCACACCTGTAAGGATTCTCTCCAGTATGTGTTATTATGTGTGCTTTCAGATTACAAGAGTATGTAAACCCTAATCCACAAAAATTACATTTAAAAGGATTCTCTCCAGTATGTGTTATTTTGTGTGCTTTCAGACTAGAAGAATATGTAAACCCTACTCCACAAACATCACATCTGTAAGGCTTCTCTCCAGTATGTATTCTTTTGTGTGTTATCAGACTAGAAGAATATGTAAACCCTCCTCCACAAACATCACACCTGTAAGGCTTCTCTCCAGTATGTATTCTTTTGTGTGTTATCAGACTAGAAGAATATGTAAACCCTACTCCACAAACATCACACCTAAAAGGCTTCTCTCCAGTATGTATTCTGTTGTGTGCTTTCAGACTAGAAAAACGTGTGAACCCTACTCCACAAACATCACACCTGTAAGGGTTCTCTCCAGTATGTATTCTTTTGTGTGCTTTCAGACAAAAAGAATTTGTGAACCCTACCCCACAAACATCACACTTGCAAGGCTTCTCTCCAGTATGTATTATTTTGTGTGTTTTCAGACTAACAGACTGTGTAAACTTCACACCACAAACATTACACTTGAATGGCTTCTCTCCAGTATGAATTCGTATGTGTGCTTTCAGACTACCATACTGTGTAAACCCTAATCCACAAACATCACACTTGTAAGGTTTCTCTCCAGAATGTATTCTTTTGTGTGCTTTCAGATTAGAAGACTTCGTAAACCCTACTGCACAAACATCACACTCATAAGGCTTCTCTGCAGTATGTGTTACTTTGTGTGATTTCAGACTACAAGACTGTGCAAACCCTACACCACTAACATCACCCTTGTATGGCTTCTCTTCAGTATGCTTTCTTTTATGTTTATTAAGACCACTGTGTCGTGCAGACCCTATACCGCAAACATCACATATGTATGTATTTCCAGTATGTATTTTTTGGTGTTTATTAAGATCACTACCCTGTGAAGAATGTCTTCTTTTGTACTTGTTAAGATCACTACTTTGCGTAAACCCTACACCACAAACATCACACTTGTAAAGCTTGTCTCTTGTATGTATTCTATTTAGTTTTTTCAGAGTAGAACATTGTATTTCCATTACTCCACAAACATCATGTTCAAAAGGATTCTGCATTTCCTTACTCTGCATGTTGTTTACTAATCCACAATTCATATCAACTCCATCAAGTTTATCCCTTTTCTTTCTGATGTCACCTGACCCATTTTCAATATGAACTGTGACCTTGAAATCATTCTGGGTCTCATCAATGTCTGCTACTCTGTTGTGATAAATAATGGAATGCACATCTACATCACTTCCAGTTGTTCCAGACTCATCATAATTGTCATTTGTCAACAATGCAACACTGGTATAATCATTCTTGTACAATCTATCATTGATGTTCATGATATGGGCTTGGTAAGGCACATCTGAAATGATATGGGATTTTAATCATTTAGATAGAAATAAATAACTAGTGCATGACAAGCAATCAGATATTAGATGTCCAAAATTGTGCAGCTCTATACAATTTTAGCAAGACAATATGGCTCAGTCAAAATGTTTTGTCAGCATCACATTTCATTCTACATCTAGCATTGCCATCAGCAAAATAAACAGCTAATTTCCGTCATGACGAGCACAAATTATGCTTTTCCAGAATACTCTGTATTATCAGTTCTTTAAATAAAGATAAATACAAATTATAATTGGTACAGAAAGATTAATGAACATACATCTATAATCCATTGTGGTAGTGTGCTGTATTGTATTTAAGTCCCCCTTACCAGAAAGATAGAAAGAGGAAGAAGGGTGACACTTGTGGACTTGTATTATATGTCCAGACACACAACACACATTAAATCACCACTACCATAGCATAGAAAACCAGAATGCCTGAACATTTTTATCATAAGCAATAATACTATTATTGTATTTATTTTAACTTGTTATAAATTTATAAAAAGCTAGTGAATATATATATATGTATATATACCGTAAAATCTCACGTATAATACGCGCTCATGTATAATACGCATGCTTGATTTAGCCCCAAATTTTCTGGTAAAATGGAAATTCGTGTAAAATATGCACCATCATTTTTCAAGATTTTATTTTATGAAACATTTGTTAAAAAACTGAAAGTATAATAACAAACATAAATAGGTAGGCAATACCTAAATTTTAGGTACTTTGGACTCCCTCGTCATCACTCTCACTATATATATCTATAATAAAGATGTCAGTGCCAACTTTCTCCCAGGGTGACAGACTTCTTGAGTGTTGGTTTAAAGGTTTTTTAGTATTCTTTGCCTTTGTTTCTTGACATTCTGGACAACTGTCAGCCATCTGTCGAATCTCAGCCATCATGCCAATCCAAAACAGACAACTTCTGGCCCAGCGCATCCTGCTGTCAAATGCAAAATGAGCAGCATGTAGCTTCTGCTTGATTTCAGGCCTCAGTGCTTTTGGGATAAGAATACGCTCTCCTTTAAGTATTATGCCTTGTTCTGTTGTCAGGGTGTCACAAATGTCAAAATAATGCATAAGCTCAGCTGGTACATCAGACTTTTGTGTAGGCAACCCATCCAAAATGGTCGCCTTCAACCTCCAAAGCATGCTGTCTTTGAGAGTTTCAGCTTTAATCTTTTCCATCATCACATCTGGTATTTCAGTTAATCTTACAAGTGCATCAGCTCCTGCTTCGCTCTCTCTCTATCAGATGTGACAATGTGACATTATGAATACAAACTCTGGATAGTGTGTCAGCTATAAGAAGATCGGAACCTTGTACCCATTTGAATTCAAAATCATATCGATGGCTGTGCATCAGTAAATTCTGCAGTTTTCCAGGAATTTGACTCAGAGCTTTTTTTAACGATGGCTGCCAAAGGTTTATGGTCATTGATGACTGTAACCTTCCATCCATAAGTGTATTGGTCAAAGCGTTCCAAACTATATATAACAGCTAAGAGTTCCTTCTCAATATGAGCCCAACGTTGTTCAGTTTCAGTTAGAGCTCTTGAAGCAAACTCTATTGGATAACCATTTTGTAGGAGGGCATCTCTGAGTCCATGGCTGCTACTATCAACGTGAATACACAAAGATTCATCAGGATCAAGTATGCAAGTACTGGAGTAGAAGTAATCAGCTTCTTAATTCTCTTGAGGGCTTCATCACATTCAGCTGACCAGATAAAGGAAGTATCCTTACGTGTAAGTTCTCTTATTGGGTGAAGAATTTCTAAAAGATTCTTGAGAAACTTTGCTAGATACTGTACCATGCCACAAAGTCTGCAAACCTCATGACAGTCCTTAGGAACGGGCATGTTTAGTATTGTCTCAACCTGTTTCTTGTCTGGTTCAACACCACAAGCACTAATAAGATGACCCATGAAAGTAATTTCTTCTTTCTTCTCTTGGGCTTTAGCTTCATTCAGTTTGATGCCTTTCTCTTTACACCTATGTTTCAGTGCTTTAAGTTTGAGATCATGGTCCTTGATTGCTAGTTGTCTTCTTCTTATTCTTCTGCGTTCGGTTTGTAGTCATGCTAAATCTGCAGGCCTGTCGCCAGGACGAAGTCCAGTCTTTTCCAGGTCGGCGCGGCAGCCCCATAGCTTCTGCTGGAGCTCATCACCCTTTGCCCAGGTCGCACGTTGCAATTTATCATGGGTTGGACAGTTCTGGAGGATGTGTTCTGGGGTCTGGATACCAGTTCCACATGGGCATTCATTCGTGTGGGATATCCTGAGGCGATAGAGATGTCCAAGTAATCTGCAGTGACCAGTTCTCAGGCGGAAAATTGTCATCTGTTGGTATCTGTTTAGATGGTGGACTGGGTCATCTCTGCTGTATATATCCCCTTCCTCCTTCCACTGACTTTTGTACTTGTTGTGGATGATGGTTTTTGCTTCCCAATAGGGCAATGGGTGACTGTATTGTTCCATTTTACTGCCACTTCTTGATAGAGCATCTGCTTTCTCATTACCAGCAATTCCACAATGGGCGGGTAACCACTGAAGGGCAATGGTTGATGACCTTTGGATGATGTTAAGCTCAGATCTGATCTCATTCATCATGTTATCATTTCTGGTGTTTTGTATTGATTCAAGTAATTATCTGCAGTCAGTACTAGTTGTCTGTCTGATCCACAAACTGCGATAACTATGTCATCAGCAACATTGATGCAACCATGAAGACCTTCCAGAGCTTGTGCTAGATGCCTCTGAGAAATCTCACTGCTTACGTTCAAACCAAATGGTAATCTAGACCATCTGAACCTACCAAAAGGTGTAATCATTGTTGTAAGTTAACTAGACTTCTCATCAAGCTTAATGTGCCAGAATGCTTCCTTGACATCCAGCTTTGTGAAAATCTTGGCATTATTGAGTTCAGGCAATACTAATATAAATTCATAAAAAATCATTTGTGATGGTTACATTTTCAGAAGTTTCATTAACCGTTCAAACATATAAAAAAAACCAGGGCAAAGCTGGGTACTTACAGCTAGTTATGAATAAAGTTAAGATGACAGGTGAATCTAGTTTTCATGAAAGTGACAAATGCAAAGTTAGTAGCAGTAAGAGATAGGCCAGGTAGAATGGACAAATGAACGAACAAAATCTTTATTTCATAAAAAAATAGGTATTATTGCCTTTTTACATTTCTGCCCTGCAATAATATAATTCTTAAAGTGTTTTTAAATTAAAACATTCTTAACTTCAGTAATAAGTAATCTATAATATCACTGCCTAACAATCAATGTCATTGTAGAAGACAGAAAGAGATGATGAACACAAGGGGTTTTATTTCAGGGAGGACATAATTAGATGAATCATGAGCAAAATGAAAGTACTGACATAATATGTGGTGTCCTGCTGAGGACAATTAACTTAATAAAAGAAAACTTGAGAAGACATGACATGCAGAGTTCTTCATGAAGGACAACTTACAAAACCATTTGGGATAAGAATCATAGTGTGAAAGGGATGTCTTTTGTTTCAATTTCTTTTCTTACTATCAATATATTGGATTATGAAAACACTGATGTCACACAACAGAAATGGAATCCAACTGAATTTGACCAAACAGCTTAAGGATCTAGATGTTACCAATGACATGGCTCTTCTTTCCTAAACCATAATAATATGCAGGCAAAATTAAAATATTCTATGAGGTGACAGCACGTAGGTCTGAAAAAAAAAAGGGAAAAGATAAAAATAATAATAATAAATAAAAGGTTCAACTTCAAAAAACACAACTACAAGATGTAAAATCATACACAAATCTTGGCAGCAATATAGACAGCTGGAGGGAGAGACCATGATATCAAAATAAGAATACAGAAAGCATGAGCTTCCACAGCATTAGGAAATATAAGGAGACCAAGAGAAATCAAGTCCAACATGAAAATATGAATCTTCAACTCAAATGTAAAGTCAGTCCTATTGTATGGCTCAGAAACATGGAGAACAACAAAAACAATATCCACAAAGCTATAGACATTCATAAATGGGCACTTGCATAAAATGTAGGCTTGAAATGGTATGACAAGGTTACCAATGTGGAACTGATGACAAGAACCAGACAACTGTAAGCAGAAAAAGAGATGAGAAGAAGACACTGGCAATGGATGGAACACACATTGAAGAAATCTTTTGATAGCATTATAAAGCAGTCCTTGTTTTGAAACTGACAGGGTAAGAGAGGCAGAGGTAGACCAAACAACACACGGAGCAGAGAACTGGAGACAGAGGTCAACATGATGAGGAAGCTGTGCGAAGACTTGAGCTCATAACATGTGACAGGAAGACTTGAGCTGATGACATGTGACAGGAAGACTTGAGCTGATGATACGTGACAGGAAGACTTGAGCTGATGACATGTGACAGGAAGACTTGAGCTGATGATACGTGACAGGAAGACTTGAGCTGATGACATGTGACAGGAAGATGTGAGCTGATGATATGTGACAGGAAGACTTGAGCTGATGACATGTGACAGGAAGACTTGAGCTGATGATATGTGACAGGAAGACTTGAGCTGATGACATGTGACAGGAAGACTTGAGCTGATGATATGTGACAGGAAGACTTGAGCTGATGACATGTGACAGGAAGACTTGAGCTGATGATACATGACAGGAAGATTTGAGCTGATGATATGTGACAGGAAGACTTGAGCTGATGATATGTGACAGGAACCCTTGAGCTGATGATAAGTGACAGGAAGACTTAAGCTGATGATATGTGACAGGAAGGCTTGAGCTGATGATAAGTGACAGGAAGACTTGAGCTGATGATATGTGACAGGAAGACATGAGCTGATGATATGTGACAGGAAGACTTGAGCTGATGACATGTGACATGAAGACTTGAGCTGATGATATGTAACAGGAAGACTTGGCATGTGTTTGCTGAAGGCCTATGGTCCTTGGGGAGCTAAAGGGTATTGAATGATTGATTGATTGTTTGACTGACTGATAGCCAACAAAGAAAACAGAAAGATGGTTAGATAAAATATGAAAGTGAGCAGGACTGCAGTAAGGCTATAATTACGAGTTTGACAACTTTGAGGTTGTGATGGGATGGGAAAACTCAAAAAATGTTTGCTACAAGGTCAGTTGTGTTTGTTATTTGAAGGTATAATTTATGTTAGTGTTACTTAAATATTGTAGTGGTAATAAATTATTTTATACCCAGTGTATGTGACATGGAAGTCAGAAAGGGAGTTCTTCAATGTTAATATAGAACAAATCCTGACATATGGAAGTGAGCCATGGAAAAATAGTAAACAAGTAACAAAAGCACTACAGGCTACAGACATGTGGTTTTACAGAAGAATGTTAATATCATCGAGCTAAACAGACATGTTGACAATGAGAGAAAATACTGCACATTTTGATATGATGGCATAGAAATAAGTTAACAACAGATTTCATAAACAGCATCTGAGGCAGGAAGTTGTGCAGAAACATAATCAGCAAAGCCACTATGCACGGTATTTGAAGAAGAAGAAAAAGATATGACTAGTCATGTACAGATCATATGAGGTGGAATAACACATCCTTATGTATATGTTGTGGTGGAATAATACATACCTAATCTATATAATATGGTGGAAAAACACATCTCTATTTATATGTTGTGGTGGGATAATACATCACTAAACTATATGGTGTTGTGGAATAACACATCATAATTTATATATTGTTTGAAAGGCAGTGACCAGTTCTTATTATGCAATTTTAGTAAAAATGAGAGGTTATGGTAGTTTCTATCAAACAAACAAATAACTCATTATAAATATTTATATGTGCATACATACTGTTAGACACATTAAAATACATGGACACCTAAAAGATTCACAAACACCAAAATAAACAGACATCTAAAAGATTTTGAGGAAAAAAAAAAATACTGTAAATGTTTCCATTTTAATGTGTGTAAAGTGTGGAGAGTAGAAAGATGAAATCATTACAAATTTGTTATGACATGAACTATTACACAATGAAGGAATTTTAAATTATATTACTGATGTCTAAGATTTTTTATTTGCTCTATGAGTATTGATGTCTTATTAAATATAAAGGTAAAGGATCCTGTTACATGCCTATTAAGGCATATTGGGAATATGGTGTTAGGCACATATTTTCTTGACTATCGGCACACTAGAGGTGATGTGGTCAGCATCACGCCGGCCGCCTTCACCTTCCCAGAGTTGTTCTGGTAAACAATTCATGAGGCTGGGTCAACCCCGGAGCCATATGCGATCTTAAAAATAAATCCCACCTCAACTGGGGATCGAACCATGGACCACTGAGCCAGGAAGCCTGTGCGCTACCGTGGCTCCCCTTATTAAATATGATAAAAACAAATTTTCCATCTATCTGTCCGCACAAACATGTTTGACTACTTCTAGGCTAAACAGATGTTTTAAGATTTTGCGTGCCGATAGGACTTAAGATATGATGCCCTAGAAAAATTTGAAAAACCAACTCTGAGCATTTTAAAGGGAAGTTAGCAGCTTATTATAAAATTAAAGATTGTTTGTAATTTATAATCTAAAATTTTCTTACGTTTACAACAGAGCTTTTAAGAATTAAGCAAATAATTTTGGAATATAAAAATTTTAAAACAATATTTAAGAATTACTTACTTACTTAGTTGTTCCCCTTCTACCGTGAGGTGTAGAGGTTTGGGAGAGAGAGCGCCAGACTATCCTATCGGCTGCCTTCCCTGGCTCTTTGTTTCCCATGCTTGTCATGGTAGCCAATCTTCTCCCATTCTGCAGACATGGCCAAACCATCTTAGTTGGGACTGTTCTACTTGGGTCTGCAGGGGGTGTGATTTTAGGCCTTGACGTATCGTCTGGTTGCGGACCACGTCTCTTCTTGTTACTTCAACTACCTTCCTCAGATACCTCATTTCTGAGGTTTGGATCTGGCTTTTGTGGGTTGTAGTCATTGCCCATGACTCACATCCATATGTCAAGACTGGGATATAGGTGGAGCGGTATACAGCCATCTTCATTTTCTTACCAACTTCTCTCTTGCTGAGGAATCCTCGATTTATGGCCTGAAAAAGTCTCCCAGCTGCTGCTTTTCGAGTGGCCAACTCTTCTTTGATGCTTCCCTTTCAGTCTATAATAGCTCCAAGGTATTTAAAGTGGTCGCCCTGCTCCAGGACCTGTTCTCCCAGCTTAATCTGATGCCTTCTTTCTTCTCGTGATATCACCATGGATTTTGTTTTAGTGCTTCTTATGACCATCCCTCTCTTCTCCAGCTCTTCCTTCCAGACTTGCAGGTTGGATTGGAGATGTGCCTCTGAATTAGCAATCAGGGCAACATCATCAGCAAATGCAAGCTCTGAAATACAGACCTGTCTCATCTTCCAGTACCCCACTGAATACTTTCTTGTTCTCTCCTTACATGCCTTGATGACATCGTCCATGAGGAGTATGAAAAGATAAGGTGACATGATATCACCTTGTCTTACACCAGTGGTAGTCCTGAACTCTTCTGACTTATGACTTGCTGTCCTCACATAATTTCTGCAAGACTTGTAGAAGCTCTGTATAGCATGAATCAGAGGTGCTGGAATGTTCTTCCTTGCCAAACAGTCCCAAAGTTTGCTCCAGGGGACCCTGTCAAACGCCTTTTCCAGATCTATGAAACAAAGATGGATCTCACTCTTATACTCAATGGCCTTTTCACTCAGCTGTCTGTGAAGATTATGTCTTGAGTACTTCGGTTAGCTCGGAATCCGCTATTTAAGAATTTATATTGCTAATATTACAATTATTGTATCATTATGAAGTAGTTCACTTTAGAAAGCAGATTGTCATTATGCATACAATTTATAAGTATGCTTTGTAGTGTCTGTGCCTGTAGCAAAAAGTATTCATTTAACAAATGTATGCAAGGCATAAACACATTAAAAATGCATGAAAATGCAATGAGGTCACTGTAAACATGAGTGTTTGCGGCATGGCAAAGGGGACATTTTCTGAAATTGCAGATAGTGTCAAGCATATTAGTAAAAAGGGGACTGCGAAGAAAAAATGGATGCCTCTTGAAATTTTACAACTGACTGATGCAGGACCAAAATCTTAGCAAGACAGATAAGAATATGGACGGCTAAATAAGTAAATAATAAGCAAATATAAAATGACAAAAGAAGCATGGCAATACCACAAGCGCAAAGACTGGAAATGTAGCACAAAAAAGACATAACAATTAGTGATGAACAATGCTTTTTTGTAGATGATAAAGGTACAAACAATGGTAAATTTATTATAAGAAAATTAATAGAGAGGACCACATAAGTAAAATCAAATCTACATTTTGAATTTTGTAGACTACACATTTGACAAAGTGAATCAAGAAAAAACTATCAACCTGTTATAAAGCATAAACATCTATGGTAAGAGCTTGAGAATAACAAAGAACATGTGCTGGCAACAAACAGCTGCTGTAAGAATTAGCAGCCAAATATGAACATTTTTGCAGGTAAAAAAATAACAAAAAACACAGGGATGTGTGCTGTCATCAGATGTGTTCAGTGTGCACAGTGAAAATAAAAATAAATCCATAGACGACATGCCAGAAATATCAGTGGATGGACATAATATAATCAACTGAGGTACACCGATGAGACACTCTTAATAGAAAATAGTAAAAATGAGTTGTAGGAAATGACTGATACAGACGTGACAGAAAATTAAAATAAAGGCCTTAGCCATAATACCTCCATTGTACGGCTCTGAGACATGGACAGCAACAAAAACAACAACCAAAAAGCTACAGACTTTTATAAATGGGTGCTTGCGTAGAACAGAAGGACTGAAATGGTATGACAAAGTCACAAATGTGGAATTGATGACAAGAACCAGACAAGTTCCAGTGGAACAAGAGTTGAGAAGAAGATGCTGGCGATGGATAGGACACACATTGAGGAGACCTGTTGAGAGCATTACAAGGCAGTCCTTGTTCTGGAATCCACAGGGAAAGAGAGGCAGAGGTAGACCAAAAAACACATGGAGAAGATAAATGGATACATAGGTGAAAATGATGAGGAAAACATGGAAAGAACTTGGGCGGATGGCACGGGACAGGAAAGTGTTTGTTGTAGGCCTCTGCTCCTCGAGGAGCTAAAGGGTATGGATAATACCTCTAGCAAAACAGACACAAGCTATAATAATCTAGAAGAAAACAACTTAAGACTGTTTTTTCAAAGTAAATGGAACCATTTTAAAACAGGTTCATAGATTCTAATACCTGGGCACATTAATCAACTTGGATGGATGCTGTATTTCAGAAGTGATGTGTAGAATCTACCAAGCAAAAGCAGTATTCCATGTAAAATGAAAAGTATTTTATGCAACAACTTTTTATTCAGTCAAAGTAAGAAAGAGAGCTCTTCAGAGTTAAACAGGACTAATTATGACCCATGGAAGTAAGTTATGGACAATTAGTAAACAAGTAGGAAAAGCAGCATATGCCACAGAGATGTGGTTTTACAGAAGAATGCTAAAAATAACATGAGAAGTTAAAAATGAGGATGTCTTGAAAAATGCAAATGTGCGAAAGAAATTTATTTCTCAGGTTAGAAACAAGCAATCCACTTTCTTTTGGGCATGTTATGAGAAGGAAGCTGGAGTATATAGGAAAGATAGAAGGAAAAAGAAATAGGGGACGATAAAGAGAGACAATTCTGGAAAGTTTGAAATCATGGCATGGACAGAAGTCAACAACAGAATTTATTAATAGTACTGTAGATAGGAAATTCTGTTACATAAAGGTATGTCACACAGTTGAAAAAATACCAAAATAATATTTAAGGGCAGATTTCACCTAAAATTATATTTTTCTTATTTTTGACTTTACAAGCTTCAATTTTTGTTGGCATGTTTAATACATCAAAGCATCTAATAAAAAATGCTGAATCATTGGAAAATAACTCTATTGGGTCCCAATTTGCAAATTGTTACTAAAAATAGAAACTTTTTTGTGTCAAGATGCACACTTTATTTGCAAAGATAGGACATTAGAATTTGGCTTGCACATAGTTCACAGCATTCTCAAGACTTTCAGCTTTGGTTAATTTTTCTATATTTAATTTGATGTCTAAAAAAAAAAAAAAAAAAGAAGTTATTTACAGATTTCCCATGCAAAGAACAGGAAAGGCCTCTAGTATGATAATAAATGAAAATACCAGAAAGGTTCATAAATAGATTCCCTATTATCATTATATATGTTAACCTAAATTATATTCTGATCTTACAGATTTATTTACTAAGAATGCAAATTTAGATTCTCAGAAATCAATAAAGCATTAAAACAACAACAAATAAATAAAGCATTATTTCATCTATATGACTAGAACTTGATTACCTTCATCTTTACAGAAGCCAGGTTGTTCTATTTTGTTAATTCTTTGTGTTTTTGTATCCATGATATCAACTATCTGATCATGAGTATCACAGTCTTCAGTGTAGTTATGACCATCATGATTCTGGCAGAAAAACAAACAATGAGAATTATTTAGTGAGCTTAAAAAATTTGTACATACATTCACAAAGCTGGGTACATGAAAAAATGTTGTGGTGAAAGTTGTGATCCATCTATGAAATGAAATAATTTAGCGGCACAAAGTTAGTTGCCATGTTACAATCAGACAACCATTCAAGGCAGTGGTGGTTTGATAATACAAATCAGAAGTTTGTCACATAATACATGCTTCCCTAGTGGAAGTGATATCACTGCAATATTACTTCTATATATGACACCTTTATTCACATTATTAATAGCCTCACAGACACACAATCATTGCGTCATGGATTGGTTTAAACACAAAACTGGGATTTTGAGAACCCTTTAAATTATGAGAGACTTGACTTTGATCCACTGTCATTGAGTGTCAGCTCTTGGTGACCTTGATGCCATTATGTGGTACTGTGCAGTTCATATAAACTGTTTTGGGCTGCCATAAAGTGTACTGTCTATGGTTGGGTTGTGTGGTAGGAGTTGTTTCTCATTCCCTGGAGTGTAGGGCACTGTTGTAGATGGTGTTCTACTGTCTCCAATAGGTTTAGGCAGTGTCTACATTTTGCTATATTTTGTGAACACATTCTGTTGCTGTGGCTATTCAGTGTAGAGAGACCTGTTCTCAATCTGAAAATTTTGGTTTGATATCTTTGTTTGATAGCATCTTTCTTATTTGGGGCTGTTTGGTGTATGAAGAGTTTTCTTCCTGTTTTAGCCTTTGCCCACATGTTCAGCCTATCTTCTTTACAGTTGTTTTCTTATTATTTGTTTTATTGCTAACATATTCAATGGTTGATCAATTTGTGGCATTTTTGCTAAATTATAAGTGTTAGTGTACTGGAAAGTAGGAATAATTGTGCACTTCTGTTAATGCAAACACATTCACTGTAGGCGCAAATAGGAACATTTTTTTTTATTTAAAAAAATGTAAAGACATTCATTACCTGTAAGTGCTTAGTGCAAATTTCATATTTATTCAAGTTAAATGGTCCTGCGCTTAACAAAGTACACTATGTTGTGTAAGAGGTATTTATCAGTGTGTTTAGCAAAACCATTATATTAATGTCAAGTTATTTGTACATGACCATACAGACATAGTAGAGATTTTCAGTCAAAATTTAAAAAAAATTAAATGCTATTTATTAATTTTAATTGAGTTATCCAGATGGTGCCTGCTGGTAAGTGAAGATAATTTTCACTTCTGATATTGCCAATACATTCTTTGCTGGTATGAGACAGAAGGTTAGATAAATATAAATGGTACCAACCTGAAACAAGTAGAAACATTAAAGCACAATATTAACGTCATGTATAAGTTAATTCATAGAAAAGCCCCAGCAAAGCATAATTCTATAAAAAGGAGAAACAAATTGTAAAATATGTCACTTTCAATGATAGTAAAAATGTGTGGTTCTTGAGTGCTACAATGAACTAGTACTTTTTATGACTTGTGGAGGAAAATAATCACAAAATCTACCCTAACAGGATATTATGATCATGATAAGGTTTCAGGTGTTTGATACAATACTGCAACTGTAGATATGTTTAATAAATTATTGAGCTAAGGCACACTGATAGTTTTCTAAATTAATTAACAAATAAACTACTCACTTCATAACCTGGTTCCAGTTTTATTTTTTCACCACTGAATGCAGTTGTAGTCTCAACATGTCTTGGAGCCTGAGAATAAAGAGTGATGGACCATAGTAGGATATCTTACACTGCATTATGGCAGTAAAACTAATGTACACATCAAAGAGAGATCAAAGCTGTACACATAACAGACAACTTACAAATATTATCTATTTTAGTTAAGCTCCATTACATGTATACATAAAAGCATTAAATTAAATTGTAACCTAATTAACTTACAAAAATTATCTACTTTAATTCAGCTCAATTAAATGTATAAATCACCCATGTGTAACTGGGGCCCGAAAGGGGAGCAAAGAATAGTAACACTGTTCCCTGCAATGCATGTCGTAGAAAGTGACCAAGGAGGGTTGGGCATGGGGCTGGTTACCCCATCCTGTAAAAAAATTTAAACCACAAAAAACTTCAACAAACATGGACAAGTCAATTAAGGAAAATAAAACACAGCCATCCAAGACAGGGGAAGGTATTCTCGCAGGCAGGAGTATGATGCAACACAGAGAAAGCCAAAAAGAGTCTGTGTTACTGATTAACCTTCTTTCTTCTAGGAGAACTTCCAGATTTGGTACCTGGAATGTTCAGATATTAAACGAACAAGGGAAAGTGGCATTAATGGCAGCAAATCAAAACTGTATGGAATGAGACAAGTGAAGAAATACTGGGGAAAAGGAAACGACAACAAAAAGCATGGATAACAACAGAAACCATCAATAAGATAAAAGACAGAAAAAACAAGAAAGCAGATTTAAACACAAGCAAAACCAGAAGTTCCAAAGCCAAGGCTCAAGAAGTGTACACAGAAGCAAACAAAGAAGTAAAAAGAAGTATCAAAAGAGACAAGAGGAAGTATATTGAGGAGTTGGCAAGAGAGGCAGAAGATGCTGCAGCCAAAGGAAATATGAGAGAACTGTATAGCAGCACAAAGAAGCTAACAGGGAAATACAAGCAAACAAGTTGCCTCTTAAAAGACAAGAATGGAAAACTGCTCAGCAATATACAAGAGCAAATGAAGAGGTGGACATCATATTTTGAGGACCTTCTCAATTGACCAGATCCACAAAACCCCCCGGCATCCAGCCAGCAGAAGAAGAGCTACAAATTAACGGTGAAAGAACAACGAAGGAAGAAATAAAGAAAGCCATAAAGCTTCTAAGAGATGGAAAAGCGTCTGGACCTGATGGCATTCCAGCAGAGGCCATCAAAGCAGATATCGACACGGCTACAGAGATGTTATATAAATTACTAGGTAAAGTCTGGAAAAAGGAAGAGATACCAGCAGAATGGAAGGAAGGATATCTGGTTAAGTTGCCTAAGAAGGGAAATTTACAAGAGTGCACAAATTATAGAGGAATAATGTTACTATCAGTGCCAGGAAAAGTATTAAACAAGATTATCCTTGAGAGATTAAAAGAGTGCATAGACAAGAAACTGAGAGATGAACAAGCAGGTTTTTGACAAAACAGATCATCTACAGACCAGATAGCCACTTTGAGAATAATAGTTGAACAAAGTCTGGAATGGAATTCACAACTATACATCAGATTTGTGGACTACGAAAAAGCATTTGACAGTGTAGACAGAGATTCACTTTGGAAATTGATGAGGCATTATGGAGTTCCCCTGAAGATCATTAATTTAATAAAGAAAACATATGACGACATGACATGCAGAGTTCTTCATGAAGGACAGCTTACAGAATCGTTTGGGATAAGAACAGGAGTGTGACAGGGATGCCTCTTGTCTCCATTTCTTTTCTTACTAGCAATAGACTGGGTTATGAGATCATTGACAACGCACAACAGAAATGGAATCCAGAGGACTCTGACTAAGCAGTTGGATGATCTGGATTTTGCAGGTAATGATAACAGGGTTGAACTTGAAGAAACACCAATACTATACTGTTCAAAAAAAGAAACGCATAGCTACTGAAGGCACACACATAGCCATAATTTTGACATTCAATAACTTTTTAAATTTAATGAGTTAATTGTTCAAATTGCACACAAGAATACCTTAGGGTTCAACCAATCAATTGACAGTTGTTTTGCATCTGGGTCACGAGAGTTTTTTGGCATACGGGCTTTCCCATTAGTATGGTGTGTGGCCTCCTCTTGCATAAATCAGCGACTGGTATCTCCTGGGCATGGATTCGATCAGACGTCTGATGTGGGCCTGTGGGATGGCTGCCCACTCTTCCTGGAGTGCCTGGAACAGATCACGATGATTGGCTGGAGCAATGTCTCGACGACAAACACGTCTATGCAGCTCACCCCACAGGTGCTCAATTGGACTCATGTCTGGAGACAGGGATGGCTAGGAAAGGGTGAGAATGTTGTTGGCAGTCAGGAAATGCATGGTCAACCATGCACAATGGGGTCTGGCGTTGTCCTGATGAAACACAGACCTTTGGGCAGCCAAAAGTGGAAGGACATGGGGACGAAGAATTTCACTGACGTATCGTTGTGCATTCAAACCTCCTTCAATGTGCACCAATTGAATCCTTCCGTTGTAACTGATCATTCCCCACAACATTGCACCTTCGACGGTCGGTGGCTAAGGATGGAAGAAGAAGAATGCTCCTTTGGGAGTGGAGGGTTATGAATGAATGAATGAAATGTATAAATGGAAAATTAAATTGTAACCTCATTATCTAGTTCCTGTTTCACCCTGACAGCCAGACCAGATGTGTCATTTTCAATATTCCTTCCATCCTGGTGGGAAAAACAAAATCAGAAGAGAACTTGAGACTTGAGAAGATGAAAATGCTGTATTCTAAAAAAAAAAAAAAAATCCCTTTTCTGAGAAATCACTTTAAATATTTAATCTAATTCATATGTTTAGCAACTTGACCTGAGAAAGTGGTAACAGCCAACATTATGAAGAATGTATATGTCAGTAGTAAAAAGAATTTTAAAAAATAAAAAAAACTCACTTTGCAATCCAGCTCCAACTTAATGTTTTCATTTATAAATGGGATCTGCATTTGATTATTTCTTGGAGGCTGGAAAGAAAAATTGTATTTCACATAAATATACACAAAAGTCTGAAATCCCAAAAACAATTAAAAAAACACCAGTGGAGTAGAATATGATGTAGAGATGTACGTAGTGATAATTACAAACATTATAATAATAGCCCCTTCAGTCATAACTGACTATGGGAATTACAAACATTATATTAGAGAAACACTGACTTTCTTGTAAGCTGCAGTATTTGTCCCAGTAAATATTCTTGCTATCTAATTTCTTGTTGCATATATGCTGCATTCCTTTTTCTGTGTCTGCAGTCCTTTCATTTGTTCCTTGTGGTAAAAATGAAGGTGTAACATGCACTGTGATGAAACAGTAAGAGTAACATTCCCTGTGGTAAAAGTGTAGGTGTAACATTCCCTGTTGTAAAATAGTCAGAGTAACATTCCTTGTGGTTAAAGTGTAGGAGTAACATTCTCTGTGGTAAAGTAGTAGGAGTAACATTCTCTGTGATAAAGTAGTAGGAATAACATTCTCTGTGGTAAAAAGTAGGAGTAATACTCTCTGTGGTAAAATAGTAAAAGCATCATTCTCAATGGTTAAAAAAAGTAGGAGTACATTCTCTGTAGGGAAAGAAGTTGGAATAACATTCTCTGTAGTAACATTCTCTGTAGTAAACAGGAGTAACACTCTCTGTGGTAAAATAGTAGGAGCAACATTCTATGTTATAAATAGAAGAGTAATATTCTCTGTTGTAAATAGTAAGAGTAATATTCTCTGTAGTACAACAGTAGGAGTAACAGTGTCTGTGATAAAATAATAGGAACAACATTCTCTGTGGCAAAACAAAAAAAGGAGTAACATTCTCTGTGTTAAAAGTGTAGATGCAACATTCTCTGTGTTAAAAGTGTAGATGCAACATTCTCTGTGTTAAAAGTGGATGCAACATTCTCTGTGGTAAAAGTGCAGATGCAACATTCTCTGTGGTAAAAGTGCAGGAGTAACATTTCCTGTGGTAAAATAACAGAAGTAATATTCCCTGTGGTATAAGTGTAGAGTTACTATTCTCTGTTGTAAAAGAGTACGAGCACCATTATCATTGGTAAAAGTGTGCGTGTAACACTCCCTGTGGTTAATGTGTAGGAGTAACATTCTCTGAGGAAAAAATGTAGGAGTAATATTTTATGTGGCAAAAGTGTAGGAGTAGGTACCACAAACCGCCCACTTTTTTGGTTGACAACGCACGAAAGTTGAGAAAACTGAGGAATATTCATCAAGTTTAAGTCGTCACTGTCCCTTTGCTATTAAGCGGATTGTAATAAAATTTATATCACGATACTCTTTATCTTCTTCTCTTTTGAAATGTATTAATTCCCGAATAAAAAAAGTTATCGAAGTATTTTTTTACTAATAAAAACAAACAGCAACGTTACGCGTAGCGAAACTCGTCGCGCGGCCAACTCTCGGCTTTTTTGCTTCACCCCGCTTCATTCAAACGGGTATCGCTTGACCAGCAGACATCTGATTTGCATACGGTTTTCACCATTATGATGGGTGGAGAAATAGCTTTAATTTCGTATAATGCAAGCTGTAGAAAACAAAGTGGAAGAGGTAGATTTTTCGAAGTGAAGTCGAAATTTTACAAGATTCGACATTTTAAGTTGTTTTATAATTCCTTGCATGGTATGAGAAGATTTGGGAGCCATTTTTATTTATTCCTATAAAATATCAAAGACTTCTGATGTTTGCTGGTGAAGCGATTTGACTTTAGGTAACGCTCTCTCAGTCAAGAATTTTAGCGAAAAATGCAGAGCGAGGCTGTTACTTCGCCCGGGATAACTCCCGATGTTGATCAAAATCGGCATGCCACTTATGTTGGTTCGTGCTCAAACTTCATCACATCTTCTGACTTGAAGATGACTATACGTAAGTATATCACTTATTAACAATGTTTTGAACTTTAAATGTAAACTTTACAATAGTTTTAATATTATTTAGCAATTTAACACGATCACATGGTTGTTGTAATAGCGTGGAATGAATGTGTTATCACCACTTCAGACATTCACGCATCAATCTAATTATTTCACGAGCTTGAAAAGCTAAGAAAGTTACCAATCTGAATAAAAAAAATGCATGTTTTTATTAATGTGTAATTGAATGAAGGTTTATTTTGCAACATAATAGGGTGAATTTTGTTTCAAACGCGAAGGATATCGCAAGGCCAAAGCCAATCGAGTCAAGGCTAGGAGACCGGAAAATGCCATAATAAAAAAAGCTGATGCTGTACTGAAATGTCCGGACTCGCAGCCAATAGTTGATAGTCTTAAAATTCCCCGAAAAGAAGATATATATATATTTATTTTTGTTTAAGGAAGAAAAATAACCCGTTCAACCTCTGATGGGTTATAATTAGGATACATATTGTTTTCAATTCCAAATAATATGAAAAACTGCCGATATGAGAAAGTGGCATCACACCATTGTAAATTAGGACAATCACAATTGTGCTTATATGTTTAAAAAAAAAAAAATCAAGAAGAAACTCTGAACAAGAACAAGCCAGTAATAGTAATAGTACATGTAATTCTCTATACATGTAAAAACAAAAATAACTTCTGGAATTTTAATTTTCCAGATGACTCCTAGTAGGAGTCATCTGGAAAAATATTGGATTTAACATTATTGTTAAATCCAATAACGTGTTAAATTGCTATACCAATATTGGATTATTTGCAGGCATCCAACTTACCTATAAATATAGAGGAGGTGTTGAGAATAGACAGACCTAGGGAACTGCATAATATAGTCAAACAATATTTAACACGAACACATGTTAATATATAGTGGCTGGGAATGTGAAGGTCTGATGCTGTTCTTACAATGCATGTGACTTTAAACAGATGAAAGTCAATTAAATATCTGGTAGGGTCCGTTATATAACTAGAACCACCAGGCCTTTACACCCCTCCACTTTAATATTATTCTTGTTCATAGTTTCTTCTTGATTTTGTTTGTTTGTTTTTCATTTCATTATTTAACGTACGGTATAGGCCTAAGCACAATTGTGAGTATCCCTATTTTCAAATGTGATGCCACTTTCTCATGTCGGCAGTTGTTCATATTATTTGGAATTGAAAACAATATATATCCTAATTATAACCCATCAGAGGTTGAACAGGACTTCTGTTTATCTTCATTAATTTAAAAAAAAAAATCTGGAAAAATAAAATTCCAGAAGTTATATGGATGGGAATGCAACATGGCTCGAGGTAGACTGCTTGTAGTTTTTTTTTTTTTTTTTTCATAAAGCTACAGACCACAAAGTAACACTACAAACAGATAAAAAGTGAAATGGAGAAGAGGAAGGAGCAGATAAAATAAAAGTAGAGAATGAAAGAGTGACGACGAAGAACCCAAAATATAGACTGAAATGGAAGAAACGGAGTAGAGAGTCAGAGAGGGCAGTCAAAGAAAAAATTAAACAGCGAATAACTGACAACAATAGGAGGAAAAAAAAAGAAAGATATTAAAAATGCAGAGAAGAAGATAGAGTTATATAACACAATCATAAGCCAAGGGGGTCTGTGCACCACAAAGGAGGGTGTGGATAAAATTTGTAAAGGACGATATGCCCTTAGAAATCTTAAGGCTCAGTTAAGATACTTACTTAGTTGTTCTCCTTCTACCGTGAGGTGTAGAGGTAAGATACAGATAATTGATATTGAATGATAAGGACATTAATATTGAATGATAAGGACATTAAACTATCAGGAAATATCAAAGAATTGTATTTTGGACTTCTGAAGCATTTAGGGTTTGAGGTGTCATTGCCCTCTCACAGGGAAAGAGTGCACCATGATCATTCTTCTCCAGTTAAAAAATGTCTTTTTAAATGCTAATAACCAGTTGTTTTAAAAAAATATAGTGTTTAGATGTTGCTAATTATTGTTTAGATGTTGTTAATTATTGCCTACAAATTTTTTTTAATGAAATATGGACAGTATCTTAAAAAAAAATTTTTTCTTCATTTTCACACTTTTTTCTTCCCCTGCGACAAATTGGCCTCTGGACACATTTAAAAAATTATACTAGAACAAATAGATGTTTAAATCCTCTGAAAAAAATTGAGATATATTTATGTAGTATGCAGATTAATATGTACAAATTTAAAGCTTGTACCTTTTATACTTTTTGAAATATGATGTTGTGAATATTGACTTTCATTCTTCTTCTTCTTCTTCCTCGTTCGTCCTGAAAAGGATGGTGGTTGCGTTGTGTCTGTTTGCGCCTAAGCTGTGATATCTGCACCTTTCGGTCGACACATCCGACTTCTGCATGGCATTTTTTGGGACCGGGTTTGCCTTCCCACTGCGATCCCTACTCGCTCAGCCAGACTGCAGTGATGCAATCTGTTTCCAGGACCACCACGTGGAGGACTTTCATTCAACAAACTATATTTTTTGGTAATGTGTTTTGCAGATTTGCAATTTTTGGTCTCAAATATATTGATAATTATTCATGATGTAGCTCTATAGTTTTCTTTGTGTGATCAGTATATTCCAGACTATATGTTGTTTGTCAGAGAAAGTTGTAAGATTATATTTAAGAAGACGGCAGTGTTCTGAAGTTGGTTTGATGTAACTTTTTCAATGTTGCGAGGTCCCCACAATTTTTAAAATGCTATAACTTTTTTCTTTGTTGTCCTATTTTAAAAAATAAAGTACCAAATTTCCTGATTTACCAAGGGCTTCAAAACTACATTGTTTTCTCTGGTGTTTCTGTGCAAACAAAAATCACTTTGTGGTACCTAGTAGGAGTAACATTATCTGTGGTTAAAGTGTTGGTGTAACATTCCTTGCATGTCTCACGATGTGCTAAAAAAGTATTTTTACAAGAATACTTTTTCTTTTTTTCCTCGCTACATTACATTTTAAGATAATCTTCTTTAAAGCCAGTATTCTAATGTTCTCTCACTGTGTGTATTTTTGTCTCCCCTTATTTCCCAGCTTTTATCATTCAGTTATTCATGACCTTATAGCTCCCCATGGAACATAGACCTGCAACAAATACATGCGTCTCCCCCCTCCCCATATCCTCTACATAATGTCAACATCGTTCTGTGTATACTTTACTGATCATCTCGTCCTTTCATTTGAATTCTTCAAGCCTTACTTGTAATGTTAATCTTCTCCGTAGACAGAAGCAACCAAGATGACATCAAAAACCATTATCAAATACAAGGTTAGATAGAAAACAGAAGCTCTAGAACAGTTCTTAACTTTTCTTGTGCTATGGACCATTTAGACTTATCAGTAAAGGAGTTGCAGACCCAAGTAGAACAGTCCCAATTAAGATGGTTTGGCCATGTCTGCAGAATGGGAGAAGATCGGCTACCCCGACAAGCATGGGAAACAAAGAGCCAGGGATCTAGACCCCGAGGACGACCCAGAGTCTGCTGGCAGGACAACATTAGACAATCTTTGAAGGACCGAGGACTAGAATGGAACCAGGCCAGGAGGAAGACAGCCGAGAAGGATAGTCTGGCGCTCTCTCTTCCAAACCTCTACACCTCACGGTAGAAGGGGAGCGACTAAGTAAGTAAGTAAGTAAAGGAGTCTTTCATTGTCTGATTATGGCTTTGGATCCCTTTGATTGTGCCTTGAAGGCTATTAGCCTCTTCTAAGAAAAAATCTAAACAGACGCATCATTTTAATTTTTGCATACAAATAATAACTTTTATTATAAATAAAAATAGTTCAACTCACTTACAAATACAATCTGTAAAGAAAAGAATATATTCCTTTATATGCAAACATCTATGATAATTTTTGTAGTAAAAATTATGATTTAAAAAAAATTAAAGGTAATGTATATGAGCCTTTGGAATTCATTTATGGGCTCTGAGGGGGATCATGGACCGCAGGTGAAAAATACCTAGCTCTAGAACAACACAAACAGAAATTAATTAAATTATAGTCAAGCAACAAATTAGGGCCTAGAAAAAAAATTGCACGCCACATGAAATAAACATGCCTTCCTTCCTAAAATGTTCATAGTGTATGTGTTTTTTTAAATAAATTTGTATATAGGTGTAACATTCTCTGTGGTAAAATACTAAATGTAACATTCTCTGTGGTAAAATAGTAGAATTAACATTCCCTGTGGTCAAACATGGTTGGGATTTTCCCCATTTATACTAAGCATTTCAGGGAAGAAGGAATAAATATCACCATCTTATATTTATATATTTCATAAGTGAAGCATCATGGCTCATCATAGATGAAGCTTCAATGGTTTGATACCAGTCTTGGTAAATCATTGATTCACTTCAGAAAGAAAATGGAAATGAATGAAGTGACCACATGAGAATTAGTGAACATACAGTAGAAACAGACCAACATAATTATTTCCCATCATGTTTTGGCACGTTAAGTGCTTGTATAAACACAAAAAGAGGTGTGACTAAATACTGTCCCCCTGCCTATTTAATATCTACACAGTAAAAATATTCCAATAAATACAAGAAATGTCAGAACTGAGCATTGGTAGAAAACCAATGAACATCCTTTCATATGCAGATTATAAGAGTTTTATTAGCTAAAAACAAAGAGAACTTACAAGAACTAGTAAAGCAAGTAAATAGCATAAGTCATGATTATAGATTGGACATTTACACTGACAAAACAATAATTAACAAAGCAGATGATAAGCCAATATTATAGATAAGAATAAATGGGAAAATGCTTGAAAAATCAAGTCTTTCATGTCTCTGACACAAAAGAGAGATGATGGCAGATGCAAAATGGAAATCAAGAAGTGAATAGGAATGGCCAAAGCTACATTCGACTACATGAGAAAAAATACTGATATATAAACAATAATCTCACAAATTAAAAGTGGGAATTACCAAATGTTACATATATTCTTCATTACTATATAGTGTAGAAACATGGACCATGAACAACCAATCTGAAGAAAGAATTCAGGGTACCAAGATGGGATATATAGAACAAAGCACATTCATAAATTTGAAAAGACAGTCATTAAGTGTTATTATTTTTATTGCTGCATACTGTAGAAACTGGGACAATGATCAAGCAGTTAGAAGAAAGAATTGAGGCCCTGAGATATAAATTTATAGAAGAATGACGCAATTCTCATGAAAACTGCAGGAAAAAATCGTAGAACAGCTAGGAATAAAAAGAGAAATAATGAATGAGATTAGTCAATATAAATTGATCATATAAAAATGGATGGGCCTACCACTTTGCAGACATCATATGTACAAGAGGAAAAAAGTGTTAGGAAAGTAAGTAGGAAAGCAACATCAAGAAATGGACGAGAAATTGTCTATTGTAGTTAAAATTAAGACAGGACACAAAAGACGCTAGGGATCTATTGCAGCCAACCTTCCAAATGAAAACGGCAGTTGATGTGATGAGATTTCAGATCATTCAGTTCTTGACACAATAAATATACACACTACACACTAGGTTAAAAACAATATTACTATACACCTGCCACCATGTTGCCCAAGTGGATATCAATACCACTTTAAAGCTAGTAAGAAAAAAAAGGAAAGTATCCAGTTACATGCCCAGTGAGGCATATCGGGAATATGGTGTTAGGCCTATACTTTCTTGACCATCAGTACACTAGGGGTGATGTGGTCAGCCTCATGCGGGCCGCCTTAATCTTCCTTTAGTTGCTCTGGTACAGGGACCCAATTCATGAGGCTGGATCAACCCCTAAGCCATTAGCGGTCTAAAACATCCCGCCTCAACTCGAGATCGAACCATAGACCACCAAGCTAGGAAGCCAGTGCACTAACCACTGCACTACTGTTGCTCAAGGTAGTTGGACTTAATATTTTTTTCTTTAAAAACTTGAAACAGGCTATGGGTTTGGAATGAAATGAAATATTGTTAGACTTCAGCGGCATCCATATAGGCCTGAGTCACATATTGTTAAGCTTAGACTAGGGTTCCCATTCGTCCCGTTTTTCCCGGGACAGTCCCGTTTTTTAATAAAATGTCCTGGTGTCCCGAATTTATTCCAAATGTCCCGCTTTTTAAGGGTCCTTCCTGAAAAAAAAAATCTTTGCTTACCTATTGATCTTCAGTTAATAATTAACAAGATTGACCAGCATTTCCACATTTATGGTGTACGAGTTGAGCAACTCAAATCATTTTGCTAATTCACCAATACAGAATATAAAACTGTTTTGGGTAATAGCAAGACAAGATGGCTCTCTCTCTTGCCTGCAGTCCAGAGAGTTATTGACATTTTCCCTGCACTGAAGTCATATTTCTTTTCCATTCACAAATGTCTTACCAGTCTCAAAAATTTCTTTGAAAATCCACTTTGAATTACACTCCTGCATTTCATTGCCAGCCAGTTAAAAACCTTTTCTGATACCATCTAATGTGTTGAAAAGCAAGAGACAACAGTAATTGAAGTGAAGGATGAAGTAACCAAACTGGTGGAAAAATTAAACTACAGGAAGACAGAAAAGTTTCTTACCACTACTGTGAGAAACCAGTTGCAAGAATTAGAAAAAGAAGGACACATAACAGTTGAAAAGTTTCAAAGCTATGCAGTAGATATCTATGACACCTGCATTGAATATATTCAGGAGTGGTGTACAACATTTCTTATGCCTCTTCAGTCTATGGATTGGATCAATTTGAAGGGAAAGAAGTCTGTGACTTGGAAGAACATCCAAGAAAGCTACATATTCATGAAGACAGTGTCACCAAATTTTACTGTGAATGAAGAGGACTTGTTTGACGAGTTTGCATGTGTGAAAAAATATTGTGAAAGCAAATTTGATGTGTGGAGTGAACTGAAGGATCAAAGTGTCAGTGAAAAATGGTGTGAAATGTTCGCTCATTTTACAAAGCAGGATATAAATGCTGAGAACCTGAAATGCCTAGTTAGTTTGTGTTTGGCACTGCCAGGATCCAATGCAGCTGTTGAACGTGTTTTTTCATTAATAAATGCGCTTTGGACAGACGAAAAATACAGACTTAAAATTGAGACAGTGAAAGCTTTAACCATTATAAAGACCCATTTTAAGGATTTCTCTTGTGCTGAGCTCTATGTCCAAATATCAGAAGAAAAAAAAATTCTTGAACAGGCCCATAAATCTGATAAATATTCTGATGAATCTGAAATATAAACTTGACTATTGTGTATTTTTTAAACGTGCGATTTTTCTAATTAAGTATGTTTGTAATTTAGAATTCTTTTTTAAAGTGGAAGTTGTGTTAGTTAATGTGTGTATTTTTATACCAGTATCTTATTTTAAGTGCAACATATAATATATAATAGATTTATTTGTGTTTTACCTTAATTTTTAACATGTCCCGTTTTTTTACAAAATGTCCCGGGTTTTTTAAGCAAAAATTTGGAAATGTCCCGGTTTTTAAACAAAACATTATGGGAACCCTAGCTTAGACAGAGTTGCTCGGAAGTCTTTCCAAATGAGTCTCAAGTCTCTTAGTACAGGTCTCAAATCCCTAAAACTGGAATCAAGACGAATCCCAAGTCAAGCCATATTTGTTTTTTAATCTAACACTGTTAATAGCCACAATCGCATCAAATAACAGTGAAAAATAATATAAATTTTCAGCCCTTTTTCTATCTTAATTACTGGCCTTTCATACAATAATTTTTTTTTTTAATTTGCAAAAGCTCAAAACAGTACTACGGTGAAGGTTAAGTTTAGCGTTAAAGGCTTATTATTGTTTTTTTTTATTTATTTATTTACTAGGCGACACGTCGAATGTATCACAGTCCACTTGGTCAACACGGCGGACTTTGTCCACTTTTTAAAAACTACAATACCTCATAATCTAGTTCCTGTTTTATTTGTGTTGTTTCTTCACATTTCATCATCTTCGTACAGTCCATGGAGCATAGTTCCTTTCGGGAGTCTCTCTCAGATTTAAATGAAGGAAAGATTTTTTTTTAAATGAAGTAGGCTACGTATCTTTTGGCTTCTGCTTATACGCCTTGTATTGTAAACAGTTGGGCTGGCAAAATAGTTACAGCGCTTGCTTCTTAGGCTGAGTTACCGAGTCTTAAACCAGATAGCGCTACTCTTAAGTAAAACCAGCTGTAAATGGGTAGTTATGACGACGCTCTTGAGCAAAAAACGACAGAAAAAGTGAACCAATCTAACTATACTACCAGGGAGTTTTGAGTTATCGAGTGACTTCCTTTTACGGGAGCATTCGTTGTATTGTGTACAATGCTTGTAATGTTATTGTTAATCAGAAACGACCTCTGCACTCAGGACAAACCCATAGGTGCTCAATCTCACTCAGCAAATGTCGAAGAGTACGAATGCTAATTGTACCTGTAGCACGCTGGTTGTACATACGTGGGATGCATCCTCTGTCACTTCAGTCTCTGCTAGTCACACGTGTAATGTTGTCTTGGACATTTATATTGGAGTTAAGCTAGAACTACTGAAGAGCTAATATGGTTCAAAGAACTGTCAAAACATTTATAACACATAAGGAAGGGAAACCCGAGGCCCGCAAACAGTAAAAAAATATTAGACAAATATAAAGGTATGTTTTCGGGCACTCGTAAGAAATAAAGAAGTAGAACACTAGACGACAGAAAAAAAAACAGACGCGAGTAGCCTACCCAGGACTCGAACCCAGGACCTTCTGTGCGACAACCCCGCCCTGCTATGCAAGCGAATCACACCATCCCCCCTGCCATCCAGGCATCACCAAAAAATGATGTTTCGATGACTGGTCATTAGTGCGAACCGCAAGACATAACACCGGATACACAGCAACAAATACGAGCAACAGTGGCATGAATTGAAAATGTACCTTAAAAATCACAATCTAGACATTACAGGTGAAATGTTGTTAAGTATAAATGCCCCACGGGAAGCTCAATTGAGATTAAAACGTTATATATACAAAACAAAGGAAAAAATTAAAGGTTAACAACAGAGATAATACTAGTAATAATAACAACAAAAATAATACTACATCAGAAAGAAAAAAAATGAAAAAAAATAATAATCAACAAAAACTAACAAACCATTAATAAATAAAAAAAGGAACCACACCAAAAAATTATTGACTACTAATGTTATAAGGAAAGACAATGAAGTAAAAAAGAAACACAACTTATTGTTGGTGTTAATTAGAATCGACGTCATTGCTGTGACAAAACGTCTGAACATGCTCTTTTGTGTGATCTCTCATACCTTTAGAGGCTCCGGCAGTATCCTTTCCTTTTCTTCATTTTTCTCACTCATCGCTTTTATTTGGCATAAATCTTGCCTTTTCATTCGTTATTTTCACTATTTTGCTCTAAGCTGGACATAGCATAGTGAATTCTCCATCACACCAGTCCCCTATGGCAGTATTTGCTACGGGAGTAGTGCGTATCTTATTGTTTCACACTCCACTCCCAGACTGTTGTTACGATTCGTCAGGTTTGGCGACGCGGCCAGCGATAATATTTTTTCGCCTAATCTGTCTGACCGCCTGTGGAAATGGGGCGGTCAAACATTTGACCGGGATCGAAGACGCATCAAAAGTGAGGAATGCAGTAAGCGACCCATAGCTTGACTGCTTGCCGTCAGGGTCAGCTAACCAGAGCTGACCAAGACCCTACTCAACCTCCAAGGGGTGGTCCTGGAAACAGGCTGCATCACTGAAGTCTGGATGAGAAAGTAGGGATCGAAGAGGGAAGGTTAACCCGGTCCCAAAAAAATGCCATGCCGAAGACGGATGTGTCGGGCCGAAAGGCGCAGATATCGCAGTTTTGCTGTAAACGGCGACACAACGTAACAAACGTTATTTTTAGGACGAACGCAGAAGAAGAAGAAGAAACATTTGACGACATTGGACAGCTGGTGATCATGTTGACACAAGCCGGTTTTGTGAATCGATGAAAGAAATCAATATGGTTTGACCAGACATCTGTCTGGCCGAGGCACGTAGATAAAGGTGATAAACATAGGTGCGCCGGAAGTCTTATGTAACGATTTGACATCACTGTTGTAAGAGGCCACGCGTGTATATTAAACTTAATATTTTCAAATACGCGTGGGATTAGTAATGATAAACTTCCCCATCCAAACAGTGCCAGATAGATTGGATTGGTTCGCCAAAATCTACTATGATTTGATTGGAACTTTCGGCGGAAACACAGCTGATATTTGAAACTAAGGATTGTGAGATATAATCTAATAAACTCGGAGTCACAGCACACAGATAGACTGCATAGTAGCGTCAACTCAACACCTTCTACAAGCCAGAAGAAAGAGGACACGACTTATCATTCCACATCAATAAGTACCAGATCGAGTATTGGGCAACTTTTGAAGTACAAGTCAACCCGCAATTGTAATACAAGACTGGAAAATTGGGAATTTTATCATAAGGAGTCATATTAAGAGGAATTATAGATTTCCAGACCAATTGTTTCACCCGTCATACGAGGAATTTCTCAGACTTAAGTGATTCAAACAGCATCTAAATACAGGGCTGTAGGTCCATTCTAATCTTCGCCAGGAGAAGTGTGTATTCCCAAAATTTTGGGGTAAGTGTAAAAAATGTATTTACTAATGTAAATTTTACAGGTTTCTTGCTAAGTGGATATATATATATATATATATATATAGATATATAGATAGATATATATATATATATATAGATAGAGATATATATATATATATATATATATATATATATATAGCCATTAATTATAAGAGGGCTTTCGTTGGGTTAGTCCAAAAGGAACCTGACGGGCCAGAATCATTGCATAACCCTTTCACAAAAGGCGACAGACCAGATAATAAGTTAAAAAATTTGCTCAGCCCTTAAACAGCGTTTGTTCATGACTTCTGGGAATTTCTTGTGAAGGCTTCCCTAAGGTAGAAACGACATTCATCTTCTATCTATATCTTTGCCAAGAGTAATCTTGCGCGAAGATAGATACCTTGAATGACCTACTTTTAGATACGCTTGCGTTGTGACCATTAGTGGACTACTACTGCAAAGCTTATCACAGGTGAATTGGTGCTGTCCTCAGGACATGAAGACGAAAGTTCACACCACAGTGAAGGGGTAGCTCTTATGTTATATAAAGAAGGACAGAAAGCACTCATTGAATAGGAAGCGGTTGGACCCAGAATAATAACAGCTACTTTTAAAACAGCTAAAAACAACCCCGCCTAGCTATGTAAGCGAATCACACTATCCTCCCTGCCATCTAGGCATCACCAAAAAATGATGCTTCGATGACGGGTCATCAGTGCGACCCGCAACACATAACACCGGAAATTTACTATGGAGTTATCGCACGGAAGGTCATGTGTTCGAGTCCTGGGTACGCCACTCAAGACATTAGATACACTATAACCGACTTTTAGTTTGAACAAGGTTGACCAAGATGGTGGACGAGCAGAGGCAATGACGGTCAGCTGTTACTAACCTTCTCTCCACGTATCACCTTTTAAAAATAAAAACAAAAAAAACATCTGCCATCTCCACATTGAAGGTTGGCTGCAATGGAATTAGAGTTGCCATTCCTATATTTTCCACCTAGATCTATGTTTTTATTGGTTGTTTTTGATACCATCTATGCTTATCTCTTTCTTCCTTTCTTCAGTAAAAATCAAAGGATTTTTGTTTGTTTTTTGGTTTGTTTTTTTCCAAACTGCATTGATTTTTAATTTTGAAATATTGAACGAGTTTTTTAATTTTTTTTTTTTTAATGAAAGTTACACAGACCAATAGACTACAATTACATTCAAATGCGAAAAGGTTGTTTGCATTCTTAGCCTTAAAGTACCAAAGCATATATCTGTTATACATGACTTTCCATTAAAATAAATCTGGGAAGATGCTAAAGCAGGACATCACTAAAAATTAAAAATAAAGGTAGCCTCCTGTCAGATATTGCCGTAGGAGACTAAAGTGTTAGAGACTTCTGATTACTAGATCCAGCTTCAGGAAAATGGGAACCCAATTCCTTCCCTCTCTGCCTTTGTCTTTTCTAACACAATAGCAGTGTCCATAACCCTGTTGCAACAAGGTAAACTGGTTTTGAACTCAGAAACAGGTAAATTTGACTTGAGTGATCTAACCACTTTCTCAATTGGATGCTCTCACAAAAGATATCTTGAAAAAGTGAGAAAATACAAGATCCTGATGACATCGTATCATTTTGATCTATAATAATAAGTCTGCAATACTTTATATTAAAATTTTGCCTAATCTTCAACTTCCTTTTATTCTTAGAGTCGACGCTTGGGCCCGCTGATCAGTCTGGATCGTGAAATGGGCGCCTATTAAATACTGTATCGTTGCAGTTTGGTTGAGCTCCAGATGATTGCAAGCAATTCATTCTCAAGATCCTGATGACTTAGTGTAACTTCGTAAGTTAGTAATAGAACTTATCAATTTTTCATTGACATTTTGTTGTGTGTAATTATGTCTCTATTATGTGCTAACTAGCAATAAGCCGCCAAAATTGGCAGGTTTTTAATTGCAGCCATCTTATCATTTTGATCCATAATAATAAGTGTGCAATACTTTAAATGAAAACGTTGCTTAATCCTCAACTTTCTTTTATTCTTAGAGTCGACTCCTGGGCTCGCTGATCAGTCTCAATCGTGAAATGGGCGCCTATTAAATATCGTTGAAGTTTGGTTGTGCTCCAGATGATTGCAAGCAATTCATTCTCAAGAATGGGAAACTTGGTTTCCGTAGGTGTATATTGTCGACTAATATGAGGATTAGGCAATCTCAAAATAGGTGCGTTAGAAAAAAAATACACTTTAATGTTGTTTAAGGTATCAGAACAACAATCAAAAACTTAGATTTTAAGGTTATTTTTTAAGAAAATGATGAGTTAAATCCGTTTCCCGAATGAAACTGGACAGAAGAGTATCTTGATTGTCTGTTGGTTTAATCTGCATTTCCACACCTTCCTGTCTCGAGTTCATGTACTGTTTATCAATCGTGTTGTTGGCTTCTTTCCATAATCAAACTGCTTATGAACACCTTCATTTGCGCACTTTTCTGTTTTCAAGAGAGTACATTAACGTTCAACCACAGCTAAGGGAATGCAACTGTGATTGACAGTTAGACAATAATGGTATTGTTTACCTTATATGTGAGTGACCGACCGACTACTTACGGCGGGTATTATTATGTGATGATGACACTGAGATTTGAAAGTATTTACTATTTAGAATGCATAATTCAAGTTGGAAGGATCTTTAACTGCTCTTTAAACTAACATAATGGCCGCGGCACATCTGGAGCAGAAATTACTATTATTTCTTTATCATCAGCTTGTCATATCAGTCATCGAGTATGGTCTGGGAATACTCACGCTGTCAGTAACTCAATGTGAATGACTAGAACGCATTCAAAATGAATGCATAGCCATTGGCTGTATTCGAGATACCCCCATTGTGACAATGAGGTACATACTATGACTGCTTTACGCTAGATCCATAAATGCAATGACCCAGGCAAAAGCCTTTATGCAAGTAGCCACAGACAAATGGCACCCCTTTGCATGGCAACATAGCTGACATTACGGGAGCAAGAAAAATGAGTGGAGTGTCATGGATGGCACAGGCAGAGCAACGATCAAGCGTGTAATTAAAGTTTAAAATATATTCAAAGTGGAAGAGTGGAGTAAGATGTGAATTGAATGTTCTACCAGCAAGTCATCACCAGCCTTGGCAGAGAGTGTAGAATTAGGGCCAATAGGAAATAAAAACTCGAAATTAATCAACTGATAAACAATCATTCCAGAGATGTGGTTACCATGCCATCTTCTACCCTACTTACACAGAACACTATAACCGGCGTTCACTTAGCATTGAAGAGGCTGTGAAAGATGGGGCTACCCAGATACAGACAGCAGAAGAGACGAAGTGGAGGACTGGGAGATAGATACGAATCTCCACCTTATCAATAAACAAGATGACAAACCCAATTTTTACTCTAGAACATGGCACACCACAATAAAACAAGGTCACAACATGCTCAGTGGCAAAAAAAAAAAACTGCAAATGTGCTTATGGAACACTTTGCTACTGCAAATCACATTGATGGCAAAACAGACTGGAAGAAAATCATTAAAAATGAACAGCCGGATCACGAAAACACAAAGACTGCAACAGAAGAGCACATGCTGGCAAAGTTGACAGTGGAAGAAGTTGAAGAGGCATTGAGGTAACTAAAGAAAAATAAGTCACCAGGAAATGATGGGATAACCAATGAAATGTTTATAGGTCTAGGTACAAAGGCAAGAAGGAAGCTTCTGGCAGTCCTAAACTGCTGCTGGAAAAGAATAGTCTCACAGGCATGGAAGGAAGCCATGCTGATTCTTATTCCAAAGAAATACAAAGACCTGACAGAGCCAAACGTCTCCGGACCATTCAGCCTACTTAGTTGTGTAGGTAAACTAATGGGGCGCATGATAAATACCAGACTGATGTGGCACCTAGAAGAAAAACACCTTCTAACCCCACAACAAGCAGGATTCAGACAATACTGATCCACTGAAGATCAGATCACATACCTAGCTCAGGAAATTGAAGATGCCTTCCAAGAGAAAAAGCATACAGTCGTGGTGTGGGTAGGTTTGGAGAAAGCTTTTGACAAAGTATAGAAAGAGTGACTGAAAGTCAAGCTGCAAGGTGGTGTGTGTGGGAGAATGCACAAATGGATTGCCCACTATTTTGAGAATAGAACCGCCAGAGTACATCTACAAGGACAGAATCAGGGCCGGCTCAACCGACGGTGCAAAACGTGCATTTGCATGGGGCGGCAAGCTTTGGGGGGCGGCAAATATTTGTTTTTCCTTATTTTTACAATCCCGCCAAACAGTCCGCCTTGAGATGCCTTTATACATCCCTAGGAGAATGTTTTCTTGTGACCAGAGATCACGTGATATATACTGTCTCGGGATTCCCAGTCAGTTCAGTGAGCAGTTTCCCACACTTCTTAATATGATGCAGCTTATTAAATTCAACCATTAACAATCTCGCGTGACCCAGATTAGCCAATCATAGGCTACTTAAGTATTGATTTTTTTATCCACCGTTCTATGTTGGCGGCTCGAATGTTTCAGTTGTTTTCGAGTGTGTAGTCAAAGAAGTTGATTTTGCTCAGTGTTAGTGTGCTATGTGTTACAGTGATAAATACGTTTTTTAAACGTTTTATGGAAATTAGTACAGTGCTTCAGGCTCCATTCATTACTAAATAATACATGTTATTGTAGGGTTTATTTGAAACAGTTTTAATATTCAAATATACATAATGTCCGATAAAAGAAAAAAAAAACTAAAAGGGGCCGAATATCGGAAACGGAAACTGGAAAAAGAACGTGATATTCAAAAAACATAGCGGGGCTTTACATAAATATCTAAAAACTGAAACAGCTGATGTTGGACAGAAGAAAATAAGCAAATGTACCGAAACAAATGATTCTGAGCTCATGGCAAGTACTTCTAACTCGGACCCCAGTAACGTAGATATTACTAACAATGTCGAAAATGAGACTGATTTGACCGTTTCCAATTCCAGATATTTAAGTGATGAACTTGAGAGGTACAGTGATCCGGCAAGATGGAATCCTTTTTTAAGCGATACCGAAAGACTGGAAATCGTAAAAAAAAAGGCCTGCCAGAAAGACCAAAATATGATTTCGTTTTTCCGCGCAGCTCTAATGGTCGGAAATTTTCACAAAATTTTTACACTAGGGAGCTAAGCAATGGAGAACATATTAATCCATCATGGTTAGTGTATTAAAAAAAAGATTCTGTATTTTGTTTCTTCTGTAAGTTGTTTTCCTGTAATAAAATGTCACTCACTACAGATGGCTATAATGATTGGGGTCATTTGTATGTGTATCTTAATGACCACGAAAAATCTAAAAACGACTTGGAGTCCCATACAAAGTGGATTGAATTATCGTCCAGGCTTAAATCAGTACAGACAATTGATTCAATGCAACATGCATAATAGAACGCCTAATTGCTATTGTCCAGTTCTTGAGCCAACAATGCTTGCCATTTCGTGGAACATCTGATAAATTATATGACCCTAACAATGGACATTTTTTAAAGCTTGTTGAACTGATTGCCAGATTTGATAGTGCTATGTTTGAACATTTAATGAGAGTAGCTCGCGGATCGACCCAACATTACCTTGGGAAAAACATTCAAAATGAATTGATTGCTCTTCTCTCTGGAACAATAAAAAAAGAAATAATTTCTATGGTGGAGAAAGCTAAATATTATAGCATTGTTGCAGACTGTACTCCCGATATAAGTCACTTTGAACAATTAACACTACTACAATTGTAAGATTTGTTAATACGAATCCAGATGATATCAACATTCATGAGCATTTTCTTGGTTTCATTGCTATAGAAGCCACTACAGGCTCAGCGTTAACCGAATGCATTCTAAGAAAATTGTCACACATGAATATTCTAATCGCAAACATGCGTGGCCAGGGGTATGACAATGGATCAAATATGAAAGGAAAACATTCAGGAGTTCAACAACGTATTAGGGACTTGAACCCGAGAGCTTTTTATATCCCTTGCTGTTCTCATTCTCTCAACTTGGTGGTCAATGATGCCGCGATGTCATCTAGAGAAGGGGTTTTATTTTTTGAAACGGTTCAGAAATTGTATGTGTTCTTCTCAACGTCAACACTGCGTTGGGGAATCCTTAAGAAACGTATTACAACTCTAACGCCCAAGCCACAAAGTACGAGTTGGGAATCTAGAATCGAGGCGATTCGTCCTTTAAGATATTATATTGAGGAATTTTATGATGCATTGATAGAATTTGCTGATGACGAGTCAGTAGACAAAATGGCGAGACATGAAGCTGAAACCCTTGCAATAAAACTCAAGAGATTTTAAATTTTTATGTTGTCTGGTTATATGGCACTATATTTTAAACGAAATTAATATTGTTAGTAAACTGTTGCAAAGCATAAAAATGGAATTGACTAGTGCCATAACAACTTTGAGAAATGTTCTAAATCAGAAATGATGAATCATTTCAAAATGTTCTTGATGCAACAACATTAGCTGAAAAAGTTGAAGTTGATACTGACTTGATAATAACATTTGAATGTACTAGAGTGCGTCGGCAGAAAAAGCAACACAACTATGAAGCAAGAGATGAACCGACTTTGGATCCCAAAACTAAATTCAAAATTGAATTTTTCTTTCTTATTATTGATGTTGCAACCAATTCTATTGAAGAAAGGTTCGAGCAATTGGAACATCAAAGTTCACATTTTTCCTTTTTATACAAGGGGATTGACATAAGTCTTGGGCCTGACCATGAAGGATTCACAGGAGGAAGATGAAACTTGGCACATTTAAAGTTCATCATATTTGCACTGAATGTGTAAAGTACGCATTTGTTTCTTCAATGAGTTTTCCTGCTACGGTGCACGGCGCAATGTACCCTATTGACCGGATCTGCTGCTCCAAAGATTTGACAAAACAATGGAAAAGAAGGAGGCAAGAGCTGTGATAAAATTTATGATGTTTCAGGGAAAAACACCTACATTATTTGGAGACCATGGTGACAGTAGATGAGACTTGGGTACACCATTATGACCCCGAATCCAAAATTGCCAGCATACAATGGAAAACCCCGGGCTCCCCAACACCTGTCAAGCCGAGGGTGCAGAAATCTGCAGGAAAAGTGATGCTGACTGTTTTTTGGGACGGCAAAGGTGTCCTGTTGAAAGATTATCTGCCTCGTGGCAACACAGATAATGGACAGTACTATGCAGATCTTCTCACAAAACTAAGAAAGGTTGTGACCAGGGAAAGAGGGATAACGTGCACTAAAAATCATCCTTTGCTTCAAAACAACGCGCCCTCTCACAAAGCACGGCTTGTGCAGCTAGCAGCCAACGATTTGAATATTGAAATTCTTCCACACCCACCATATTCTCCAGATTTGGCTCCATCAGACTTTTTTCTATTCCCAAATCTTAAAAAACAGCTAAAAGGAAATCATTTTGACAGCGATGAAGAGGTTATACTGGCATTTGATGACAGGTTTAGTTTGAAAAATAGGGTGTTCTACTCCCAAGGTCTTTTCAAGGTCAAGCAGAGATGGCCGAAGTGTGTCAATTCAGACGGTGGCTATATTGAAAAGAAATAAACACTATACAAAATTTCAGCTCTCTGTGACATGTCCTTCATGGTCAGGCCCAAGACTTATGTCAATCCCCTTGTATAACATCCCTAAATTGAAATCTGGGACGACAAATGAGCTCTTAAACAAATGTCAAAACCTAGAAGGCGTTTTAACATATCAAGGGGAGCCGCGCTGGTGTAATGGCTCCAACGTTGTACTGGCGACTAGGTTTTCATGGTTCAAACCCGGGCGTCAGCGTTTGAATGAATGTTTACGACCGGAAATTCGACTGAATAACCTGAACGGCTCCTGCACATAAATCCCGTGTGGATGGGAAAAAGCGAAGCTCCTGACCGGGTTGGAAGGACAGTCCACTGACCCCCCAGCCTCGCAATGACATTTCATTGGGCCAAAAGGGCTGGAAAGCTTGAGTGCCGCTGGTTAGAGAAAAAAAAATCAAGAAAATAGAGACATTGATGCCATTAAGTTATGTGATGAAGTGAAATAGTATCCAAATTAGTACCAGAAAATACGCCGCCAATTGAAGTTCTTCGTTATATTATTGAAAATAACATTGCTCCTAATATCGCTATAGCTTTAAAAATATTACTAACTTTGTCTGTAATGGTAGCAAGTGGTGAGCGTAGTTTTTCAAAACTGAAGCTTATTAAAACTTATTTACGCTCAACAATGGTCGAAACTAAATGGCTAGAGTCATCGGTTGAAAACGGGGTGCAAACAGTGTTACATTGGTGGGAGATGAGCAGGGAGGTCTCATAACGACAGCAGAGGGACGGGAAACGGGATGGGCAGAGCATTTCAGAGGGAACCAACATAGACACAATTGAATGTTTCTGAGGCTGAAAACGATCTAAATGTTAATACAGACATTCCGCGAAAAGAGGGGATCATCACGGCAATCAAAGGGTTGGAGAATGGAAAGGCTCCTGGCCATGATAACTTAAATGCAGAGCTATTTAAGACAGATCCTGAGCTAGCAGCAGAACTATTAGAACCACTATTTGCACAAGTCTGGAAAACAGGGACAACACCAATGGAGTGGAACAAAGGAATAATTGTCAAATTTCCCAAGAAGGGAGGTTTTGCAGACTGCAATAATTGGAGAGGAATCGCTCTTTTCTCGGTTCCCAGCAGGGTACTACGCAGGATGGTTATACGGAAAATGTCAAAGACGGTGGATCACAGGCTAAGGAAAGGGCAGGCGGGATTTGGAGAGAGCAGAGGATGTGTGGATCGTATATTTACTCTCGGGGGCATTGTGGAGCGGTGCTCGGAGTGGCAGGGACAGCTGTGCGTTGGTTTCGTTGATTTTGAAAGGGCTTTTGACGGTGTACATAGGGACAGTTTATGGAAAATACTAAGGGCTTATGGAATTCCAAGCTGCATAGTGTCAATCACGGAAGGCCTCTGTGCCATCTTTGCGTGTAGCGTTGGGCAGGGCGGCCTGTCCTTTGAGGTGAGGACGGGAGTACCACAGGGATGCCCCTTGTCAACCACTCTATTTTTAACGGTCATAGACTGGGTGATGCGCCAGGCTACAGAGGGCAGTCCAAGAGGAATAAGATGGACTACATTTTCTACATTAGAAGATCTGAAGTATGCAGATGACATTGCACTGCTGGCGCATTCGCATCAAATCGTCCGGGAAAAAAAACGGATAGACCTGATGGGTATAACCAGCGGGTGGGCTTGAACATTACACTTTTCCATGTATCTCTTCCTTTTCCATGTCCAGTGTCCCCATTCTGGGTGCTCTCGAGGCTAGTCTTTCAGCTCTCCTATTGCCACGCACCCCTGCATGACCAGGACAGTTGATCCACACCAGTTCTTGAAGATTTGAGGATTCTATTGATGTTTTCCATTCCTGCCGCAGCCAATATAACTGCCCTGGTTGATGGAGTTTCAGCCACCTCAGTGCTGCAGTAACTGCCTCTACCACCATTCTCATACTGGAGGTTGTTGTCATGTAGGCTCCACTCTATTCAGCAACAACCCTACCCATGGGTCTGTAGTGCATGGTGAGAAATCAGGATTGTCCCAAGCTCTGCATTCTCTGCTAAAGCTAATGATTACCTGCTGGTGGTTTATCCACTTCTCCCCTGACTTACTCCACTCTTCCCCTTTGGATATACACTTGTATATTCAACCCTGGTCACCTGACAAATCGTAGCCTCTGCCTGTGCCACCCATGACATCCCTCTCTTTATTCTAGCTCATTTGATGTCAGCTACGTTCTCATTTAGGGCGTGCCTTTTGTCAGTGGTTACCCGCATATAGGCTGTTGCCTGGGTCATCGCATATCTGGATCTAATCGACAGCAATCCGAGCATGTAGCTCATTGTCACAATAGTCGCATCCCTTCATTTTGAATGCGTTCCAGTCGTTCACATTGTGACATTGACAGCGTGAGTATTCCCAGCCCATTCTCGATTACTGAAATCACGAGCTGATGATACAGGAGAAACAGCCTTTGCTCCAAGCGCGCAGCAGCCATTGTTTTTAAGGCTGCGAGTCCTCGCGTGCACTTCCGTATTATCAGTTCGACATTATACTCTAACGATAGCCCACGATCAAACGTTATGCCCAGATACTTAAGCTTATCTTGCCTTTCAATGTTATGCCCATTGACAGTGATGTCTTGAGGGTTTGCTGGAGGGTTTGCTTTCAATTTGGTCAAAGAGCACCGCATCACACAGGCCTTATTGGGATTGACCTTTGATCCGCTTGCCTCACACCATTTAGAAACCGTCTGTGGTGTCTCTTGTATGCCTTGGACCATTTCCTGTAGTCTGAGCCAGTTCTGTATATCAGTATGTCATCTACGATCTACGAAAGTGAATGTTCGTCCCAGTCCTGTTGGATGAAAGGTTGCTACTTTTGCTGTGTAGATGTTAAACAGCTTACTTATTTAGTCGTTCCCTTCTACCGTGAGGTGTAGAGGTAATATAGATGTTAAACAGCACTGGTGATAATTGTCGTATATTTTTGATAGGGTAATTAAGATCAATTTTGACCCAACCTGAATAGGACTAGAAAAAGGTGATAACTCCATTGAGAGATCAGGTAACGAAATAGATTTTTCACAAGTGAAATGGTGAAAGGTAAAAATCTGTCCCTGGATTTGAGAGATAATCAATCCAACCTATCGATTACGACTGAGATTTTTAGATCAGACAGTTTCCCTATAAATATATATACATATATATATATATAGCTATATATATATATATATATATATATATATATATATATATATATATATATATATATATATATATATATATATATATATATATACGTGACGACAATTTGATGCACATACGTGAACACTATATCTATGGAATTTGGATCTTTTGGGACAAGCTGACCGACACACGTAAATAAAGTTTATGTAAATTTTATTTATCATAAAGAACTTTACAACAACACTATCATGTGAATATCAAATCAAATACCAATAAACATAAGTTAATGAAGTAATTAAAGAGTTAGACTCATAGGTGTAGTCCTCCCTCCCTCTGTTGAGACACAAGAATCCCGTTAGAAGAAAGTTATTAACCCTCAAAGCGTCAAGATTTATACACTATGGTCTAGGATTTCCCTCTACAGTTAAGAACAGAGTTGATACATTAATCTATTCTAAGAGGAAAACAGCATTAGCAAAACTTGCATAAAGAAATTACACAGTGGGTGTATGAATTTATACGACCAAAGAACCACTCATTCCTGCTTTCTTTCATTCCATACAACTGTGGCCACTGACATTCGTTCTTACCTACAAACTTGATTTTCACCTTCTGACGCAAACTTTAGGACATATACATTCAGCACATCCAGTGTTCTTTTGACAAAGAGAACCCCAGCTCTACAGAGACAGGTTAAATCCAATTTTTCCGGGGAGCGTTCTCTTTACGACTATATTTTTCTGGATTACTGTTTATGTCACTTTAAATCAGTTCAGGTAATTTATGTCATAGCGCTCACAGAGTCAGAATCTTGAGGTTTCCAGTACTTAGGAAATGTCAGGTCGGCAACTTCTCTCAGTATAAAATTCTTGGTCACACCACAAATGATAAAACGTCGGAAATGTTAATGTATTGTGATAGGGTGGGCGAGATTATGATGATGTTGGGTTATTTGATCACTCCCTTGCACACTCGCAACCAACCCGATTCAATAATAAAACTCTGATTCTTAAGGCAGGGGCTGTATTTATTTCTACAACCCTCTCAGTAACATTAAGCACACGAAGGAAACATTAAAAAAATAAAACAAATAGACAAAACACCCAGCCAGTGCTCAGTTGCTAATCCTGAAAGCAAACAAAGCACCGACTAGTTAAAATCATAATCGCAATGAATGAGAAACAACATGCTCTCCCCTGTCAAACTGTCCTTCTTCCACACTGCGTGAAACATTCAACTATCATGCACACACACGCACACACACATGCATGTCGTCTAGCGATACTAGTATGGTGTTGCGCATGAGGCTGGCAATCTCACCATGTAATATAGATTGCTACCGAAACCACTACTGCAAGAGCACACACTCAGCTATCACACACACACTCATGCATGTCGTCCAATGAGACTAGTATGGTGTTGTGCATGAGGCTGGCAATCTCACCGTGTAACATCGGTTGCTACCGAAACCCCTACTGCAAGAGCATCTGAATGCTTTATGCGGAGGCAAACCACACTGGTGGCCTCATGCTCCCTCAGGAGCGGAGAAGAGAAATATATACCTCCAAGTGAGCCCACATGCTCTCACAAACCATTCTTCACATAACAATAATTAACTAATCATGAAATATGCATAACATAGAATTAACCAATATGTACCACCAATACTCTCATTAATGAGAATGAGCTACTACCTAGTAACCGATCCACATCAATATTCGTTCCTGCACTCTGAACATGTAAGTGACGACTGGTGTGCCTGGCCACAAGTGTGTCGTATATGACCCCTGATGAGATTGGGAACTCATCACATGAAACACATTGTTACAGAAACAACCACTGCAAAAGCATAAAATGCTTCTTGTGGGCTTGTGATGGAGACCAGCCGCATTGGTGTTTCCATGCTCCACAAGGAGCAACCAGAGAAACACCTGTCTCAACGTGCCTTACGCACAAAGGAGTGGCCTTGCGCTCACCAGAAATCTAAATGACTATCAAAGTAAACCACTAAAGATAAACAGTAGAATTATGATAAGTATCGTGAAATACACTCAGTTACCATCGCATCAAAGAAAAAAATGTAATTAGTTTTGACTTTAACTAAACTGGAACTAAATACATCACCTAAAGGAAATTTACCACGAAAATTCTCTCTTCTATTACTGTGGAAAATTACATTAACCTACTTTCACCCACGTGTCAATTCACACAATATAAAACTGCATAACATTATAGGCTTATAACACGTGATAACTAAGAGTGTTAAATGCAGACTCCTTGGTGCCTTCTTTATTCACAGTCATCAACACGTGGCTGCCATCTTCATAACAGTCAATATTATCTAAATTCCAGTCCCTGATAACATCTCTGCCCAGTTCCAAGTATCTAATAGTTTGCCTTTCTTGCCCGGTCTGATGAATAAATAATTGCTACTAAACTCTTACCGCTGTGATTTGGACTTAACACTATTGAAATCTATCCACTCATATTTTCACTCATCTATCATTTCAGAACTAAATCTAATGTCCTGGAAGAAATATCCCTAGGAAACACATTCCCTTATTTCATTAAACATTAGAACAGACGCGCTGAATACTAATAATAAAACTACAGAATACTAAAGCTAATTTGCTTTGAAATCAAACTCACGTGTTCAAGGCATCTATACTGTAGATCGACTCTTGTTTTCTGGTTTCTTTGGGGTGACTGGCAACGAGAGAGACTCGTTTGCCAGTTAGGCACTTCTTATATAGGCCCTAGGGCTAATCGCTCAACTCAGTCCGCAGCGCATATTGATTCGGCCACTTAAATAATATGCGATGGAATGCTCTTAAAGGAGTGAAAACACAAATATAACCCACAGCTATTTCTAGAGCGAAAACACAAATATACATCACAACTAATTTTTAGGCTTTATTGTGGCTTAGTAATATATCTTCTACTTGAAGATATTGTGATAAAAAGGCAGTGAACCACAGAGACAATATGGCTGACAAGATGGTGTGGTTACAGTTTGTAATTACGCCACATGGGCTGAATGTAAATGAGATTTTTTTTTGAAAGAAATATAATCTGGCTCGATAGGCCCAGTTACAACATTTAGTCTTAATGTCCGTTAGGTTGGTACTCTGTCTTTTTCTGGATGCAAACACCAATGTCAGACAGGTTTACCTTGAAGACCCACGTATTTAAGTACAAAATGTTCTTTCTTTGGTTATTCTCAGATATACATTGAATGGAAGCCGCTGGTAAAGTTTTTAGGGTTTGACCCAAATACTGTATAGGAAGAAAATACAAATACTTAACAGAATATATTATACACAATCCTATCCTTACCCCGCGTAAAATATAAAACATTCACTTCGGTTATTTACATTAAATTAGAAACTATAAGCTTAGAGCGTGTCTCATCGTTTAAAACTCCTGTGAAATAAATTCTATTAATTAAAAGAAATCAATCATCATGAATTAGAAATAAATACATATTTCGTCAATACTCATGATGAATCAGTGCATTTACTCAGTAGGTTAAAATATTCTCTGACTGGTTACTAGCAGTTAATTAAATTGTTATTATAGCTTGAAGAGTTTAACTAGAAATATTTATTTGTTCTGCTATCCACTGTAACACAGTAAACTTTGAGAAATAATATAACGAAACTAACTAGTAAATCACTCTGCACAGAAAATAACTAGTAAAATATAATTGACGATTTAAAAGATTAAATCACTCAACTACCAGTAAAGCATTTACCTCTACACCGAACTACTAAGACTTATCTCCAACGAGTACTAAGAAATTCACTTAATACAGTATTTCTAGAATCGAAGCTAGCAGTCTTGAGAAATATGTGAAGTACTGGATGCCTGAGTAAGATTTATGTGGTATATATATATATATATATTAAAGATGAAAGGAGATAGTTAATTATCCCCCCGAAAACCAGACCCTACCAAATGTTCTCACCTACGGGAATTTCTACGTTCAGTTTTCAGCTTATACATTCAAAGCCGAAAACTCAGGATCTTCGTTCACGCTTTGATCAGACATCGGCAATGCGCTAATCAGTGCGAGTTTCCTTCGTCTCTCTGCTCGTATCCAAGCGAGCAATGTCTTTAGATCTCCCGCTTCGTCGTGTTTAATTACTTATCAAACGAACGGTTTCAGGGAAAGGTAATAAAGATTTCTCACTTAGGTTCCCATTATCTACTCAATTTTATTCAAATCTGGTCGCTGTCTGATCTCTACAACGATTTGATCTCTGGCGCTAGTGTTAGAGTTACAGCTCACGTAGCTAATAGGTCTCTGGTAGACTCTCATTAAAGAATATAGCGATAGGCATTAAATGCGTCCTAATATGAGAAAAGAGGGACAGATTTCTGAGTAATAGGAGGTTTAAGTAAACCCACCAGGCGTAGATGAAGTTAGGTAAAAAAGAAAAATGAAGATAAGAAAATAGATATATCAAATCAATTATCATAATCTGCCACAATAATTGCGAACCTGAAGTAGTCTCGGGCAAATGCGCATTGGTTCTGATGTCCATGTTCCCAAGCGAAATGCAACTGATGTCGCCATTAAGGCAGCTGCTATCCACCTTGTTAGCCAAGGGTTTACACCACATGCCATTATACAGTCTAGTAGGGTTGCAAAGTTCACGCCATTATTAGCATCCTCTAGGTCAATTGCGACAGCCAGTTTCTCTTTTACCCTAGAATACCTCGTACACATCGTTCACAAATGGTTCAGCGTTACCCCACTCTTACTGAAACAAAATAAAAATGTTCCATTTTCAGTTTCAAATAATGCGCATTGTAGCTTTACATTTATGTTCTTTTCCAACAATTTAAATATTACTTAAAATGCAGTTAAATTAGAAGTAATAAACATACAATACACGTCTTGCATTGAGTTTTTTACACATTTATTAGTCAAATTATTTTCATTTAAATAAATCAATCTCCCCTTACAAATCACTAATGACGGGTGAAGGCTTCTCCATAATACACTATCAAAATAAATGAAAGTTTTAAAACAGGTCAACATATTCAAACACTTGGGCACATTAATGACATCGGATGGAAGATGCATCTCAGAAGTGATTAATAGAATAGCTCAAGCAAAAGCAGCGTTCTAAAATATGAAAAGTATGTTGCACAAAAACTCTGTCAATGTAGGTAAGAAAGATAGTCCTTCATTGCAAAACTTGTTCAAAGTAGCCAAGTATAGTGATCTGGTCACGGACTTGAGACACGACGAGTTCACTGCAAGGGTCATGGCTGTTAAGGTAGGTGCAAGAGGCCTAGTGGCTGCCGCAGTGTACAATCTACTGAAACTGTTGGGCTTGAAAGGACAGTCACTATCAAGGGCACTTAAGAGACTCAGTGAAACTGTGGAAAGGGCATCGTGCTGGCTGTGGAACTACCATAGTGGGCTATGGAGTTCAGGACAGTAATTTATTTTCAACACAAAGGTTACTTTCACAAGTGCATCCAACTGGCGAAAACTCAGGAGTGAAGTTGAAAGCTGCAACGAAGGTGGAGTGGGTTAAATTATCTGCACACGACAACAGGAGGCTGACACTTGGGAGTCATAACCCAAGTAAGTCTGCCCCCTTAGATTGTAAAGGAGATTAAGAGACTGAAACACTTGGTCAACGGGAGGACTGCTTCTGATGATCAGATTGTCTCCTGTTGTATCGCTCTGTATAGAGTTTCTTATCATCTCCAACTGCAGTTTTCATCTGGTGTTTAAGGTACAGGTATACACATATCAGATACTGCCCTAGTGGAGTGAAGTATTAGAGACTTCACTAAACCAGGTACAGCTTTGAGAGCTGTGATGACCAGTTCCCTTCCTCACTGCCTTTGTCTCTCCTTCGTTGCTTGGGTAGAATGGAGCGTGTCAGTACTGTGAATTTAACCCGACACCTTGGGCACAAAAATCCAGTGCTCTAACCAGCGTGGCATTTGAGCGCTCATTGATGCTGCTTCAATTATTAATGATAGAAAGATGAACTTGCAAGTCATTAATTAAGGTTATATTTCTACCACTTGTACTATGTGGTATCATCATCATAACCTTCAGATGTAAATGATCAAAACTTCTTCTTCGTCATTCGCCTTATCTACGCTCTTATAAAGGCAGTAGTCAGCTCAAGGTCCCTGACATCTCCAAACAGTTTTTCTTTAACAGATTCCTGCGGTTGACGAGTGAAGACATATCCAGCGAACTACAAGGCATTATTGAGATCCAGTGATTTTCAGCGCACTACACGAGGCTTATACGAGATAAGTAGTTATTCTCTGTTTTATTTTCTATTTCATGTATTTCCTATAAATTATTTTAAGTGTTAGCATATAGCAGGTAATAGTAAGTAGTAGTGACTATTTAATTATTAGCCAGGAGTGTTAATATAACTTAAGAATCTTAGGAAAATTAAATAGGTCCAAGCACTTCGTAGGACTTACTTTTGTGAGCTAAGGCAGCCATTTTGGTTTTCTTACTCATTAGGAATAGCAACAATTTCGGTTTCAAACTACACCATAATCGCAGATAACTAGTAGCATCAGCTATTAATAATTTAATTCATTAATTAAACACATAATTGTGATTTAAAAGACCCAAATAGGACGATAACTAAGAATAATTAAGGATAATTAAGTATTAAATAAGGTGATTATAGAGTGAAAAGTAATAGAATTTCATTGGTTAGGTCGATTAATAAAAATATACATAATTGCTAAGAATAAAACAGTGAAACTAGAGATTAAAAACTAAGTACAAAGACATGAAATATTTATTATAAAAAAAAAAAGAAAAGAAACATGCCAGCAATGACCAGAGCTCAATCGGAAAAAGGCAAAACAGGGTTGGAGGCTGTAAAATCAAAAGATAGGGGAAACAATAAACCGGATGAGAACACACTGGACCTCATGGAGGATGAGGAAAATTCAATACAAAAAAGAGATGAAGGAAAAAACAAAAATTCAGAATGCAAAACGAGGTTGGAGGCTGTAAAATCCAAATCTAGGGACAGCAAACACAGTAACAAACTGGATGAGAACACACAACAACTCATGGTGGACGAGGCTAACAAAAACCAAAAAAAGGATGGACAAAATAAAAATGCAGGGCCGAAAGCACACAAAAATCCCCAGTCAGCTACCAAAATGACCATCTGGAGACCAGATCTCATATAAAGATCCCTCAAGTTTCTGGCAAAGTTGCCAAGATAAAGGCACTAGACGAAGACAAAATAATAACCATGCTTGAACCAATGTTAATCAAAAAGGCGTTAGCCAAAAAATACAAAACCTATTTTGGTGTAATTATTTCAACTGCATGAAATTCGGCCATGGCTGAAACAGTTGCTAAGGCAAAACAGTATTTAGGTACTGTGCCGGTACGCACCCCTTTACCCAGTACGAAAAAGCTAAAACAGGTACAGACTACAAAAAGGCTAATGAAAAAAGAACTGCAAAGGAAACCACAGCACCAGGTTTCAGTGCTGCCCAGTTTATCAGCAGACCAAAAAAGCACTTAAAGAATCAATAACAACAAAAACACCATTCAAAACTGCCATTAAGGATATAAAAGAAAACACAACATGTACGAACACTAAAGTGATAACATAAATCAAGAGCTTGCAAGAGGAAGTTAAAATGATTAAAACACAGTTGGATAAAGTAAGAAAGAACCAGAGAGAAAGTAACAAAACAGTGCAAAAAATTAATCAGATGGTTCAACTACATCCTTGGAATGTACGAATGCACTGAAAAAATGCAGAGGCAGTGCTTCAAGAATTGAAAGCCATCATCAAATTGCCCAGGATGTGGTCACAGTGTCTGAGCTGAAAGAGGCAATGAAATAATACTAAAAAGAATAGAATGCGACAGACAGATGATAAACTTAGAGAAGCAAAAGAAAAGGAAAGTGGCAAACAACAACAAGACACCAAGTGGAAAGAATGGGTGACCAAAACCATAAGTCACATAAATGCAGTATTCAATGAGGTACCAGTTATTCAAAAAAGTCATAAATTACATAAAAGAATCACCACGAAGAGTAACAATACAGAATAAGAGCAAATTTGATAGTTTAATACAAAATAACAGGGATACTAGTTAATAATAAACATTCAATAAGATAGGATATAGAATTATACAGTTGAATTGTAGGGGTATCAAAAAGAATTTTGCACCCCTACTTGCAGAGACAGGAGGAACTAATACAATATATGTTCTTCAAGAGACGCATTCAAACCCCAATAGTAGATATAGTTGCAAGGGCTTTAAGATACTTAAGCATGATAGGAAAGAAGGCAGAGGAGGGGATGTCACAGTCTTAGTAAATGACACATTAAAAATTATAGACTGGGAAGTATTTGATACAATCAGCATAGAAGGTATCCAGGAAACAATAGCAAGTGAACCAAACAATCTAACAATCTTAAATGTATACATTAAGAATGGTACAATTAAAGATGAAGAAATATTAACCATAAGCACCAGACTAGACCCCAAAACAGTCATAGTAGGCAATTTTAATTCCCATCATTATGCTTGGGGTGGACAACATGCGGACAATGCAGGAAAGCGCCTACTTGACTTTATAGAAAACAACCACCTACTAATACTTAATGATGGAACAGCAACTAGAATTAATCCACAAACTAACGGGGCAGATACAGCAATATAGTTATATTTCTACCACTTGTACAATTCAGTATCATCATCATAACCTTCAGATATAAATGATCAAAACACAAGGATAGACACATCAGTTATTATGTTTATATTTCTACCACTTGTACTATTTGGTATTATCATAATAACCTTCAGATATAAATGATTAAAACAGGAACAGGCACGTCATTTATTATAGTTATATTTCTACCACTTGTATGAATTGGTATCATTATCAAAACCTTCAGATATAAATAATTAAAACAAGGATAGACATATCATTTGTTATTATTATATTTCTACCATTTATACTATTCGGTATCATCATCATAAACTTCAGATATAAATGATCAATACAGAGAGAGGCACATCATTGTTTTTGGTTTTATTTCTACCACTTGTACTTTTTGGTATCATCATCATAACCTTTACATATAAATGACCAAAACACAGAGATAGACACGTCATTTCTCATGGTTTTATTTAAATCACATGTACTGTTTGGTATCATCATCATAACTTTCAGACATAAATGATCAAAACTGAGAGAGGCACATTATTTATCATGGTTATATTTCTACCCCTTGTACTATTCGGTATCATCATCATAACCTTCATATATAAATGATCAAAACTTCTTCTTCCTTGTTCATCTTCAGACTTCTACACTGTAATAAAGGCAGTAGTCAACTCAAGGTTTTTCATTGGCTGAAGTCTGTTTTTGCCATATGCCACTCTGTTCACTGCTGTAGGTTGGGCAGGAGTGCAGCAGATGTTCGGCTGTCATTGGTCTGGTACCGCACGTGCAGAGATCTGTTGCACCAATTTTGTATTTGTGACATAGATGGTATCTCAATCTCTTGTGCCATGTGCGTAGCCGAAAAATGATGACCTGTTTTTTCCTAGATAGCTGATGATTTGCATCATTTTTTAAATGGCTCTCATTCCAATTTGGACTTGAATGTAGCTTTTAAAGCAGTCTTTGCCACTGCATAAGTTGTTTCTATATCATTCTGTTGTAAGGCACCTCCTTCCTTAGCAAGTTTGTCTGCCTCATTTCCTGGTATGTTGCAATGGGCTGGTATCTATTGGATTGTGCAATTGTTGAAGCATTAGGCCAGTCTTTCAAGGGATATTATCAGATCTTTCAGTCTTTTACCATGGTTGCTCTTCAGCGCTGTTATTACTGACAGGGCATCTGTAAAGATTACTATCTGTTTTTCTGCCTGTGCTTTGCATTCAATAAGAGTTTCCCCTGCCTGTTTCAGATCTTCTGCTTCAGCACTGAAGTTATTGCAGTATTTGCCAGTGACAATTGCCATAGAGTGGATTCCATTCTTTAATTTAATGAGGATGCCAGCACCCCCATTTTCAACTGCATTTTTTGCTGAAGCATCAGTATATGCATGTGTCCAAAGCTTTGTATAAATGAAAGTCATCAAACGCAGACATTTGGCTAGCAGAATTCACCATTGGACATCCTTCATTCCTCAATTAAAAAGGAATTTCAAGTTCAGCTCCATCGAAAGTTACTACAGTTGAATGGGGAAAAAAAAACAAAAACAAAAAAACACACACACACACACACAAATAGTAATACGTCTTACAAGGAGAAAGGACAAGAAAAACCTACGTTGCGGCCACAAGGCCTTCGTCAGGGACAGACAAACAAGAGACAGGAGGGAAAGAAAATGAGAATTAAGTAGAGAACATGAAACTATAAAAATAAGAGGAAAAAAACCTCCCTTATGTCCAGTCACACGGTGAAGCAAGATGGCTGCCACTAAACCGGAAAGCGGAAGTCAATAGTACATTAAAAACAAAAAATAAGAAATAATGAAAACAAGGACCGGACAAGAGTGAGAGAAAAAAAAATTTAATAATTAAATAAATAAAAAAAAAATAATAATAAAAAAAAATAATAATAATAATATTAAAATTAAAATATATAAAGTGAGGGAAAAGCGATTTAAAAAAAAAATTAATTAAAAAAAATAAAAATAAATTTAAAAAAATAAATAAATAAAATACTTTAAAAAAAAAAATGGGTGATCGCATCAAAGTAGACAGTCATAATACAATAGGGACTAGATAGAGAAAGGCGTCTCAGACAAAAGAATGTTGGGTATTCAAACCGTGTGGTTTAAGGCAACCCATAAGATGGATGAGGCGTTGTTCCTGGCGAAACCGACTGTTGGCGTCCGAGGAACAGAACCTGATGGCTGTCACCTGGATGTCAGTGGCACCGTGGTGGTCAGGGCCATTGAAGTGGATGGCCACAGGTGTGGATTTAAACTGAGAGATGTCGTAGAGGTGTCTGCAGAATCGGTCGCCCAGTCATGTGCCTGTTTGGCCGATGTAAGTAATGGTGCAACGTTTGCATATAATAGCAAAATGTTAATAGCAAAAGTTACTACAGTAGTCAAGCTAAAGCTCACAGTTGACTACTTATTTAAATATCAAGTTCAACTCCATTGAAAGCTTACTATGTGAGTCAATCTAAAGCTCACAGTTGATAGCTTATTCAAATATCAAGTTCAGCTCCATTGAAAGCTTACGTGAGTCAATCTAAAGCTCACAGTTCATAGCTTATTCAATTATCAAGTTCAGCTTCATCGAAAGCTACTACGAGTCAATCTGAAGTTCACAGTTGACTACTTATTCAAATATCAAGTTCAGATCCACCAGAAGCTTACCATCAGAAGTCAAGCTAACGAGCCCAAAAGTTAATTCTCATAGTTATGCCAATAACAACACTCTTAAGCGCATTCTAGGAAGCAGACTCCAAAGTATATTTCATGAATCACGATTATATACTCAAGTAATTGAGTCTTCATATCAAGAACATTTTGTGAAGATATCCAGTAAGGCCAGTAACATTCATAGATTAGACAACAGACATTTTTCATGTGACAACTGTTGACTGTTGGTCAACAATACAGAGATATTGTCAAGCAGTGAAGGATGGTCTATCATCAATGTTATCAGTACAACATAAGTTTTCATCAGAAAGTCCTCAACTTAGAGATACCCCTCTCAACATAACTTATACCTACTTGGAACATTCTATAGATACATGTAAATCATCGTACCCAGGAGAAGCATTTACAGACACATGGACTGTGTAGATTACTCACAAATTTTGGTAACACATATCATATCACATCATCATTATTTCACTTTACACAAGTTCATTCTTCTATTACATTAACTACAAAATTAATATCTTGTCTGTCTGTATTTATGTGAATCATCTTTTACCAGCATCACGTTTTAATTGCTACTAACCCTTAATGTGTAGATATTCAATTAATAAACCCAATAATCATTTGATAAAAAACAAAAAGAGATTGTATTTCATTTAATTTTTTTATTTGTCTAATTGTATCCCTATGAAAAAGTCACCTCCTCTACCAATTCACACATAATACATCAAGAAATCACTTCAGATGTGTATTCCATGTGTGGCTATAGTCTGAGTCTGAGGTGGCTGTCTGAAACTCCATCAATCAGACTCTCAAGCCATGCTTTGGAAAGTTCAGAATGGATGGCTGCAGCAGGAATGGAAATAGAATCCTCTCCAAGAATCCTCAAGTCTCCAAGAACTGGTGTGGATTTACTGTCCTAGTCATGCAGGGGTGCGTGGCAATGAGAGAGCTGACAGACTGGCCTCAAGAGCACCCATAGTGGAGACACTGGATATGGATAAGGGAGAGACACTAAGGGCAATTCTGCCATCAATGGTACCTATACCTTGTAGCGGTATGGCAGCTTGCGTACCCTGACAATCCCCAGAGCTATGCCAGTGGGAGTTTTACTCCTGGTAGGTTCAACCAAGCTGGACTGGTCTGTGTGGGTAGGGGTCAGACAAAAGCTGGTACCCTGGTCCTTCAGGTTGGGGGTTTTAGCATAGGGCTGACACCCCTGTCTGTGTAAAAAAAAAAACAATGAAGTTACGGAAACAGCAATAAATGAACAAACTTTGCTGCGGGATGGACATTCGGAGTCTGTGGCTCATATGACTGTCAGTGGTGAAAGCCGAAAGGAAGCCACTGACATGAAAATGGATGTCCTGACCGCAAAACAGGATACAAGAATAGGTTTTTGGAATGTCAGGACAATGTACGAGACAGGTAAACTAAGACAGGTCACGGCAGAAATAAGAAACTATAGGTTACACATTCTAGGGATAAGCGAGAGCAGATGGACAGGGGCAGGAAAAGTTAAAACAGCAACAGGAGAAACAGTACTTTACTCTGGAAGAGAGGATGGACAGCACAATGAAGGCGTAGCCATTATTCTACAGAAAGGAATAGAAAGGACATTACTGGAATGGAAACCCATCAACAACAGACTGATAAGATTAAGATTGAGAGGGAGATTCACCAACACTACAATAATACAATGCTATGGACCAACGAATGATAGCGATGAGTAGGTCAAGGATGAAATCTATCAACAACTGCAGAAAGAAATGGAAGACACACCTCGATATGATCTTATTATAGTAATGGGAGACCTCAATACGAAAGTTGGTACACACAATACATATAATGAAAGAGTAATGGGGAAATGCGGCAGCGGAACAGCAAACAAAAATGGGGATAAACTAATAAGTTTCTGTAGCATTAACAACCTGGTCATTGGAGTAACACTCTTCCCACATAAAGAAATTCACAAATTAACATGGGAATCACCAAATGGTCGGGACAGAAACCAGATAGACCACATCATGGTTAACGGTAGATGGAGACATGCATTACAAGATGTGAAGGTAAGAAGAGGTGCAGATGTGGGAAGTGATCACCATTTAGTAGTAGCAAAACTGAAAGTGAAATTAAGAAGGGCTGCACCAACTGTAACTACACAGAAAAGGTTTGACATCAGCAAATTGAAGGACTCCCTTACCAGAAAAGCTTTTGCGGCCGACATAAAGAAACGATATCAATTTGACAAAAGTCAGGAAAAGACATTGACTGATGATATAGACCAGAATTTCAACACCATTTCAACAATATACAAAGAAAGCAGCAAATCATGCTTGGGATTCCAGGAAAGACAGAAGCAAGACTGGATAACACCAGAAACATTAAACACCATAACGATGAGAAAGGAAATGAAAAGAAAGAAAACAGAAGCGAAGTCTCCCAGGTTAAAGCAACTATATAGCGAACAGTACAGTCAGCTGGACAAGGAAGTTAAACGCCAAACCCGAGCCAACAAAAGGAATTTCCTAGACGATCTTGCAAGACAGGCAGAGGAGGCAGCACTGAGAAATGAACAAAGCACAGTATACAAAATAACTAAATTCATCAGCGGAAAACGAGGTGCAAACAATATTACATTAGTAAGAGATAAGCAAGGTAATCTCATCACGACAGCAGAGGGACAGGAAACAAGATGGGCAGAGCACTTCAGAGAAACTCTGAACAAGGAACCACCAGAGACACAATTGAATGTTTCTGAAGCTGAAAACGATCTAGATGTGAATACAGACATTCCACGAAAAGAAGAAATCATCACAGCAATCAAAGGGTTAAAGAACGGCAAAGCTCCGGGCCATGATGACTTAAATGCAGAGCTATTTAAGACAGACCCTGAGCTAGCAGCAGAACTATTAGAACCACTATTTGCACAAGTCTGGAAAACGGGGACAACACCATCAGAGTGGAAGAAAGGAATAATTGTCAAATTGCCCAAGAAGGGAGATCTTGCAGACTGCAATAATTGGAGAGGAATCACTCTTCTCTCAGTTCCCAGCAAAATACTAGGCAGGATAATTATACAGAGAATTTCAAAGGCAGTAGACCACAAACTGAGGAAAGAACAAGCAGGATTTAGAAAGAACAGGAGATGTGTAGATCATATATTCACTCTCAGAAACATTATAGAGCAGTGCTCAGAATGGCAAAGACAGCTTTACATTAATTTTGTTGACTTTGAAAAGGCTTTTGACAGCATACATAGGAACAGTTTATGGAAAATACTGAGGGCTTATGGAATTCCAAGCTGCATAGTGTCAATCATAAAAAGCCTCTATGCCAACTTTACGTGTAGTGTTGGGCAGAGCAACCTAAACTTTGAGGTGAAGACAGGAGTACGACAGGGATGCCCCTTATCAACCACTCTATTTTTAACAGTCATAGACTGGGTGATGCGCCAGACAACAGAGGGCAGTCCAAGAGGAATAAGATGGACAACATTTTCTACATTGGAAGATCTGGAATATGCAGACGACATTGCACTACTAGCACATTCACATCAACACATCCAGGAAAAAACGGATAGACTTAATAAGTTTAGCCAGCAGGTGGGCTTGAATATCAATTTAAAGAAGTCTGAGGTCATGACGCTCAATGTGAGCAACCCTGAGCCCATATCAGTAAGGAATCAGCAATTGGTACAGACAGATACCTTCACATACCTAGGAAGCATAGTAACACCAGACGGCGGGGCAGGCAAAGACATCAACATCAGAATGAATAAGGCAAGAACAGCCTTCTTTAGCCTAAACAACATCTGGAAGTCCTCCCAATACAGCACAAGCACAAAATTAAGATTATATCAGAGCTGTGTGCTTTCTGTGCTTCTCTATGGTGTGGAATGCTGGAGAGTTACAGAGAAGGAAATGTCAAAATTGTCCTCTTTTCACACAACATGCCTAAGAAAAATTCACCGAATCTTTTGGCCAAATACCATCACTAACCAAGATCTGCTTACTCGTAGCAAGCAAGAGGACATGCGCACCATCATAGCTGGCAGACGCTGGAGCTGGGTTGGTCATGTCCTCAGAAGAGACCCCAATGCCATCACAAGAACAGCTATGCTTTGGACCCCTGAAGGAAAATGAAAGAGAGGCCGACCAAAAACAACCTGGCGGAGGACTGTGGAGGCTGAGATGCAAAGAATGAACCAGAGTTGGGGCACTGTACGAAGGATGGCCACTGACCGAGCAAAGTGGAATCAATTTGTTGTTGCCCTACAAGACGCCACTAGGTGTGATGGCCACTGACTGCTTTGACGGTCGGCGGCTAAGGATCAAAGAAGAAGAAGAAGAACTAAGGGCAATAAATGATCACCTGCTAGAAAATGACACTGGAATAGATGAATCAACAAGGCTGAAACTGTTGGAGTTTGGCATCAAACGTGGGACTAGCAGAGATGGACATGAGAGAGGATGCATCCATCATATGTACAAGTAGCATGTTACAGGTATAATTAGCATTCATACATTTCTACATTTGCTGATGGAGACTGAGCACCTATGATCTTGTCCTGAGTGCAGTGAGGTCGATTCTGATTAACAATAATAATATAGTCTGAGAGCACATGACCACTGATTCTCCACAGACAATGATTGATGTACTAGTACTCACCACTTTTATCTGTTAATTGTTAACTTATTTAGTTTCGCTGTAGGTGGACATGTACACATGAATGCTGTCAAGCCCGTTCTTTTCTGTCTGCCCTGTGTTTTTTTTGCATGGTTTGGTGGCATATAGAAAAATTGTTGTCATACTATTTCATCTTGACATGTGACCAAACTATGTCAGCATACTCTATGTTGTATAGTGAGAAGATCTTCATATGGTTCCACAGCACATCTAACCTGTTCTTTTGTAAAACTATCAAAGTACGATATTCTGAGGATATATCCATAACATCTCAGTTCTAATCTCTGCCTTTGCTCTCACTCAGTTCTCAAAGTCTACATCATGTAAGTCAGTACAAGTAACTTCTTGTTTACATAAACAAATACTGCATGATCAGGTTGGCACAAGAAAATAAGGATATTTTTTGTATATAATTCTCATCATACGTAGAGGTTTACACTGTCCTAACATACCCTGTGATACGTGTAAATCAGACTAAAGGGTCTTGTATTTTTGTAAATGCACCTTAATGTTACCGACTGGTTACTTTTAATCCTGGGGACACTTCACTTTTAGCTGTTAGCTCTACAGGGTTAGTCAAAATGTTGATAGCTTGAATTTACTCCTTCATCCCTTTCATTACCTAGAATTCTGCCAAACTGTCTCCTGTGACATACATTTTGCTGACACCTGCTCTAATACATTTAAAAAAAAAAAAAAAATTGTCAAACATAACCAGCCACTAAAAACAGACATGTCATATATCTGCAGTACCAGCCACCATAAGCAGACATACTGTCATATATCTACATTACCAGCCACCATAAACAGACATGCTGTCATTTATCTATATATTACCATGTACCATAAACAGAAACATCATATATCTGAAAAAAATCCTGCCAAACATTACCAATCACAATAAAGAGATATGCTGTTTTATATCTGAAAAATTTTGTCAAACATTACCAACCACCATAACTAGAATTGCTGTACCGTCCGTACAAGAAAACACTTGTCAAACACAATCAACATAACCAGTCATGCCTTAATGAACAAGCTCACCAAGAATTAATGCTCAGTGATGGCGGATCAAAGGCAAGACAGTGCATGAAAACACTTGTCAAACACAACTAACACAACCGAAACATGGGCTACTGTAAAGGAAAAACACTGCCAACATAACAAGACACATCTTATATGGGAAAAAAGCATATCAAACATAACCAGACATGCTCTGATATTTAGGAAAAAACATATCAAACACAACCAACAAAATCAGACAAGCTCTCATATTTACGGGAGAACAAATCTGTCAAACACAACCAACCAACTTGGCCAGGTAATGTCTCATGTGTAGAGAAAAACATCTTTCAAGTGAATCCTCAACTTACACCACAGAAATGTGAAGAACTAGGTCTAGCTGGTTTAGACGAAGGTTATTAACAGAAGTAAATCTAAATATTAAAAGACAACAATTACAAGATGTCAATGCTGAATTAAATAGAACAATCATTATAAAATTAAACGAAACAAAAGTCATGCTACTATCAACAAGTTGGTCAATTTATTTCTTGATTCAAACAAGTGATGGGAACAAAGTATTTCAGTGAATGCAACTTTTAAATCACAAAATATACCAACCATATAAGATTACTCTCCAGTGCATTTTTTCTGCATTTCAAGACTGACAGCTTGGTTGGCCACGTCCTCAGACAGGACCCTGATACCATCACAAGAACAGCTATGCTATGGACCCCCGAGGGAAAGTGAAAGAGAGGCCGACCAAAAACAACTTGGCGAAGAACTGTGGAAGCCGAGAGGCAAAGAATGAACCAGAGTTGGATCACTGTACGAAGGATGGCCGCCGACCGAGCAAGGTGGAATCAATTTGTTGCTGCCCTACATGATGCCACCAGGCGTGATGGCCGCTGACTGCTTTGACGGTTGGCAGTTATGGATCAAAGAAGAAGACTGACAGACTATATAACCTATACATCACATTCATCATACATGTAAAGCCACTACTTTAAGTGTATTTCTTTGTATGTTCTCAGACTGCTACAGCTGTTAAACCTCACATTGCAAACATCACATGTATAACGCTTCACGTCTGTATGTATTTCTGTGTGTCTTCTCAGGCTAAAACAATCTGTAAACCTTACACCAAACATCAGACTAGAAATGCTTCTCATCAGTATGTATTCTACTATGTCTTTTCACATTAGCAAACTCAGTAAACCCTGTACCACAGATATCACACTTGAAAGGCTTCTGTCTTATATGAATTTTATTATGTCTTTTCAGACACTGTGAAAACCTCAACACAACACACATAGGAAACTTCTCTGTTGCATGTATTCTTTGGTGTGTATTTAGATTACCATTACTGGTAAATTCCTACAGGACAAAATTCACACATGTAAGGCTTCTCTCATGCATATTTTCTCTTGTGTTTATTTAGATTACTACACTGTACAAACCTTACTCCACAAACATCACACTTGTAAGGTTTCTCTCCAAAATGTGTTATTTTGTGTGCTTTCAGACTAACAGAGTGCTTATACATTACACCACAAATGTCACACTTGCATGGCTTCTCTCCAGTATGAATTCTTTTGTGCACTTTCAGATTATAAGACTGTGCAAACCCTACTCCACAAAAATCAAACCTGTAAGGCTACTCTCCAGTATGTGTTATTAGGTGTGCTTTCAGATTACAAGACTGTAAACCCTAAGTCACAAACATCACATTTGTAAGGCTTCTCTCTAGTATCTGTTATTTTGTGTGCTTTTAGACTAAAAGAGTGTTTAAACATTATACCGCAAACATCACACTTGTAAGACTTCTCTCCAGTATGTATTCTTTTGTGTGCTTTCAGTCTAGAAGAATATGTGAACCCTACTCCACAAACATCACACCTGTAAGGCTATTCTCCAGTATGTATTCTTTTGTGTGCTTTCAGACTATAAGAATGTGTGAACCCTACACCACAAACATCGCACCTGCAAGGCTTCTCTCCAGTATGTATTATTGTGTGTGTTTTCAGACTAACAGAGTGTGTAAACATTACACCACAAATATTACACTTGAATGGCTTCTCTCCAGTATGAATTCGTTTGTGTACTTTCAGACTAAAAGAATTTGTAAACCCTACTCCACAAACATCACACCTGTAAGGTTTCTCTCCAGTATGTATTCTTTTGTGCATTTTCAGACTAGAAGACTGTGTGAACCCTACTCCACAAACATCACATTTGTAAGGCTTCTCTCCAGTATGTGTTATTATGTGTGTTTTCAGATTACAAGACTGTGTAAACCCTAAGCCACAAACATCACATTTGTAAGGCTTCTCTCCAGTATGTATTCTTTTGTGTGCTTTTAGACTATAAGAATGTGTGAACCCTACACCACAAACATCACACTTGCAAGGCTTCTCTCCAGTATGTATTATTGTGTGTGTTTTCAGACTAACAGAGTGTGTAAACATTACACCACAAATATTACACTTGAATGGCTTCTCTCCAGTATGAATTCGTTTGTGTACTTTCAGACTATAAGAGTGTGTGAACCCTACTCCACAAAAATCACACTTGCAAGGCTTCTCTCCAGTATGTATTATTTTGTGTACTTTCAGATTAGAAGATTGTGTAAACCCTACTCCACAAACATCACACTCATAAGGCTTCTCTCCAGTATGAATTCGTTTGTGTACTTTCAGACTAGAAGAATTTGTAAACCTTACTCCACAAACATCACACCTGTAAGGCTTCTCTCCGGTATGTATTCTTTTGTGTGCTTTCAGACTAGAAGACTGTGTGAACCCTACTCCACAAACATCACAACTGTAAGGCTTCTCTCCAGTATGTGTTATTATGTGTGCTTTCAGATTAGAAGACTGTGTTAACCCTAAGCCACAAACATCACATTTGTAAGGTTTCTCTCCAGTATGTGTTATTTTGTGTGCTTTCAAATTACAAGACTGTGTAAACCCTATGCCACAAACATCACATTTGTAAGGATTCTCTCCAGTATGTGTTATTTTGTGTGCTTTCAGACTAGCAGAGTGTTTAAACATTACACTGCAAACATCACACTTGTAAGGCTTCTCTCCAGTATGTATTCTTTTGTGTGCTTTCAGACTACCAGACCGTGTAAACCCTACACCACAAACATTACAATTATAAGGCTTCTCTCCAGAATGTATGTTTTTGTGTGATGTCAGACTACAAGACTGTGCAAACCCTACACCACTAACATCACACTTGTATGGCTTCTCTTCAATATGCATTCTTTTGTGTTTATTAAGACGCTGTACAGCAGATGCTGTACAGCAAACATCACATTTGAGTGTATCTCCAGTATGTATTTTTTGGTGTTTATTAAGATCACTACAATGTGCAGAATGTCTTTTTTTGCACTTATTATGATCACTACTTTGCCTAAACCCTACACCACACTTGTAAGGCTTCTCTCTAGTATGTAATCTATTTAGTTTTTTCAGAGTAGAACATTGTATTAGCATGACACCACAAACATCATTTTCATAAGAGTTCTGTTTTTCTTTACTCTGCATGTTGTTTACAAATCCACAACTCATATCATCTCCATCAAGTTTATCACTTTTCTTTCTGATGTCATCTGACTTATTTTCAATTTGAACTGTCACCTTGAAATCATTCTGGGTCTCATCAATGTCTGCTGATCTGTCTTGACAAATGGAATGCACAGCTACATCACTTCCAGTTGTTCCAGACGCATCATAATTGTCTTTTGTCAACAGTGCAACACTGGTGCAATCGTTCTTGAACAATCTATCATTGGTGTTGATGCTATGGGCTTGGTAAGGCACATCTGAAAGAATATGGGATATAGATAGAAATAAATAAGTGCATGACAAGCAATCAGTTATTAGATGTCCAAAATTGTGTTGCTCTATACAATTTTAGCAAGACCATATGGCTCAGTCAAAATGTTATCTTCTTCTTTGATCCTTAGCTGCCGACCGTTAAAGCAGTCAGAAACATTTCGCCTGGTGGTGTCTTGTAGGGCAACAACAAATTGATTCCACTTTGCTCGGTCGTTGGCCATCCTTCGTACAGTGCCCCAACTCTGGCTCAGTCTTTGCATCTCAGCCTCCACAGTCCTACGTCAAGTTGTTTTTGGTCGGCCTCTCTTTTGTTTTCCTTCAGGGGTCCAAAGCATAGCTGTTCTTGTGATGGCATCGGGGTCTCTTCTGAGGACATGGCCAACCCAACTCCAGCGTCTGCCAGCTATGATGGTGTGCATTTCCTCTTGCTTGCTCCGAGTAAGCAGATCTTGGTTGGTGATGGTATTCGGCCAAAAGATTCTGTGAATTTTTCTTAGGCATGTTGTGTGAAAAGAGGACAATTTTGACATTTCCTTCTCTGTAACTCTCCAGCATTCCGCACAATAGAAAAGCACAGAAAGCACACAGCTCTGATATAATCTTAATGTTGTGCTTGTGCTGTACCGAGAGGACTTCCAGATGTTGTTTAGACTACCTACTACACATAAAGTTGGCATAGAGGCTTTTTATGATTGACACTATGCAGCTTGGAATTCCATATGCCCTCAGTATTTTCCATAAACTGTCCCTATGTATACTGTCAAACGCCTTTTCAAAATCAACGAAATTAATGTACAGCTGTCTTTGCCATTCTGAGCACTGCTCTATAATGTTCCTAAGGGTAAATATATGATCTACACATCTTCTGTTCTTTCTAAATCCTGCTTGCTCTTTCCTCAGTTTGTGGTCTACTGCTTTTGCAATTCTCTGTATAATTATCCTGGCTAGTATTTTGCTGGGAACTGAGAGAAGAGTGATTCCTCTCCAATTATTGCAGTCTGCAAGATCTCCCTTCTTGGGCAATTTGACAATTATTCCTTTTCTCCACTCTGTTGGTGTTGTCCCTGTTTTCCAGACTTGTGCAAATAGTGGTTCTAATAGTTCTGCTGCAGCTCAGGGTCTGTCTTAAAACCTTTAGCACGCTGTGGTTGCAATGTTGCGCCAGAGGTACTATATGTTCTGCCGGCTGCGGGAGCAATGCTGCTACTTTCGGATATAGTCGGTTTCCTGCCATATAACATGTGTACACATCATATTACCCCCGGACGTTTATTTTTAATCTTATTTGCGAAAGAGTTCACTTCCTATTCTGATCTATATTTGTGACATGTGTGTTAGCGCTCATTTTCTGTGCATTTTTCAAATCGAAATCAATCAGCATGGAGCATGCAGCCATTTTCGCTGAAATTTTCATGGATTCTGACTTCGATGACAAGGAGTTTGTTGGCTTTACTAGCGCTGATATCGGTTCTCAGAATATGGGTGATGGCGGACATGGGGATGACAGTAGTATGTCTAGCGTTGTTGATGACGATTTTGATGAAGTTGATATTCCCAGGGCCGCTTCTGGTTTTTTTTTTTTTCATCTTTCCATTCCTCTCTTCCTATCACATCTAACATATACACCAACAAAACTTATATCATCTGATTCAACATTCATTTATTTATATACATTCCAAAAATTATAGCAATTGACCAAGAAACAAAGAAACTATAGACGTTACAAGTCACCCACTATTAAAAAAAGGGGGGGCGTTGTGAAAAAGAATGCAGTGGCAGGGAAAATTTCCGCCATTTTAATGCAGTGTGCTAAAGGTTGAGCATTTAAGTTATCATGGCCAGGAGCTTTTCCATTCTTTAACCCTTTGATTGCTGTGATGATTTCTTCTTTTCGTGGAATGTCTGTATTAACATCTAGATTGTTTTCAGCCTCAGGAACATTCAGTTGTGTCTCTGGTGGTTCCTTGTTCAGAGTTTCTCTGAAGTACTCTGCCCATCTTGTTTACTGTCCCTCTGCTATCGTGATGAGATTTCCTTGCTTATCTTTTACTAATGTAATATTGTTTGCACCTCGTTTTCCGCTGATGAATTTAGTTATTTTGTATACTGTACTTTGTTCATTTCTCAGTGCTGCCTCTTTTGCCTGTCTTGCAAGATTGTCTAGGAAATTACTTTTGTTGGCTCGGGTTTGGCGTTTAACTTCCTTGTCCAGCTGACTGTACTGTTCGCTATATAGTTGCTTTAACCTGGGGGACTTCGCTTCTGTTTTCTTTCTTTTCATTTCCTTTCTCGGTGTTTAAAGTTTCTGGTGTTATCCAGTCTTGCTTCTTCCTTTCATGGAATCCCAAGCATAATTTGCTGCTTTCCTTATATATTGTTGAAATGGTGTTGAAATTCTGGTCTATATCATCAGTCAATGTCTTTTCCTGACTTTTGGCAAATTGATATCGTTTCTTTATATCTGCTGCAAAAGCTTTTCTGGTAAGGGGGCCCTTCAATTTGCTGATGTCAAACCTTTTCTGTGTAGTTACAGTTGGTCCAGCCATTCTTAGTTTCACTTTCAGTTTTGCTACTACTAAATGGTGATCATTTCCCACATCTGCACCTCTTCTTACCTTCACATCTTATAATGCATGTCTCCATCTACCATTAATCATGATGTGGTCTATCTGGTTTCTGTCCTGACCATTTGGTGATTCCCATGTTAGTTTGTGAATTTCCTTGTGTGGGAAAAGTGTTCCTCCAATGACCAGGTTGTTAATGCTACAGAAACGTATTAATTTATCCCCATTTTCGTTTGCTGTTCCGCTGCCACATTTCCCCATTACTCTTTCATTGTGTGTATTGAGTGTTCCAACTTTCACATTGAGGTCTCCCATTACTATGATAAGATCATATCTAGGTGTGTCTTCCATTTCTTTCTGCAGTTGTTGATAGAATTCATCCTTGACCTCTTTATCGCTTCATTCGTTGGTGCTTAGCATTGTATTATTGTAGTGTTGGTGAATCTCCCTCTCAACTTATTCTTATCAGTCTGTTGTTGATGGGTTTCCATTCCAGTAATGTCCTTTCTATTTCTTTCTGTAGAATAATGGCTACACCTTCATTGTGCTGTCCATCCTCTCTTCCAGAGTAAAGTGCTTTTTCTCCTGTTGCTGTTTTAACTTTTCCTCCCCCTGTCCATCTGCTCTCGCTTATCCCTAAAATGTGTAATCTATAGTTTCTTATTTCTGCTGTGACCTGTTTTAGTTTACCCGTCTCGTTCATTGTCCTGACATTCCAAAATCCCATTCTTGTTTCATGTTTTGCGTTCAGGACGTCCGTTTTTGTGTCAGTGGCTTCCTTTCAGCTTTCACATACAAGCCTCAGACTCTGGATGTCCGTCTCGCAGTAAAGTGTGTTCATTTGTTGTCGTTTCCGTAACTTCATTTCTTTTTACATAGACAGGGGTGTCAGCCCTATGCTAAAACCCCCAACTTGGAGGACCAGGGTGTCTGCTTTAGTCTGACCCCTGCCCGCGCAAACCTGTCCAGCTTGGTAGAACCTTCCAGGAGTAAAACTCCTGCTGGCATAGCTCTGGGGTCAATCAGGGTACGCAAGCCGCCATACCTCGACAAGGTATTGACACCAGTGATGGCAGTCAAAATGTTATGTCAGCATCATATTTCATTCTACGTCTAGCATTGCCATCAGTAAAATAAACAGTTAATTTCCGTCATGACGAGCACAAATTATGCTTTCCCAGAATGCTCTGCATAATTAGTTCTTTAAATAAAGATAAATAAAAATTTATAATTGGCACAGAAAGATTAATGAACATACATCTATAATCCATCATGGTAGTGTGCTGTCCCCCTTGCCAGAAAGGAAGAAAGAAAGAAGAAGGTCGACACTTGTGGACTGGTTTTAATTGTCCAGGCACACACATTAAATCACCACTACCATAGCACAGAAAACCAGAATGCTTGAACATTTTTGTCATATGTAATAATACTATTATTATATTTCTTTTAACTTTTAATAAATTTATAAAAAGCCAGTGAATATATACTGCTCAAAAAAAGTTAAAGGCCACTTTCAATTTTTAGGTCATTTTAACTATGCTGTTTTTTTTTAAAACCTGAACACTCAGTCTAAAAAGTTTTGCTGCATTTTGTTGCATGCTTAAACAATGTTTGTTAATCTGACAATAAATCAAATCTGTGTTACGTGTGTGTACCTCCAAGGTCAATCAAATGCACGTGGTGGAAAGGGAAATAATGCATGTTTGAAAATGCTTCCTATGGCAAAGCCTGTTGATAACATTGCTGAAATTTGCTTTTCACGTGCAAGTCGTGACTATGGTGAACACATTTCACCCACTTTTCGGAAGGAACGGGCAATGGGTATGTTTGTAACATTTACCATTTTAGCCAAAACAAAATTGCACCAGTTTTATAAACATTATCATTATCGTCATCATCATGTACTCTGCAGACTAGGATAAACATTCATTTCTTAACACAACCTCCGTCTGCAATGATAAGTCTGACAAGTTTCAATATTCTGAGAAAGGCAGTAAGTTTACTCCAGAACTAATCACTTACTTACTTACTTACTTAGTCGTTCCCCTTCTACCGTGAGGTGTAGAGGTTTGGAAGAGAGAGCGCCAGACCATTCTATCAGCTGTCTTCTTCCTGGCCTGGTCAAAATTTCTTTTCCTCTTCCGCTCGTTTTTAATGGGAATAATTTGTTTCATATCCATGTAATACTATTATATAATGTAATGTATGTGAGAATGTACCCGCATACCACTGTACTTTAGAGATGTGAATGTTTCCGTTTGTTTAAATGGGTGATGTACATGCAGATATAATTTTTTTTTTTTTTTTTTTTAACTGCTGAAAGACTTTTTCTGCTACAGAAGTGCGCAAGAAAGTGTTATTATTATTATTTCAATTTCCGCCAAGAATGTATGGATGTAAGCGAGAATGTGTTTTTGTAATTTTTGTATTGAGGATTGATGACACATTCAAAAATACTACAGATTAGACGTTTTGACCGCATAAGTGAGTGTCGGTATACGTAACTTATTTATTTATTGTTTTGTTTATATTATTTTATTTTTATTATTATTATTTTTCTTCAGTCACTATCTTGTTTATTTTTAAAAAAAAAACCTACTCATTTTTTATTATGATTGTAAACTGTAAATGAATGCTGTTATGTTAACTTTATAATGTTGCATGCCTTTAAATTAATGCTTAAAGTAATACGTGGGAATAAAAGGATATAGTATGCAAGATTAATGAGAGTGAAAGGGCAGAATGTTAGACGGGCCTGCGCGCCCAATTCTCAACCCTTCGAAAATAAAGTTCGTTCGTTCGTTCGTTCGTTCGTTCCATTCTAGTCCTCGGTCCTTCAAAGATTGTCTAATGTTGTCCTCCCAGCGGACTATGGGTCGTCCTGGAGGTCTGGATCCCTGGCTCTTTGTTTCCCATGCTTGTCGTGGTAGCCGATCTTCTCCCATTCTGCAGACATGGCCAAACCATCTTAGTTGGGACTGTTCTATTTGGGTCTGCAGCGGGTGGGATTTTAGGCCTTGACGGATCGTCTGGTTGCGGACCATGTCTCTTCTTGTTACTTTAACCACTTTCCTCAGATACCTCATTTCTGAGGTTTGGATCTGGCTTTTGTGGGTTGTAGTCATTGCCCACGACTCGCATCCATATGTCAAGACTGGGACATAGGTGGAGCGGTATACAGCCATCTTCGTTTTCTTACCAACCTCTTTCTTGCTGAGGAATCCACGATTTATGGCCTGAAAAAGTCTCCCAGCCGCTGCTTTTCGAGTGGCCAACTCTTCTTTGATGCCTCCCTTTCGGTCTATAATAGCTCCGAGATATTTAAAGTGGTCGACCTGCTCCAGGACCTGTTCTCCCAACTTAATCTGATGTTTTCTTTCTTCTCGTGATATCACCATAGATTTTGTTTTAGAGCTGCTTATGACCACCCCTCTCTTCTCCAGCTTTTCCTTCCAGACTTGCAGGTTGGATTGGAGATGTGCCTCTGATTTAGCAATCAGGGCAACATCATCAGCAAATGCCAGCTCCGAAATATAGACCTGTCTCATCTTCCAGTACCCCACTGAATACTTTCTTGTTCTCTCCTTACATGCCTTGATGACATCGTCCATAAGGAGTATGAAGAGGTAAGGTGATAGGATATCTACACAATCACAATTTAATAAACTACACCATTCTAAGGCAGTCATTTCGCTGTAGAATCCCAATCCTTAGTGCTAAAGAACATTTGACAAGTTACAATAATATAGTAATGGCAGCAATTTTACTCCAGATTTCTCTCTCTAGTTGCTGAACATCATTTCACGTTTTACACTATTATAGTAAAGGCCGTAATGTCACCCTAGACTTCCCATCTCTGGTGCTATGCAACATTTGTCAAGTTACAATATTATAGTATTGGCAGTAATTTTACCCCAGACTTCTCTCTCTAGCACTAAACAACATTTGTCAAGTTACAATATTATAGTATTGGCAGTAATTTTACCCCAGACTTCTCTCCCTAGCGCTAAACAACATTTGTCAAGTTACAATATTATAGTATTGGCAGTAATTTTACCCCAGACTTCTCTCCCTAGCGCTAAACAACATTTGTCAAGTTACAATATTATAGTATTGGCAGTAATTTTACCCCAGACTTCTCTCCCTAGCGCTAAACAACATTTGACAAGTTACAATATTATAGTGAAGGCAGTCACTTCACACAAGACCTCTCACACGTTTTGTTATGCATCATTTCACAAGTAACAATATTATAGTAAAAACAGTCGTTTCACTCCAGAACATTTATTCTCCATGTTATACATTTAATAAATTACAATGCTCTCAGAAAGGTAGACATTTCACTCCAGAAAATTCCTTCCTCATGCTACAAAAACATTTGACAAGTTACAATGTTCTCAGAGGGGCAGTTATTCAACTCCAGTATTTCCCACGTGCTATACACTTGATACATTACACCGCACTAAGAAAGGCACCTTTTCACTCCAAATCTTCCCTCCCTAAAGCTATGGAATATTTGAAACAACATAAAATGTTTCAAGAAAAGCCAACATTTTATTCTAGAGCTGCCTCCACAGTGCTGTACAACATGCAACATTATTCTATAAAATGGCAGTAATTTCAATGCAAAACTTTACTACTTCGGGTTATACAACAGTTGACAAAATAAAATGTCCTAAGAGATTGTCAAATTATCTCCAATATTCATTCTTCAAGTGGTAATCATTCCAGCAGGTGGAATTCTGGCGAATGCACAAATACATTTGACATTCAGTGCAACGGAAAACTGTTTTTGTCATCTTGAATGGATTATCATGTTTTACCTTGTCTGGATTATCCCGACTAAAGTGATGCATCTTTTCACGACAAACAATGCATGTATTATTTCCTGTTGCTTTAGCTGGTCTTTCTGGATGATCCAGTCCAACATTAGACATGGGGTGTATGCAATCATGAGATACATTTAATGCATGTATTATTTCCTGTTGCTTCAGCTGGTCTTTCTGGATGATCCAGTCCAACATTAGACATGGGGCGTATGCAACCATGAGATACATTTTGTTTGCTAAATGAAGTTCGCCTGAAGTCACCTACAAGCTGCATACATATCTCATAAACAAAGTCATAAAAGGTTCTCACCACTTGTGGACAAATCAGTTGTAACGATGTACCATCTTTATTCTTCCGATACATGCTAAACTGCTGTTGTGGATTGTGTAAGGTGGATATAAAATATATTGGGGAGCGATCACACCAGACTACTATAGACATATTATCAAGATACAGGTAGTCCGACTCACCATGTTTCAACTGTTTTTTCAATGGTATAAGTTGCTTTGGAAAATTCTTCCTGTTCGTCTGAATGGTGCCACACTATCCAATTTATTTAGATAGTAGGTACGCGCATAGTGCTGGAGAGTTATAGAATCTGTTCATATATAAATGGTAGTTTTGGTTTTGTAAGATAGATGTCAAACTGGCAACCACGCTCCCTGATGTACCTATCTCAGTTATGTACAGACCATCAGTTTTACAGGTATAAACTTCAATGTAATAAATGTACCCAGTGCTGCTTTCACATAGTAAGAATGATTTTATACCCCATTTCCTTGGTTTTGACTTGATATATTGTTTTATATCAAGGCGGTTCTTTGCAGGAATCATTCCCTCGTCAAGAGACATGTTCTGTGACGGGACACAGAAATGTCGAAATTTCTGCGCAATATCAGACAACACAGGTCACACTTTATACAGCTTGTCTGATTTGTCAAGTGTTGAATTCTTATCATCAACAACGTGAAGAAACTTCCATATTGCCATAAATCTATCGCGTTGTAACACTTTCTTATATCCAGGGGTGGAGAACAAGAAACCAGTTGAATCACTTAAGTAATGTTTATATTGACGTTTGATGACCGCATTCTCCATTGAAATTCTCACCCCAAAGAATGCTTTTAATTCACAATATTTATTTAAGTCTATTGTCAAGCATAATAATCATTGGCTTTTTCTTCTAATGTCTAAGCAGCATGGAGATTTGTCATCCCAACTGTCACAGTGCTATTTCGCAGTGCATCTTAGGTATTGTGTTTGGTGAAAAGTCAGCAGGGTGAGGCCGGGGCTAGCCGAACTGGTGGGTCAGGTGACTACCAGAAGTCAGCAAATAAGGCACAAATTTAAATAATCAGAAACTAGCCTGCGTCCAGAGAGGACGGACATTTTCCCTTTGCCAGCAAGATTGCTGTGTGGTTCATATTGTGGACTGTTAATTGAGTGCTTGCCATATTTCGGACCTGGTGGATAACTACGTTGTAATGCTAGAGCAGTGTATTGTCTAGTTCGCATTATCTACAGGCTGTAGTTTGATAAAAGATAGATGTTTTTGCAGTGTGTCTTTTCCATAGTTTTGCAGCTCAAATGAGCGATATCCATTGCAATGGTTTTCAGTGTAAGGCGTACTGTCGTGTATGATGCTGATAGATTAAGCTGCTACGGCAAGTTTACAGTGGCATTTCATTATTGTATTTGATGCGTTTATTGGCCATGTGAGGCCTTATTGTATTGTGCATATTATTAAGGGAAGTTCCTGTTAAAGGTGTTCATTTCTATTATCAGCCATTGTTGTGTGGTATACTCTTGGAAGAACGAGCCTTTAGTTATTATTACAAATCCACACTGCAGTGGTGTAACCAGTGGAGTGATTCTCCGTGATAACTAGTCCTTGACAGCTGGGGCTGTATCCGGTTCTTTTGTGAGCCTAAAGGCCGTGGGGCCAATATTTACAGTATTTTTTACAGTATGTTTATACAGTATAGAAGGCTAGAAGTTGTTATGCACACATATCAGAAGTTTATAGCAGCATTGTGTTCACTTCAGCGGGTTTTCCAGTGTTCATGGCAGTGTGTTTGTTTTTGGTGTTAGACAGTAGCAGTGAACCATGTTCGGTCGGGTGTGACCCGTCGCGTTATGTGACCTAGTTTGAAAGAGGGCACTGTGGCAAGTTAGTGTTGTTTTTTTTTTTTTTTTTTTTTTTTTTTTTTTTCGTACGCCCGCTAATACTCGAGGCGAAATCTCAGGTTATTACTATGTCTAACCTGACATTGATTTTACGTGAGTATCCCTTTTTACTTGTACAGAGACAGGTGTCCCTCGCCATTCAGGCAAATACTCTCCGATTTCGGAGGTACCCATTGCAGCTGGGTCGGCTCAGGAGCCGCCAATCCCTGGTCGACAACACTCCTTCAAATGTTCTCGCCAGGTCTCGAGTTAATCCAGTCCAATTCCCGGTCGACGAAAAATCCTCAAATGCCGTCGCCCGGGTTTGATCCTGAATCACCCGGTCGCCAGAGCGGTGTTGTAACCACTACGCTAGCGCGGCTCCCTAAGTTAGTGTTGTAAATACAGCTTATACTTGACATTTTTTGTGTTAGACGATAATGTTGGAAAGATCACGTTTGTGCTAGGGTGTTCAATTATTGATAGAAGGAGTGTTACAAGTGTAAAGTAGAGTTGTAGCTGGCATCTAGGATCACAGTTTGATATGTTACAAGGCGCACTTTGTAGCTTAGTGCTAGGAAGGTGGTGATCCAGTTAAAGCAGCGGAGATTAGTGGTGACAGGTGTCTACTGTTGGTCCTTGTAGTGATAGAATGTGAAATCAGAATTTCGTGTGAAGTTGGTAGTATTTGGGCTCTGGTGCCTGACTGTGTTGTGTCGGCAGAGGAGATTAGATTGTCAAATAGTGGTTGGTATTGGTAGTGTCAATAGTGGTGTTGGCAGTATTTGGGCTCTGGTGCCTGACTTTGTTGTGTCGGCAGAGGAGATTAGAACGTCAAATATTGATTGGTATTGATAGTGTCAATAGAGGTGGTGGCATCTCAGGGTGTGTGCAACTCCTCTTATTTGGATTATGGTCTAGATCAACGCAACCATCGTTGTACAGGTGGCCAATCTGCAGTAGTGTCATCGCTCGTACTGCTCTATTTACCTGGAGAACATTACATTCCTGTGTTCCTGCCAAGTGCTGTCATCATCATGCCCTATGGATGTGCCATTCCAGTGGGAGCCTACCCATGCTCCTTTCATGGCCCTAGTACTGCTTAATGGGATGCCAGTTACTGAAGCCTGCTGATCTGAATGGACCTGGAATATACTGTGCTGAAGAGTGAAGACTGCTGTGTCCTCCTACGAAGTGACGTAGTGAATTAAACTGTGATAATATATTACATGCATCACCATGCCAAAGGAAATTATTGTTATTAGCTGGCACATAGACTAGTGAAGAAGTCTGGTAAACTGGACATTATTGGATTTACGGTCTTTATTTTTGCTGTGGACAGTGCTGTTATAACACAGTGAAGAACATTGTGTACTGTTTAGATGTTTTCAAGTTTGTGATGACTAGTTCGTGCTGTGTCATCTACCATCATCTGTGTCTGATGAGCTATGTGGAAGTGCATCGCTGGATCGTTAGTTAAGTTATTATTTAAATATCTATATGATTTGTTGTATTTTTATTTTGTTTCTCGTCTTTCCCTTCAATTCCTTCTTCTTTTTCTGTCTATCCATCTGGGTCAATTTATCGTGCAGTCTGGTTTTCTAGATTAGTAGGATCTTTCTGTGTAGAGACTTAGCCTGAGACTTTATATGGTGTTAATTGGTTACGGGGGATCTGTTACCTTGATTTTCTGTTACTTTGGGCCAGTACTATATCCTTGTGTATACATTTATATGTTACACCGTTATTGTTGCTTGAATTGTATTTAATTTTATTTTCATAAGTGTGATTTAGTTGTTGGCTAGTTTGTGGGATAGCTATCAGCACTTCATCGTTAGGTGTAGTTGTTGTTCTAGTATGCTGTGTTTTGTTATATTTGTGAGTTCAAGGGTGGACGGGTGGCGAGTTTAATTCTTTCTTTTCTTACTTGTGGGGAAAGATTGGATTAGACTGATCCTTTCTAGGGTGTGGCTGCGTGTGTTTAGTGGTGGAGTCAGGCAGAAGGGTTTCCTGTGACTGCCCTACTTAACATACCAAGCTCAGTAGTTGTTAGGTGTGCTGGTGTGGTTTGTATTTACATTGTCCTGTACATTCAGTAATTCTATTGTCATGTTTAAGTGATGTTATCTCTTGTTCCTTCTTGCTATCTTGTAAATACATTAACAGGTATCCCTTGTTTTTCGTTCATTGTCAGTCACGCATTGTATATATTAGTCTATCTCTGCTCATACCTCGTCTGTCATGTTATTTGTCGTGACTGTTAGTTATCAAGGTGTTTAGTGCATGTCTTCTCATCTGTGGAATTTTCATTTTTGCCATTTGTAAACATACTGAGTAGCAGCATCAGTGTGGGTGATAGTAAGAAACTGTGGTGTAAAAGCTGACTTATTGTTCAATTTTGTGTCGGTGCCCCTTACAGTAGTGAGGTAGTATGGTACCAAGGGGTATTTATCAGCTAGGGAAATACAACTATCGACTATAGTAAAGGTCTTTTCAGTTGTATCACAGAGACTAAGTGGTCAGAAGAACCAAACCTAGAGAGTAAGGAGACATTAGCCAAGAGGCAGAGAACAGTCATACTGAATTGAGGGGTGAAGTGGATTACATATACATTGAGGGGTGAAGTGGATTATATATACATTGAGGGGTGAAGTGGTTTATATATATATATATATATATATATATGTGCATGTAATTGTACTGTGAGTAGTGATATTGCTTTGTAAATATTACTACTGCATGCTTTGTAAGTAGACAGGTAGGTGTTGATATAGGTGAGGTGGTGTATAGTACATGGGATTGAGCAGTTGCATAGAAGCAATGAATTAAATTTGCATACAGTGAGATTCTATAGTAAAAGAAGCAGAGTTATAGATAATATTGAGTATCGTGAGTGTACATCATGGACTTAGAGGGTTTCATTCGGATAGGCAAAGAATGTGGGTACACTGGGAAAGAACTGATGGATTTTGCCAAGGCAGAATACCAGTCAGAGGAAAATCAAAAAGCTTTGGAGAAGAACATTGAGAAGCAGAAGCAGGAAGAGAAGGAAAAGATTGAGACGCAGAAGCAAGAAGAGAAGAAACAGATAAAAAAACAGAAGCAGGAAAGAGATGCTTGAGCTGAAGAGTTAGAGCTCAAAAGAAGAGAGTTCGAACTACAAGAAAAGACGATGAAAGAAGATAAAAGAGTTACAAGAAAAGATGAAAGAAGATAACAAGTTGAAACAGAGAGAGAGAGAGAGTTCGAATTAAAAGAAAAGAAGATGAAAGAAGATAAAGAGTTACAAGAAAAGAAGATGAAAGAAGATAAAGAGTTACAAGAAAAGAAGATGAAAGAAGATAAAGAGTTACAAGAAAAGAAGATGAAAGAAGATAACGATTTGAAACAGAGAGAGTTCGAATTACAAGAAAAGAAGATGAAAGAAGATAACGATTTGAAACAGAGAGAGTTTGAAGTACAAGAAAAGAAGATGAAGGAGGATAGAGAGTTAGAATTAGAAAATGGGAGAGAATGAGGATTGATAAGGAAATACAATTGAAAAGATTAGAATTGGGTGAGAGTGGTCAGAACTCGACTCCGAAGGAGTCTCATCGTCCCTTTAGTGGTTTATATATATATGCATGTAATTGTAAGTCAATTGTGTCTGCCGAATATTAAGGACAAAATTGATAGTTTAGATGATTTTTTTTAGACAGATGAGCGTACAATGCTATTTTAACCTCTGTGAATCAAGACAAAGGCATGCGCATTGTGAACAAATGCCAGGGGTCCCAGTGACATTCAGAAATAGATCAAGGAAAGAGATATCTTTCTGCTTCAAGGCAGTAGATAACTTTGTTAGTATTTTAATAGTAGGCTTCATTCATTATCATCAACTAGTTACTGAGTAGTATAGAATTAAGATCAGATTGTGTAGTTTATGCATTAATTACCACCTTCTTTTAAAGGTATAATTTATATTTAGTTGTCATTGCATATGTATTATTCTTTGGGTTGTTGTGCTACATATAGTCATTCAATAAATATTGTAATCCTGTTTTCGTTACCAACACAAGTTAGTTACCTAAATAGAAAAAGGAAGCAAGTGTATGAGAGACATACAGTTCTTTTTTCTTACTCTTCTTCACTCAGGATGAGAGAGGTGTTGGGGGCTCACAAACTATATGGGAGATAGGTAGATTAGTAGAGGCGATAGTGTCACTAGATTCTGAATCACTGGGTCTATCTTCTGGGAACTTATCCCAAATTCCTAAATTTGCTGTCTTCTGCTTCTTCAGTCTATCTTTACCGGATTGCAAGGCAATTCAGAGCCATTGATAACTCCTGTGCAACCAAGATAAACTCTCCCTGGTTAATCCTCGGGTTAACCATGTGAAAGATACAGAAGTGACAGAAAGTTAAAATAAAGGCCTTAAAATAATAATCAAGTAAAGGCCTTAGCCATAATAGCAAAACAGACAGAAGTTAAAATCTAGAAGAAAACAACTCTGAAATACTTGTTGAAAGTAAATGGAACAATTTTAAAACAGGTCCACATATTCAAATACCTGGGCACTGTTACAGCTGGGATTTGTAGAAAGGTGATTGCTGTAGATTCATGTAATATAAATGACATTAATGCACCGTGCTGTACATAATGAATGTCGTGAGTGTGATCACAAACATGCCATCAAAATAGTTCAGAAATGCAGAGGTGGATGGGTCCACATAGAACGACAAGTTTATTAACATTTGACGATTTAAAGTTCATTGCATTTTGGCATAGATAAATTGACATACATGATATGGCGTCCTCCCACAGTCTTGTGTCATCAATTCATGTCTAGCCGCTGTACTCGGGTGCATACCAAGATGACCACCAATGTTATGTGGACTGGGTACATGAAGATGCTTAAATCTTATGTAGAATGCTTCGCTACCAAGCACGGAACTTTTCCATTAAGTCCGGAATCTTCTTACAACAAGTGGCGGCCTCCGAAGTTAATAAATGCCACGTAAAAATACTTATTCCTCCACCATATCAGGAGCAAGAAAGGTATGTCCTTCTTCGACGACTACAATTGACGAAAGGCCTAGAAACAACCGTTTGCATACATTAGTGCAGAACGGATTACGTCATAAACTCCTGGTGACGTATTAAATCTATTGTGTTCACTAATAATAAAAAACCGTGCAACATCACGATCAACCACAAATAGACATATTACCGCGTAGATTAACTCTTTCATTCCAGAGTTATTTTGCACGCTGTGCCAGACTTTTTTTGTGGGCAGAATTTTGTAGAGTGAAGTGTTCATCTTTCAGTCTAAATTTGTTTGTGAATTTTCCTTTGAACATGTACTTATTATATACCAAACTGTAGGGAAATGGATAGAGAATTCAAATATATAATGTCTGTGGTAGTATTAACACAAGTATGTTCGGTATAATTTAATCATTTTGCATGTAAAATTGAAAAACGCTAAAAAGTTGACTGTAGAATACGATCTTACCAAAGACAAATTACTGTCGTAGACAATAAAACTTTCTTTTTTAGTCTTCAAACGTCAAGTTAATCCATATACAAAGTAAAAAAAACATGCTTATGGCCAAAATTAGTAGATTTAGTGTTATTCGCACCAGTTTGTCCGTGGTTCTTTGTAAGAAAAAAAAAATTATGCAATCGTGCATTACGTAATTTTAAAACAAATAAATAAGAATAACGTCATATAAATACTTTTTTACTCTTGTTTAATGTTTTAATAGTATCCCTAGCTTCATCTTCTACCAAGAACTAGTGATTAGATGTTACGGTAGGTCTAGTTTTGTTGCTTTTTGATCGGCCAGAATATGACTACGCCCACTCATCAACTAAATCTAGTGTGTCTAGCTTTTCTGCATATATTCCGTATTTTGACAACAAACTATGACTACCAAACAATCATCATCAATGTCAGCAATGTTTCAAAGTAGTTTGACACAATTATTTGCTTAGGAGACTTAGAAAATGTAAATATAAAGCATGACATATTTCTCTAGCAAAAACAACGAAAAACGTAAACACGCGAATCTTCACAAAAATTGTGATAATAGCATCAAAACACGCACATGTGCTGATTAACTAAAGTCAAATTAGTTGTTTAAATAGTAGCGGAAGTCATTCTACGAGTTTTAATATATGAACTGCATTAAGCGGATGATTTTTAGGGTTTATTCGTGATAAACTAAAAACCACGCTCTGAGCGTTGCTGGGGCACGGTGTGTTGAATTTTGCAACGCTCAGAGCGTTGCTGTGGAGTCAAAGAGTTAACTGCTAATAGACTAAGTGTGGTCAACATGCAAAAATACATAATAAATTTTCTTTAACAATGAATATCTTCTTTAACAGGCACAATTAAAAAAATCAGATGGATGCTGTATTTCAGAAGTGATATGTAAAATCTATTAAGTAAAAGCAGTATTCCATGTAAAATGAAAAGTATTTTATGCAACAACTTTTTGTTCAGTGAAAGTAAGAAAGAGAGCTCTTCAGAGTTAAATAGGACTAATCATGACCCACGGAAGTGAGTTATGGACAATTAGTAAACAAGTAGGAAAAGCAGCATATGCCACAGAGATGTGGTTTTACAGAAGAATGCTAAAAATAACATGAGCAGTTAAAAATGGGGGTGTCTTGAAAAATGCAAATGTGCGAAAGAAATTTATTCCTCAGGTTAGAAACAAGCAATCCACTTTCTTTTGGGATTGTTATGAGAAGGAAGCTGGAGTATATAGGAAAGATAGAAGGAAAAAGAAATAGGGGACGATAAAGAGAGAAGATTCTGGACCATTTAAAATCATGGCATGGAAAGAAGTCAACAACATATTTGATAAAAAGTACTGTAGATAGGAAATTATGTTACATAAAAAGTTTGTCACACAGTTTAAAAAATACTGGATTAATATTTAAACAAGAATGTCAGCTTTGGTTACTTTTTCCTATATTTAATTTTATATTTGAAATTTAAAAAAAAAGAAGTTATTTTCAGATTCTCTGTGCAAAAAACAGGCAAGGCCTCTAGAATGATAATAAATGGAAATACCAGAAAGGTTCATGAATAGATTCACTGTTATCAC